>CM076570.1:1012776979-1013329893 GCA_034641835.2 Pinus albicaulis
ATATTCACATCTCACCGAATTTCTTCCAACACATCAAAATAGGCTCTAGCATGTATGATTTCTTATTACATTCAATTAATGATGGAAAGATGCAAACATCCTTTCTCCTCAATTTTACAAAAAAATTACTGAACATCTTATCAATATGGTCATGAGTGTTTGCAACAAGAAGAAAACCAACCTTTACCTTCTAAAAAAATATTAATTCAACAAACATATTTAGATATACAAAAACAATATGATTTTTATTTTCATGATCATTTTTGGCCAACTTTGGATACAAAACTTTAGGAATATTACCTTACCAATTATAAATTACATCATGAATTATGGTTATTTTCATATTTTCATCATTATAAATATTTGGAGCTCTGAAATATACACTTTGCAACATTTTCCCATTGAATACAATACAACCAACCTAGTGAAACTGAATAAAATTTCCCCCTCTGTAATTTTTTTGGGTGTGGGAAAAAAATGTGGTAGTAGTGTTTTCTTCTGGTCCATTCAATCTGAATTATCAAACCAAATATTTATTTGGATTATCATAATGCTTCTTTAAATGCTTATATGACTTTTTCCTTTCACTTTTGTTGTTGTCTATGATTCTCTTTAAGTGCTTTGACAATGGTGTCTATACATAACATAAAATAAACCTATTAATAAATTCATTTTCATAGTTGATGACTATACAATTTTAAAAAGTAACGTTATGAATTCTTACCTCCTTCTGCCCCTTGACATATATCCAGTTTTTATTTAAGAGAAGCACATGTACAAAAAAACCCCATCATTTTCTTCTTAGGAATACAAACATTGTTGAATTTGTTCTTCCATATCTTCACAAAATATTAATATGTAATAAAAATACCATTTCCCTCAACACCTTTTGCATATTATTTCTATAAGTTGTAGATTTCGCATCTTGAGAAATGATATGGAATATATATTGTGTATCTATTTGGCATACACTCTCCACGTTTTGAAAATAATTCTTGCATCCATGACATTGTAATATTTTCTAATGGACCAAACCCTTGTCTATTATGAGCTTCTAATTAAAATGTTGGATCTCTTTCCAGATTTTCTTGGATTCATGACAAACAAATATTACCAATTGAATGAAAATTTTTGAAATCCTTTCTAAAGATCAATAAATACCCAAAATTATAATAATAACCGGACGACGTATATTGCATGCACCCCACTAAATATGAATTTTGCATGCCTTTATTCATTGACAAATATCTCTTCCTTTTGTCCAATGCAAATGTGAAATCCATATGTTTCAGGCAATCCTTTTGACAACATTTACTTGAAATGAGATCAATTAGAGAACTTATTCTTGTGAGATATTGTACTCTACCCCTTGTATAAGTAGAACATATTAGATTGATACAAAAAGGTCCAATCCTACTCCTAGATACAATATTTCTGGCAATGTCTCCATCATTTCATCATTCTCTGTATGCACATTTTCATCATCATTAGGTGGAATATTATCCTCACTATTATCATTTTGAACATAGTGTGGAAATTCAACACCATCATTGTTTGAAAATTATTCATTACCATTCTTAGTTGCAAGATTTTTTTCACTACCATCATATGTTCTTTTGAAATAATGGCTTGGAGGATATTCTTCATCATATTCATCATGTACCTCGTTACTAGTACCCTGATAGTCCTTAGAATTAGGGAAAAGTGGAAAATTTGACTGTCTATATACTGGAAATTCTTCAGCATATGCTTTTTCATTATTGTTATCATATTCCTTATGTTTGGGACTAGGTGGAAAATGTGACTCTCTATATATTGTAAATTCTTCATCTTTCCCTTCATCATTTATACTCTCATAATCCTTAGGATTAGGACTAAGTGGAAAATGTGACTCTCTATTTATTTCAATTTATTCATCCTTCCCTCCATCAGTGCTACTCTCATAGTCCTTTGGATTAGGAAAAGGTGGTAAATTTGACTCTTTATTCAAACTGAAATAATTTTCATTATATTCATCTATATGAATAGATTTTTTATGTGAGGAAGGTGTTGATGCTTCACAAAGAGAAACTTCGCTCTCAAAATAATCGACAGATTTAAAACAAGAGATGTTGAATCATACAAATGACCTCTCTCCCATTGATAATATATATCTTAAAATATGGAAATTTCTCTCCAAAGTTTCCCCCCGAATATTTTTGCCAAAAATATTCCCTCCAAAATTTTTGTTTGTAATATTTCCCTTCAAAAATTTCTTTTACAATTTATTTGAAAATTTCTAGTAAAATTTTCTCTTGAAATTTTTGACCCTAATTTTCATTCAAACTCCTACAAAATTTTATTTTAATATATTCCTTCCAAAATAAATTAAATATTTTACTTTAATTAATTATTTACTTGAATTATATAACAATTTAGTAGATAATTGATTTATTATTATTATTATTATATTTTGTATCCCACATGTAGTAGAAATTAGTGTATCATCATAATATTAACTATATATTAAGTGTTACTAATTTTATCGTTAATACCACACTCAATAGCCAATAAAGAGATTCCATAATTTCTGCTACATAATAAATTTTGTTGTCACTATTCCTCACATCACATCTAGACTTATGGAGCTTTCATTAAAAAAAATTGAGCAACTTATGGAGAAGCCTGATTGTCATCGATCACACATTCAACGGGAGATTATCTCATTTTAAAGGTTTTTTCCCTTATGCTTCTACCATTAAACAAGGAATTTTGGGAAAATAGGATGTTATATCCCAACAAATATTATTATTTTTTTAATTGATTTTCTTTGTCTTGGGGGTCAAATCAACTTCTTAATTCGGATTTAGAAAATTGTTAAAACAATGTAGAATTAAGATAAATCCCACTAAGTACAGGTATTAAACACCCATACATTTACCAGTAGCTATGTGTTAGTTGGGTTGTTAGGTTCATCCATGATACTAAAGAAAAAACCCTTTCCATTAATTTCTTTATTTTTTTTAGTAGCATTTATTTAACAAAATGTATATTCTTTTTCAAAATGAAATTAAAAAAAAAAAATTCACTTGGTCTAGGCTCACCCTAATTCTTGGGAAGGTAAGGGGATAATTCAGAGAATCACCCCTCTGACTGAAAATGGGTCATTGTGTCATGACCAAGAGCGCTTGGTCATAGGCATGTTAGATTGTGGTACAATGATCATTTGAGAAATGCCCAATGTGTTGTGGGAGGGCACAACCCCCATCGGGTGTGATCACCAAAGGCACATGAGACATGTTCCTTAGGAGGGCACACTTGGACATGGGCATGTGCCACGGATGAGAGGGTGGGTGGCCCTGCCCCTTGGAAAGGAGGGTGTTGATTCTGGGAATCATCCCCCTTCTTGCCACAGGGTATTTGTGTTGGTGGTTGGCACACTTGCCTGATGCATAATGACCCTTTGCAGGTTGGGGGTCATTACGCAACAGGTGGGGACTATGGCCTAGTGCACCCACCCAAAGCATATGAGGACTTGTCTCTTGGGAGGGTGCATTCGATTATGGGTGTGCCGAATGGCAGTACAGGGGGCGTGCCTGGGTCACCCGTTGTTCCACGAGAAGGCATGCAAATGGTTGGTGCACCCACAGGTAGGAATGCTTTCCCAAGGCACTTCTCCTCCTATGTCATAGCTGGGCATGCCCTATAATAGATGCGCCTTTGTGGGGCACAATTATTTTTTGAAAAGTAGGGGGTCTTGGTGCCCTCGGACGGTGTGCACACTGGCGACACAACAACCCCCTAGCAAGCAGGGGGGTGATACTTGCCTGCCAGTGAGACACATTACCTTGGGCGGGTGCACCAACTAGCGACACAATGACCCCCTACCTGCCAACAAAATCGACCTCCTCGAGGGAAGGTGGTCAATTATGAGAATCAACCCCCTCAAAGGTGGGCGGTCAATTCATAGAATTGAGCGACAACCTATTAGGGGGCCATTGTGCCCCAAGTAGGCGTGCCTAGCTATAAGCATTAATGCCTTTGGCACATCGAGCATTCTAGGAATCATTCTCGGTCATGGATGTACCCACCCACTATGCCGTAGGCAAGCATGCCTAGAGCCTGATGTGACAACTTCTGAAGGCACATGATGTGTCAGGCATGCCCTGTTGTGGCCATGCTTTCTTACGCACATTGGGCCTTCCTCAGTAGCTCTACCATGGGTGGGCATGCCCATGGTCGAGTGCACCTAAGGCACAATGGTCCCCTTGCATGGAGGGGGGAAATATAAAGAAATTAATTTTTTTTAAGGAACATGTTTTTTTTTGTACCTTGGATGACCCTAAGAAACCACTTGACATGGGGATCATTGTGCATATTTCTGGCTTTTTTTAGTTTTTACAATTTTTAGTTTTTTTTCCTTAATATATTGTTTTTTTTTTAAATTTATGTAGACCCATGAAGGTTTGTGTAAATATTTCTGGATGAAGACAATGATTGCATAATATAGAGTTGTAGGTGGACCCTCAAAAAATGCTGGTGGTATGAACCCAACCTGAGCTAATGACTAAAACTATAAGAAGTGGCTCCTCAATGGAAAACAATATTATTTCATACTGGAATAAGTCACAGGAAGTGAAGCATATAAAATATGCATTGTTTGTGAAGTATAGAGAAGGTGAAGAAGATATACATGTATATCTATATGCCGGTATGATTTATGATGGTGGAAGCTATGAGGTGTTCGGAAAAGTACCAGACATATGTTTCATGTTGAATACTAAAGTTGCTTATGTACGTATAAAAACTCCCAAGTCACATGATCTAGGTGGATATTGGTGGCCACCTTCCTATTCCACTTGGGACCCCACCATTGTTTCTTTTAGTTTTTCAAATTTCCTTAATTGTAGCACAATTTACTATTTTTATCATTTTTTTGGGTCCCAAACTTCCAAAGCCGTTTTGAGGCCCTAAACGGTGTCTTTTAGGAAATCTTGTCCTAGGTAAATGTGAGTCAAAGACTCGACATACATTTTTAATAGTTTTAGTCTTTGGATAGCTCTTTCTAATGCGGTATCATGTGCATCAAATCAAGATCGTATCCCAAACATACGACGCTGGGAAATTGATGTACTAATTTACCCCAACGGGGCCCATAGTTTGGTGTTTCATCTCCTAGGGTTAGGTTTTTGGATTTTTAGGCTATTCCATTGTTTCTCAATAATAAATAGGCCTTTGAGCCTCATTGTAACACAATCTAAAGGCTTGTAGCCACCACATCTCTTGTTATAGATAAGCCACCAGCGTCGTAGCTAGCTTAATTCCATTCTATTTGTAAGCATATATCTGTTATGTGATATTAATGAAATGAAGTTTTATTTTTGTCGTAACTCTACGTTTGTGTGTATTTATGTATTTTATTGTGTTCATGTGTAATTTTGGATCAGTTGTATCAAAGTGGTATGTTGTTTCTCTATCCTTCTTTGCATGTCCCCAATGAGGTTGAGGTATAAGGAGTTAGGGATCGATCTAGTTGTACCTTTGTAGTATCGGCCTCACAAACCCCAACGATTTCCCATGGGGGATGAAAATAAAGATGAGGGAGTAGGAGATCCTATAAAAATATTACTTGAGAATGCCTGCGAAAAACAAAGGAACGTGATGATGGATAATTTTTCACAGATCCTTCAACGACTTCCCACCGATAGTGCATCTACATCCAACAACCACTCTACAGGTGAAACTCCTTTTAAGGTACAAGAAAAATTTGACATTAACATATTTTAGGGCCAAATAGATCCATATGTCATAGATAGATTTTTGAATCTATTAGAAGGGTATATCTCAGTTTATGACTTTTCCAACCATGAAAAGATCACTTTTTCACTCCTCAAAACTGCCCCCCATGTTAAGGACTAGTGGGAATCCTATTGTGAGGAAAAGGACAAGAGGGAAACCTCTCTATTTTTGGTCACTCCGACTTGGAGTTATTTCCAAGATGTTTTCAAGGAAAAATAATATCCCATGGGGAGATATGAGGATAAGTATATATAATTGACTACGCTATGGCAGCAAAGGGATCAAGATGTGCATGAGCCGACGAATCTGTTCCATACTCTGGGCACAAAATTAAGTATGAAAGAGTTAGAGAAACATTTTATGTTGAAGTACTATACCTATTTGGATAGATACATTTACGATGAAATGGAGTTCCTTCATATCTCCTCGCTTGGTGCAACATATCGATATGTCGTCAAGATTGAGAAGAAGTTCAAGTAGAAGAAGCGAGCCTTTGTATCTGCAAATATGAAGCAAGGGAAAAGTGCCCCCAAACCATGAAACAAAGGAAAAAGCCAAGGTGGGGCAACCTAGGATCACTTGAAAAAACCACAAGCAAACAAAAACACTCTGAATCCAAATAAGGACATGAGAAATTGGTGTGAGTTGCATAAGAACTCCACTCAAAACACAAGTGAGTGTAGGGCCAAGAAATCACTGGTGGCTGAGATGAATGCTTCAGAATTGGATGCATGCTATGACTCTGAATCAAAACCCAACAAGGATAATGATAAAGGGAAGTAGATTATCGATGTGGAGCCCAACAACACTGTCGCCACCACAAAGATCTAGAGGGAGGAACTGGAAGATATAGAGGAGGGGGAGAAAATTTTCCATTCCCATATGTGGGTAAAGGGTTCCCTGTTGTAGTTCATTGTCAACTGCAAGAGCCAAAAGAATTTCATTTCAGCAGAGGTTGTGAAGCAGTTGGGCTTTCCGACCACAATACACCCAAAACCATACACCATTGGGTGTCTTCACCAAGGATAGGATCTCTGTGATAGCCAGGAGTCTCGCCTTCTCTATAGCATAAAGCCCTTCACGAATGAGGTACTATGTGACATTGCTCCTCTTGATGTTTTTGATGTATTATTAGGCCACCCATACTTGTGGAAGAGACATGTTGTGTATGAGTCTTGGCCTCGCATTATTATTATTACTTTGGGAAATAAGTTGTCGAGGATACCAGAGGTAGCAATACTTGTCGCCATCTATTTGTTACTATAAAAAAATGTATTAAGCTCGTTTCCAAAACTGGGAAATTTGTTTTCTTGGTAATTTTCCCTCAACAAAAGAATAAGACTATGGCCACGACCTCAAGATAGAGCTCCTCTGCACGATAGTAACCAATGGAAAAGGTCATGGAGGAGTACGGGGACATCTTCACCTCACCCACAAGAGTGCCTCTGCACTGTCAGGTGAAGCACCACATCAACTGTACCCTAGGTGTGTTGTTTCCAAATGGACCAACCTATCGATGCTCTGTTCTTGAGAATGACGAAATCAAGAGGCAGACTTAGGAGCTGCTGCAGAAATGTCACATTCGGCCAAGTTCATCGCCTTGTGGGAGCCCGATCATGTTGGTGCAGAAGAAGGATTGGACTTGGGGACTCTGTATTGACTATCAGGCATAGAAAAACATCATTCTATAGAATAGATACCCAATCCCATGGACTGAATACCTTCAGGACCAACTCAAGTGGGACAAATATCTCAGAAAGATCGAATTGAATTCCGAGTATCACTAGGTACCAGTCGAACCCTCTAATGTGTGGAAGATTGCCTTCAAATCCAAGGAGGGCCTTTTGAAATGGTTCGTCATGCATTTTTGGTTGACAAATTCTCCCATAACCATCATGAGGTTGATGGAAGACATATTTATCCATTCACGAACTCATTTGTAGTATTGTACTTGGATGGAATCCTAATCTTCATTAAAAATTTAGAAGAGCACCTCCACCACATCTAACAAGTCCTCTAAACACTACAGCAACACAATTTCTGTGCCAATTTGGAGAAGTGAACTTTTAGCATGACCGAGGTTGAGTATTTGGGATAAATTATTGATGAGTTGGGTGTGCATGTGGATCCAGTGGAGATATAAATCATTCAATATTGGCTAGCCCCAACCACTCTAAGAGAGATTTGCAACTTTCTAGGTCTTCCCAATTTCGACCATAGGTTCATGTTTGAATTCTCTCATATCACTTGGTCCTTAAGCCAACTTACCAACGGAGGAGTGAAAGAAAAATTCTTTTGGTACGAATCTCAATAGATTGCATTCATTGAGTTGAAACATCACATTTTCTTTTCCCCAGTTCTCACATTACCAGATTTGTAACAACCATTTGAGATCGAGACAGATGCATCGGATTATGCTATTGGGGAAGTTCTTACTCAATATGGGCATCCAGTGGCATATCACAGTGAGATAGTATCAAACACAGTATGAAAGTATCCAACTTATGATGAAGAGATGTATTACATTGTGCAGGCTTAATGAAAATGGAAGCATTACATTTTAGGGAAGGAAATTTTCATCCACACATACTACCCACCCCTGCAGTTCATGCAAACACAAGGGAAGTTTTAGAATGATCGCCATCAAAAGTGCTCCACATATCTGCAACAATTTCATTTGAAAATCAAATAGAAGAAGCAAAGCACCAATAATGTTGCAAACTGCCTCAGTCGACCACCAATCATGCCGCTAACCACTGTGCTCAACTCTTGTCGACACGAGACTTCTGATTGGACACTTATATACAAGAGAAATCCATAGTTTAGCCACACATACAAAATGCTCCTGGAGAGTAAGCAACTTCCAAATTTAAGCCTCCAAGATGGACTATTATCTCACCTCATACGACTTTTCATTCCTTCAAGCAAGAATGCCAAAATGATTTTGGAATCACACTACAGTCGAGTTGTTGGCCATTTTAGGGTTGAGAAAGTAGTGGAAATAATGCAAAAGTATTTCTATTGGAAAAACCTCTAACTGGATTTCGGTAAGTACACTAGATCCTACACTACCCTTGCCATTTCAAACTGACCATCAAGAAGCAAGGCCTTTATACTCTACTTCCTACCCCTATTTTCCCTTGGGAATCCATCTCCATGGATTACATGTCGGGCCTTCCTTCTACTAAGTATGCCAATGAATTTTTTTTATGTTCGTTGACAGATTCTTGAAGATGGCCATTATGGTGCCATGCAAGAAGAATATCACAACAGAAACCATTGTTAAACTCTTCATTAAATGTGTGTTGGTACACTTTGGGATCCCACATTCTATCATATTAGATCAAGACAATAGGTATCTCAACACATTTTGGTCTAAGCTCTAGTCAATTTTTGACATTAAGCTCACCAAGTCCACATCTTTCCATCCCCAAATTGATGGCAAGATAGAGGTCATCAACGTGATGATCGTACACATTCTACACATGTACAACTCAAAGAATCCCCACACATGGGATGAGAGCTCCCCCTATGTACAACACAACTATAACTGAACTGTCCACAACTCAATTGGCCACAACCCCTTTCCTGTGGGCCTAGTTTTCTAGCCACTATGCCCCATTGATGTATCCATGCCATTTGCAGCTACTCAGGTTGATTAGGCTCATATCTAGTCTGAGGTTTAAAAGGTGAATAACTTCATTTAGATCATTCAACACATCTGCCGGCAGGTTCATGACATATTGGATAGAACTAATTCCAAGTACAAACAATGACATGATCGACATCAGGTTTCACACAACTTCTAGCTCGGTGACAAAGTGTGGCTACATTTGCAGAAGGAGCCCCTCCATTAGGGAAATTTTGAGGTCTAAAATGGGCCTCCTAAGGAAATTATAAAATAATAGCAGAAATAATAAAATAATATTAAATTACATCATCAAATTTTAGAGGAAAAAATAATAAAATAATAATAAAATATCAAAACTATTTTTTCAACTTGTATTTTCAACTTATCTCCCTAACATTTTACTCAAATTTTGAGCGGAAACACTCATTGGATGGAGAATTTAATTTCTCATCCAAGGAGTACCCATGTTGCATACTTTCAATGGACCCTCCTACATGAAAAATGAGAAATACATGAAAAGCATGATTACAATCACGATTTTTCATGTATTTCACATTTATTTTTGTAGGAGGGTCCATCAAAAGTATGCAACATGGATACTCCTTGGATGAGAAATTAAAATTTTCATCCAACGAGTACTCCCGCCCAAAATTTGAGTAAAAATTTAGGGAGATAAGTTCAAAATACAAGTTGAAAAAACAGTTTTACTATTTTATTACTTTTTATTATTTTAACTTTTTTTACTCCAAAAGTGGTGAATCATCCCCCATGGTTGAGACCATTATCTTGAATCCTATTGGTTCTTATAGATTTTATTTTAGTTGAACATTTTTCTTAGGAGGCCCATTTTATGCCTCAAAATTCCCCTAATTACTGGACCCTACCATAAGCTTCACCCGCTATGATATGGGTCATACGCCATTGCCAAGGATATAGGGGACAATGTATTTGAGCTCATTATTCCACCATTTCTTATTCTTAACCTATCATTCAATGTGGACCATCTTCAGACCTACTTTCCACCTCTACTGGACATATCTGACACTGCAGAACAACTCATAGCAACAAAGTTAAACCCATACAGCATGGAATAGGCCACAACATATCTTATCATCGACAAGAAAATTAGTAACACTCACCAACAAAAGATCCAATTATATCGGGTTGTCAAAGTTGACCAACTCCTACACCAAGGCAAGTGGCTCACAAGGGACCAAGTTCAGCAAAAGTTCCATCATCTCATCGAGGAACTGAAAGCAATGGGGACCATTAATTCCTAAGTGGGGGAGGAATGATCCAAGTGGATAATGGGGCCGACCCACCTATTCCACTTGGGACCCCACCATTTTTTCTTTCATTTTTTTTATTTTCCTTAATTGTAGCACAATTTACTATTTTTAGTATCTTTTCGGGTCCTAAACTTTTGGAGCCATTCTATGGCCCTAAATGACGTTTTTTGGGAAATATTGTTTGAATTGAATGCGATTGAAAGACTCAAAATTAACTATCATTATTTTTATTCATCTTCTAGATATTTATAATGAGTTATCATGTGCATCAAACAAAGATCAAATGCCAAAGTTACGACCCCAAGAAATTGATGTACCAATTTACCCTGACAAGGCCCATAGTTTGGTCTTTGATCTCCTAGGTTTAGCATTTTGGATATTTAGGGTTTTACATTGTTTCTCAATATTAAATAGGCCTTTGAGCCCCATTGTAACACATTTCATAGGCATGTATCTGCCACATCTCTTCTCAGAGATAAGTTACAATCGCCCTAGCTAGTTTATTTCTATTATGTCTATAAGAAAATTTCAGTTTTGTCATATTAATGAAATGAAGTTTTATTTCTGCTCCAACTCTACGTTTATTTGTATTTATTTATTTTATTATGTTCCTACATAATCCTGGATAATCACATGGGAATATTATAAATCATTTTGCATTGTTGATATATAACACAACCAAATATCCTACAAGAATATGTAAAGAAATTATAAACCAAATTGCAAAAAAAAAATCATAAGTGTTCTTATTTATATTTATGTGTTTTTCATTATGGTAACTGTGTCATTATATTGTTTATAACATATTTATTATTGGCATATTATATTTTTTTGACATAATATTACTGAGGGCCTTTCAATTATTTTAGGGGGATTTTATTTTATAGAGTGAGATATTATGAATTTTGTTGGTAGTTTCCAGTCAAAGTCGGAAGAAGATATGAGAAATAGGAAAAAAAAATACTTCATGATGCTACAAGACTACATAAAATCTATCAACAAAAAATCTCTATAGTGGATCAATCTAGTAAATATAGACATGTTACTTTTGAAGATGAGGAAGTTAAATTTGATTATGAAGGTAAAAAATATGTTTCCATTACTGAGAATTAGATTAGAATTTATGTTAGAAAAAAGAAGATCCATAAAATACCAAAAAAAAAAGCCCAATAATTTCTCATTTCCTGTTTATGACGAGGAGATTGTTTAATGTCTACTTTATAGTTGATTATGAGGAAATTTCTTATGTAGAAGAAAATATGATAAAAAATAGGAGGAATAAATTAAAAGTTGATCATTCTGAAAATATCATGGGAAATAGAGAAGATCCTAGTGAAAAATAAAAAGGAATAAAGGAAATTATTACACCAGGAGCTGATTTAGAGGACATCGTAATTGAAAAAAGACAAAATTGCATTTGACATACTTGACCAAGGAAGAATTAATTGAGGGAAGTTGTGCATTTCAACTTAATGTTAGCCAAATCTATAAGTCAAATGAAGGAAAATTTAATTATAAAATTAGAAAGTCACACCACCTGCATGTTCACAACTTGAAAATTCAAGATGTTTTGAATACGAAATTTATGTAATTGGTGTGAACCATTCCATAGAATCTTGAAGAAAATTGATGGAGGAATGTGTAGGAATTTACACGGTAATTTCCTTAGATAGAAAAAGACAAAGGTCACCCCTCACAAACATATCACATATCATTACATCAGAATTTGATGTGGTTAAAATTTTCAAATAGGGAAACATTCCAAGACTCGAGCCAATGAGACCACTTCAAGAAATTTTTTAATGTAAAGAAAGAAAATTTACATTATCCTCTCTCATAAATGACCACTAGACAAATGACTCTCCATGCTCTATATATAGAGGTCATGGACAAATCAAGTGTTAAGCCACAGATCAAGTGTCCGTAATAACGAGGATGGAATGAACTATCACATCACTGCATATCATAACCATCAGATTATAATTTACAAAAGTACATAATAAATAAACACACTTTACCTAACTTTACGCTAGACCAAGTTATACTTAAATATTTCCTATGTGTCAGAATATCCTAACATCCACTCTTAAAAAAAACTTGGGATAGGATACAAGGATTTACAAAGGTGACATTATAGGATAAGAAAGGAGGCATTAGAGCCTATCCCCCCTTAACGATAACTTTCACAAAATCTTAACATAGATATAATTTTGTTAAACTTTGCTTCTGTGAGAGACTTTGTATATATATCAACAACTTGATCATTTGTTGAACAACAGTGAACTTCAAGAACATGATAATCAATGAGATTTTTGATGAAGTGCATCTGTGTCAATGTGTTTGTTGCAATGATGTTAAACTAGATATTTGCATAGCTAAATAGCACTCTCATTATCACACCAAAGTGTACATGGATGTTGCTGATGAAGATCAAATTCAGACAGGATCTGACGAAGCCACAACGCTTCCTTGTTGGCTTCAACAACACCATGATACTCTGCTTCTGCAAAAAAAAAAGATGGCATTTTTTTCTTACAATACCATGTAATAGGTCCTAAACCACCAGTGAATACATAATCTGCAGTAGAATTTCCATCATCAAGGTCACCAGCCCAATCAGAATCAGTGATACCAACCAACAATGGAGATGCTCCTGCTCTGTTACTAATCTCAAACTAATTTGTACCTCAAACATATTGAAGTATTATTTTAGGTTCTTTCTAGAGACTTTCATGAGGTTTTTGCATAAACCGAGGAAAAACACCAACAACAAAGAAAAGGTCGCGACGGTTATGGTCTAGATACAAACGTTTATGAAAAATTTGACGGTATAAGGTAGAATCAACCTCAAGGGAAGTACAAGTGACTAAAATATTGACTCTAGAATGAAAGGGAGAAGGGGCTCACTTACAGGCTTCCATGTGAAAGTGGCATAGAAGATCATGGGATACTTGGAGTGAGAAAGGGTAATGCCTTCTTTGGATTACAAGAATTGGAGACCAAGGAAATAATGCAAGTGTCCTAAGTTTGTCATTTCAAACTTATTTTTGAGGCTATATTTCACATGGTTTATATAGTTGGGATCACTACCAGTAAGGATAAGATGATCAGCACATATAGCAAGGATGATTAAGGACTTACCCACTTTCTTGGTGTAGATATTATTATGGGAATGACATCTATAAAAGCCATTATCTAAGATAAATCTATCCATTTTTCCATACCAAGCCTGAGGGGATTTTTTGAGACCATAGTGAGACTTATTAAGGCGACAATAAAGGCTAGATCCCATTTGGATAAAGCCAGGTGATTTTACCATGTACATTTATTCTTGAAAGTCCACATGTAAGAATGTGGATTTAATATCCATTTTATGGATTTCCCATTTAAAGGAGGTAGTAAGGGAAAGAACAAGGCAGATATAATTCATTTTGGCCACAGGGGAGAAGGTTTTTGTATATAAAATTCCTTAAACTTGTGAAAATCCTTTATAAAGAAGGCAAGATTTCTGTTTATCGACTTTTCTATATGGTCCAAAAAATTTTCTATAAACTCATTTGCATTTGACAAATTTTCCTCCCTTTCGAACAGGAACAAGATCCCAAGTATTGTTTGCCAATAATGAATGATATTCTTCATTCATACCTTGATTCCAATTTGGATGACCCAAATATTCTTCAAAGGTATTTGGATCATACTTTTCTAGAACTTGATCTAATAAAGAAGAGGCCCTGGCAAACTAAGAACATGCACGATGTTGATCTATAGGGTTTCCTGCAAGAGAACTTGTTGCATCTCGAGTAGAGCGGGCCCTGTTTGGAAGCTATGGAGTTGAAGGGAGATCCTAAGGAGGTGGAGGAGGATTTTCATCCTCTATATCATCATATGAAGTAGAAGGAATGCCTTCAGAAGTAGAAGAGATAGAGAGAGATGGCACATATTCTGAATCAGCCTTGCAGAACAAAGGTGGCACACCCGCCAAACTAGGCTCGCAGAATGATATATTTTCATCAATTTTTAGAACTCTTCTAATGATTACTTTTTTGGATTTGGGTTGAAGAAGTATATATCCTTGACATATTCAGAATATCCAAAAAAAATACCTTTTTTTTTAAATTCCCCCCTTGTCAAAACTTAATATAATAAGCTCACATTTTTTTTTAAATACTACTTTATGTGATGCGCTATTTCTTTTTGTAAGTTGAGTAGTACCTATTTTTTTTTCAATCATTTTCAAAAATGAAGATTACATAATATTATATCTTTCGGGCCTCAACCTATCCTAGTGGGAAACCATATCTGTTGGTCATCAAAAGGCATTTCAAACCATCCAAAAGAAAAAAACTTGCAGTCTATCATACTCAACTCTTAATGTCGAAATGTTGATGACTTTGTCATAGTTCAACAAACTAGACATAAAAATACTGTTGGGTACATAAATAGATAAAAAAAAAATGTAAAAGCAAGAAAGACAAATAGCATCTCATCCCTCTGAGGATTTTACAGGCATTGGGTCTTTACTGTCGGACTCTGTCATCTCTGTTTGTTGCAGACGGTTCAGGAGCTTCTCGATTCTACCCAATCAAGCATTTTGTTGTTCGACTTGAAACTACAGTAAAAAAATCATTCTTAATTCCTGCATTGTAGGATATAATTGCATAAAATTTGTGGTATGAATCATGGGATTTTCCACCAAATGCCTCTTCCTCCAATATAACTGCATATTTTGCTAATATTTGGCTACTCTTCCTCTGGTGTTGCCCTAGTCGGGCACTATCATTTCTCCTTCTAGGATTGGATCCTCCTCCTCAGCTTGGCGAGTGAGGGATTCCTCCCATTTAGGAATGACCCTCCTAAATTTGGTTGGAATTTTATATAGGTAAGTGAGGGCTACATATATTATTAGGTCTGCCTGAGGTTTCCGAACAGACCGCTTAGACCGTTGAGTGGATGTTTCCCCTTTTTCCTTCTATGGACCTTATTTCCAGCACTACCTCTTATTCACTGCCCCCGCTTCCTCCTTTATTGCCTTCGCCCAGGCCATTCGACACTACTCGATAGGAATGGAGGGTGTAGCTACTATTAGGGCTCGATCGTTTCCACTGGAGATCCTGTTCTTCCTTCCAGAGACTGTCACTGAGAAAAAGCATGTTATCATTGACCACAACATTAAAATATCATTGTAATGCCTATACAATCAACAAACCTGATACTCCCTATTATCTCTCAACTATAACCCAATCCCATCACTGCAATAAAAATTTCATGGTCTCTTAGGGTATCCTCATGGGGATTGATTTTGTCTCCCATTGCGATTACCATACACCTAGCAACAAAACTCATAACCACTTGAGGCCAGTCGTCCATTCAAATTCACAATTTCATAGCTCCACCTCATGTTTTGGATGGCCAACCTGGGCTTGCCCTGTTCAACCCAACGTTCTATTCCTCTACCCATTTCCCTATCCCCTATCTTACAAAGTGTAATCCTAAAAATAATATAAATTAACAAGTTCCTACCCATAGTACAACTTTTGATTTCTTGAGACACCCATCGATGCTTCAAAACTATGCTCCACATCATAGCCACCCAATTGACAAAACTAAACTTGTAGACATTACTTTTATCCATGTACAAAGGGTTTGGGGGGTTATGAAATTTAATATACCTTTGTGTCGCTTTATGAAGTCATAGGTTGCAGAGCTTTGGAATGATGCTTCTAGCTTCCATCTCTCTCAGCTTTGCCACCCTTCTCACTATTCATGCAAGGAACCAAACATATAAAACGAGATCCCTATGACACATCCCACTCAATTTATCCTATTTCATTGCATGGAGACTCCATCAAGAGGAGCACCCATCTCTTCACATGGGACCACCTTTTTCGTCATTATCATGACACTTTTCATCATCTAGGCTCACTTTCCTATCGTAAGACCTTGTTTTAACTACCTTAATCATTCAATATATGTATTTATCTCTCTACACACCTCGATCCGAGGTTTTTCTCTTCCTCTTATCTTTGACTATTGTAATATTTCTAGTTCTAAGACAGGGTGTTAATCAGAGGCCCAAAATCTTCTAGATTCGCACTGCCCTAGTCAATTTTTAGGTTAATTACCCTATGAGCACACCCCCAGTTAGCCAAAAAATCCGCAGCTTTGTTGCCACTACAACGAACATGTTAGGGGAGAATTTAGTAAATTTTTTGGATCATGATTGCCACTTCTTGAACTAAGCTCATCATTCTCTAGCTTTTTCTTAAGTTCTCCTAGGCATCCCCTTGGTTGAGGTATTTAATAGTACTAATTTCCAGTGAGGAATCCCCCTCCATGAATAATTTCATGTACCCCTTCCCTTGAGCAATGACGATCCCCTCCTTCAACACATGGAATTAAACTTCATTGTTACTTCTATCATCATAATCAACTATGTAAACATTCAAATTTTTCCCTCTACTATTCCATTATATACCTCCAAATGCTACCTCCCCCGGGTTTCCCTTGGAAGCCCTATCAAAATTCAATTGGATGAAGTCTTGATGGGGAGATTGATATTTATTGTGATAAAATTGTGTCAGAGGGTTAAGATTCCAAGATGACAGAGCCAACATCTGTGGCATAAGGTTCATGCTAGCAGTAATGTTAGCTTCGTCTAGAGCCACCTGTCAATCATCTGGATACCATTTTTTTGAAAATATTGTTTCCCTAATATTCTTGATTATCCCTTCCCAAACTTATCTTCATGTTGTCTGTTTTTCTTTGAAGATTCTTCCGTTCTGTTCCTTCCAAATACCAGATATCAAAAGTCCCATGCTTATTATCTAGCCCTGGTTGATCACTACACTTTTGAATATCCATGTTCTCCAGTTCTCTAATATTGTATGTATATTAGTATTATTCCTATGAGTGGGACCATTAGGGGAATTTTGAGGTCTAAAATGGGCCTCCTAAAGAAATTATAAAATAATAGTGGAAATAATAAAATATAATTTGATTGCATCATCAAATTTTAGAGGGGGGAAAAACTAGTTTTTCAACTTGTATTTTCAACTTATCTCTCAAATTTTATACCCAAATTTTGAGCGGGAGTACTCGTTTGATGCAAAATTTAATTCCTCATTCAAGGAGTACCCATGTTGCATACTTTCGGTAGATCCCACTACATGAAAAATGATAAATACACGAAACATGTGATTGCAATCATGTTTTTTTCATGTATTTCTCATTTTTCGTGTAGTAGGGTCCATCAAAAGTATGCAACATGGGTACTCCTTGGATGAGGAATTAAATTTTTCATCCAATGAGTACTCCCACTCGAAATTTGAGTAAAAAATTTTGTAGATATGTTGAAAATACAAGTTGAAAAAGTATTTTTATTATTTTATTCTGTTTTAGTATTTTTACGCTTTTACTTAAAAAATGGTGAATCATCCCCCATGTTTGACATCATCATCTTCAATCCTATTGGTTCTTATAAGGCTTATTTTGGTTGCACATTTCTCATAGGAGGCCCAATTTATACCTCAAAATTCCCTTAATGAAAAGAGATCTGCCAGATGTTTCCATAGGGAATCCAGATAACATCAGATGTTTAACAAGTTTTCTTGATCCTCCTCTGCCTCCTCACACATGCTAAATATTTGTGGATCCATAGAGACTCTGCTTCTTCAACTGATCCCACGTCTAAATTTGCCATCTACCTACTAGGAAAAGGAAGCATGTTACTTTGGGCCATTGTTGGTAAGACCGAATGTTGCACCATAAGGAGTTTCTTTCAAGGAGAAATTCCTATGTGGATATTCTGTAAGCCTCCTTTATAGAAAAAATTCCTTTGGGAGTACACCCCCATCTTATCACATCCCTCCCTTCAAAAACTACAATTGTCTTGGATTATAATTCCTCTTCCAGCATCCTCCATTTTCTTTGTTTTTGGTGGATCTGGCCAATCTCCTTTAGTTTTCTAAGTTATCAATCCTTCACTTATTTCTTTTTTTCAATATTGACTCACCATTTTGTTTCTCCCGTTAGATGTATATAGGAAAAACTCTCCTAGATCCAGTCAGTTGACCAATTTTTCTCTTTGCTGCCATGATTCTTGCCAGAAAACGACCTTGTTTCCATATTTTACCTCCCAAAACATGTGCTTCCTGACCAACTCTTTATTTTACAAGGCCAAGTTCCATATGGATACACCCTTTAGTGAAATAGGGTTTCTTAGAATTTCTTCAGGCATTTGATGCATCTTGTATTTCTGTTTCCATATATTCTTCGATATGTCTTGACCACCCTGCATCCATCTCCATCAGAATTTTTCCCCCATAAATTGGTTTAGTATGTAGGGGTCTCGTAGCCTAAGCCCCCCTTCCAATTTGGTTCCATCACTTTGTCCCAAGATACCAAGGCCCACTTCTTAGTCTCTTAAGCCCCTCTCCACAAATGTTTTATGAACACATCTACCATGGTCGAGAATGTTTCCTTTGGAGCAACCATGCCAAATAACTAGTAAATAGGCACACTTTGGGGTCATTTTTAGGAGGAAAACCCTTCCTTCAATGTTCAAGGCTCTAAAAGAGAAAGAATGAATTCTAGTGTAGATTCTTTCTATGAGGTATTTCCAACAAGTCATACACATGGAATTAAGGACTAGGGGAACTCCTAAGTATTTAGCTAGAAGGGATCCTATTTTCAATCCTACTGTTCTAGCTAGAAATGATTGGGTAGCCACTAGGGTGTTGAAAAAATAGATATTAGATTTTTTCGCATTGATCTTACTTTGTGAAGCTTGCATAAAGTCGTTAAGGATTTTCTTGATAGCCTTGGCCTCCTTGAGGGTAACTTGACAGAACAACATCATATCATCAACAAACTACTAGTGGGTAAGGGTTAGTTCTCCCCCCAGAGACTAATAAATTTTAGGGAGCTAGAGCTCACTGCATGTTTTATGTAGTGTCCTAAACCTTCTGCATCTAGGATGAAAAGGAAAGGGGATATAGGATCCACTTGACAAAGGCCTCTAGATGGATCGAAGGTGAGAAAATGGGATCCATTTAGGAGGATGAAGAAAATAGGGGTGGATATAAGGGAATAAACCTAGTCAATCCATCTAGGGTCAAATCCATAGGCACAAAGGACGTTGGTAAGGTAATTCCGACTTATCTTATTGTAATATTTAGATAGGTCAAGTTTGATGAGCATACCCTTGGATTTCATGCTTTTAAGGGAATGAATAACTTCTTGAGAGGATACAATACCATCTATGATCTCTCTTCCCTAGACAAAGGCCATTTGTTCAGGGGATATGATAGAAGAAAGGAGACGATTAAGCCTTTTCACCATGACTGTAGATATAATTATATAGAAAACATTAGGCAAAGCAATCAATCGAAAACCTTATGGTTCTTCTGATTGAAAAGTCTTAGGAATTAAAGAAAGAAAGGTATAATTGAGACCATGGTTTACCTTTTGAGTATGTCTAGATGCCTCCATGATCTCCCATATGTCGTTTCCTAGAAAGTGTTAGGTTTCCTCGAAGAATTATATCCCGAACCTGTCTGGCCCAGGTGCCTTATTTCTCGCCATTCCTTTACCAACCTCCACTTCTACTATCGAGATGACCCTCATTAGAGCCATGTTTTGGTCTCTACTGATCATGTGAGGGATTTGATGAGTTATGCCCTAGATATCCTCCTCTTTATTTTTTTATGGCTCCATGAGAAGAGACCGAAAGTTCTCTACCAACAGATTCTCCCTTTCTTCATGCTCTGTCCTCCTATTTTCTTCTAACTTTTTCAAGGAGAAGACCATGTTTTATTGGCGATGTTGGATCATGACCTTATGGAAAAATTTGGTGTTGTGCTCTCCTTCTATTAGCCACTGGAATCTTAATTTTCGTTTCCATATAAGCTCCTCCTATTTTCGATTCTCATTTAACTGATTTAAATTTCTCCCTTCCTCAATTATCAAGGGTCAAGTTCTATCTGCCATTATTATTAATTTTTGTATTTGTTCCATATTTTCTTGTAGCATATAGTAGTCATTCATGATATTTCCAATCTCTTCTTTGTCCCATATTTTCATTCTCCTCTTTAGCCCCTTAAGCTTGAGTTGGAATGCATGCATTCTATTCTGGCCATGCTTCTAGATTACCAATAAAATGGGATCACGCAACCAAAACATATTCAAGATGAATGGCTTGTTCCTAGAGGAAATATTTAGATCCATTTCAATCCTGATCGGCCAATGGTATGACCCTAAGAAAGGTATGATAGAGGCCTCCAAGATAATATCTCTTCTAACCATGTTTTCTAAGACTAGAAAGAGGTCTAGCCTTCATGCAATCTGGTTCTCACCCCCTGCATAGTTTTTCCATGTGAATATGTAATTATTGTAGGGATGTCTACAACTGTAAGTATGATATTAAATCCATAAAATTCTCTATATATTGATCCGACCTTCTTACGCCTCCTTCTTTCTCTTTTACAAAGGTTATAAGGTTTAAAACACCTCCCACAATCCAAAATTTATCCTTGTTTATCTCCCACAAACTTTTCAATTTCTAAAGGAGCTCTCATTTCTCTCCTGGAATATGTGGTCCATATATTTTTGATAGTAGTACCAAATATCTTGTTCCTAAAAGGCGGAGGTGTCCCAAGAGGATGTGCGGAAAGCTTACCTAGTTGTCAAAAATGACCTTGTTCGAGTTCCAGAGGATGGATAAGCCCCCAAAAATCCCTTTGGTGTCTAATGCAATAAACTCATACCGTAGACACATTTTTTGTATGATCTCTTTTAACTTAGCTTCTGATATTTTTGTTTCTCGTAGGCATATTATGCTAGGTTTTTCTTTCTACAACCTATCTTTCAAATATCTTTGTTTGTCTTTGGTATTAAGGCCTATTATATTCCAGGGTATCACAATCACTGAGAAGGTTTATTCAAGTCGTGAAATATCGATGATAATGGCATTACACTTCCCAAGTTAACTAGAAACTCCCCTACCAATTTTATTGATTGCTATAAGCTGTTCCTCCCTCATATTTTACCACTTTTACCCTGACTATTTTGATCCTGGGCGATTCTAGTTGGGGATCCCAAAGAGGTGATGGATTCTTCTTGTTTAGAGCTTGATGTTCTTGATATATTTGAAATGTGCCTCTATAAAGTCTCTTTTGGTCTTTTGGGATGAATCTTTCATATTGATTCCTCCATTCGTGCAATGGTTTTTTGAATACTTGCTACCCATTACTCAATTCTTCTCAGATTCCATCGATTTTCATGAATTTCTAAAGCCCTTTTTTTGGCCTTTCTTGTCACACTGGTTCCTCTTGGGCTTTCCTCCCTTGCATTTTGTTTTTTCTGGGTGTCCCTTTTTCTCCCTTCATTATCCTTCCTTTGGCCTTTCAAGCTTTCCCCTTCTTGTTGGATTGCTTCAAATCGGTTTTGATTAACCTGGATTTTCTTGGTTTTCTTGTTAATATTAGCCATGGGGGGTTTAGATCCCAAAATTCAATAGGTAGACCAAAGATGCTTACCTAGATTGGTGCTTCTATAAATTATTCCTAGTCTATGTTATTACACTCCTCCCATAATCTCATGTATAGCCGAGCATTATAGTAGAGGCATAGACCTCCTTCAAACATTCTAGATTTGTCTTCCATATTTGCAAAAATAACTGTAAAAAAACTCTTTACTTCAAGATTTAGGCCTATGTGCCCTTTTGGTTGCAATTTTAGCCGGATCCATTTGGTGAGATTTGTTTCTGTTGACCAAATGCCCACAAATATACAGATCAGTGCATGGTATTTCATGTATTTTCTGTATATTTCCATATTTTTCTCTGGAATGACAAACTTAGGCTCTTTTATCGTGCATGGGAGGTATTTTCCTATAAAACAGTTCTACCATTCTACACCCAAAACCATTTCCGCTCTTGCTCATACTGATTATGGATCCATGGGAGAGGGAGGTTGTTTCCCACGTGTTTCTCCTTCTTCCAGATCATTTTATGAGGAGATCTATCCCCTCCCCTCCGAGAAATTCATTCCTATCGTCAGAGCAATACATGCACGATGCATATTTTAGCTCTTGATCCATATCACTTTCATATTTAGATTTTGGCAAGAAAACCCTAGATCTACCCTACCCTAGCTCCACTTGGGAATGATTATGTGACCCACTTTTATAAATAAGTAAGATTCGAATTTTTCAATGTTACTTTATGAACTAATGACCAAGTATATTGTAACATAAATAAAATATAAAGTGACTTTAGGGTTTAAGTGAATCACTGTTTATAATGAGTGAGAAATACTATTATATAAATTAACTTTAAAGCATAAGTTACATGTGCTTTTTCAAAAAAATAACTTGAAAAAAAGCCCTTTTTTTTAAAGTAAATTGAAAAAAAGAATTTTTTGGAAAAGTAACTTGAAAAAAAGATTTTTAGAAAGAGGAAATCGACAAAAATACTTTAACCCAAGACCTCTATTCTCATAAAGTAACTTTAGACCAAGTGAGCTAGTTAAAAGATTTAGTAATTATTTGAAAGCAGATAGGGGATTTGGGATGCGTGTTTATTTTCCTGCCAAAAAGACCACACACAAAAAAAAAAAAACAAAAAAATATGTGAGCCTTATGGCTTGATGTTATATTTCTGTTTAGTTCGCCCATAAACTAAATATTTATCTCGCTATTTCTAATTTCCTGAGATCGCATAAAGTTGTAGGGAAAGAAAATACGTAGGAGAAAAATATCGTCTTTTTGTTTTTATTTTTCAGATCGAACAGAGCATACTTATAAAAGAGGGTATAGATCTAGTAATAATAAAAAAATTACTATAAACTGAAATAAACAGAAGGGTAAAAAAATATTACTGCAAAAAATAATTATACCTCTATATCTAAAATGACATAGCTAGGACAATCAGAAACATTTTCGCATAAAACAAAATGGGTTCCTCACTGGAATAGAGGCTCCAGACACAACAGAGTAGTTATCCTAGCCCAAATGTTGTAAAAAATAGTAGATCTAGAAAACGAAAGTTGCATGCAGTCAAAACCATATTTGGATTTGCATCAACAACGGATGCGCCCCTCGAACAACTTTGATACCATGAAGGAATTTATAGGGTAAGTTACCTAGATAAAAATATCAAAGGTAACTTCTCACAAAAATATCATATATTAGTACACCAATATTTGATGTGGTTAAATCCCTCAAAGAGGGAAAGAGTTCAAGACCTCATCCAACACAGGCACTTCAAGAAATTTATTAATGCAAAGAAAGAAAAATTACCTAAGCTTCTCTGATAAACGGTTACCAGAAAAATGACCCTCCATTTTATTTCAATAGAGATCATGGACCAATCGGGTGTTAAGCCACAGATCAAGTATCGTTAATATCGAGGAGAGAATGAACCATCAGATCACTACATATTGTGACCGTGAGATTATAAGTTACAAAAATACATACTAAAGAAACAGACTTTCCCTAAATTTACGCTAAACCAAGTTATACATAGATATTTTCTATGTGTCAGAATATGCTAACAGAGTATCCCAATAACCCGTGATTTCAAACAATGAAATGTATCATTTATGTTGGTTTAACACATATAGAAGCAAATTTAATGGCATGGGATCATAATACAAATAATGAGTATATTTTTTCTAAGAATTTCAATAAAACGATTATATTTATTCATAATGAATTTGACGAAAAATGTGGTGGGGATAAGACAAAGGTTAGTCAATCGTTTCATAAGGAATTTTGTATGGAAATAGGTTATCAAATTGAGGAAAAAATAAATTCGAAAGATCGAAAACTAAGTTCAGAAATATTCAGAGGCATGGATAAAATTTTCCTGTCGGAATTTAGAACTGGAGACATATAGGAATTGATTGATGATATTTTTGACATGTGGGAGTGATGAGCCTCAGTACTTCAACAAGAATGATGCAACAACCCAAGCTACCAACTTTGATTATCAACTTGGGGATCGTATAAACTTAAAAGGTTTCGGCACTATGTGTGCATCATAAAATGTTTCCTTATTTGGTTGATCTGATGTATGGGATGGAATTTCATGATATTAAAGCCTAAATTAATTGCAAAAATGAAAGTTTTTCTCTGAAAATAAATTAATCCTAGGAAAGAACAACAATTAGGAAAGAACAACAATTTGTAATTTAAATCCTAAGAGCGTAAATTTAAATAAAAATATCTAATCTAATTTGGGAAATTGAATGTTCTATGTGGTGTTTATTCTTCCTAAATAATGTATTTAGGTCCTAGGGGTCAATATTCAAGCCTAAGAGACAAAAACCAACTTTTGGGTGCAAATGTGGTCGAGTTTACACATGCTACAAGGGTGCTACATGCAACTTTGTGTTTGTTATAGGAAAGTATGTTTTGAAAATAACTCACCGAATGGCTAAGTAAATCAAATGAAAATGGTATTGGAATTTTTTTTTATTAATTATGATTTCTTAGGTCTCCATTAAAATTGAAATCACTCCAAACTACCCATGTTCACATGTGCTAAAAAATAACAGAAAATTACTACTCTAAAATCTGGAAATTCAAGAACTAGTGAGCTAGTTAATCTATCAAATGCCAAACCTAATCAAGTGAAAGTGAAACGGAGTAAATTTTTTTATAAAAAATAACATTATTATGACCTAATCCAAGTGAAATCAGGTCAAATGGATCTAATTAACCCCTTCTAAAAAATAACATAAATTTATGATTGTTTCTCTACAAGGTATTTCGAGAAAACTTATATTCGTCAACTACTAACCAAATCCAAGTAGCTTAATGATTAATATGACATTATAAATTTATTATAAAGATGAATAATGCTTTTGAAATGATAAAAAACCTAAAAAATAACCCACTTAAATCATCTAACTCAATCCTACAATAAGAAAAATAAACAATACTAAATACATAAATATGAAAAACATAAATAAGAGATGCATGTGAATAAGAAGTGAAAATAACATAAAGAAATTGTGCAAGAGGGCTCTAAGGCTCCTAGGATGTCCAAACCAAAAGAGGAATCAGATTCCTATGGAATAAACCAATCCTTGGAAGCTAAAAATGACACCAATCTTCATTATTGAATCATTCCAAGTACACCCTGCAAGGAAAGAAAGTGGAGCTTCTAGAAAACAATTTTTCTCCACAATGAGACTAAAAAATACTTACCCCTAGAGGCTAACTCGAATTTTTAATTATACAAAATGATGAGAAATAATTCCCCCTAAAAGGAGGAAGCTTTCCCCTCCAAAATCGCTCAAATAGTGGATTTGGTTCCCAACACTAGGAATTTGTAGTAAATGACCAGGAACATATTCCTAGATTTTCTCAATCATCAAAGTTCCAGAATATCTCTAGAATTTCTCAATTATAACATGAAATTTTATGCATTTATTCTTCGATATTTATCCTCCATTAGTAAGAAGAAAGTCCCTAAATTATCTCCTAATCCAAATCTTCATAATTTTCCCACTATTCTCACACTATCCTTAAAAAATAAATAATATTAGGCACAAATATGCAATTATATCTAAACATTCCTAAGAACATATTAAAGCTTAAAAAATCATTGTAATTGTAGAAGAGAGATTTAATATATCTTTTATGTGCCTAAGAAAGGTTATATAGGCCTTAATTTATGTCTGATTTAGAAGCCCATTATACCCCCTACTGAAACTATTGCTCATCCACTAGGAAACCTATTCATCCTCCTTGCCTTATGGTTCTTCATTTATGCTAGACTATTTCATTCTCTGTTCATTGGTCCATGTGTTTTTCCTCCTGCTAATCTTATTTCTGCTCTTATATTTTCATTTCTTCTTCTAGGTGATGCATGGAGGTCTTCAGGTGCCTTTGTTGGTGTGTTCATCCTCCTGGAGTCTCTTGGTGGTCCTTTGTAGCCATCTTCATAAACTTATCATCATATTTTTACCTTGTTCTACCATATACATAATTGCCACAGGAAAATTTTCAACTTCCTGTAGCATTCTTCACTCTACTTCGTGGGGCTACAAATTGATAAAAGATGAAGGGAAATGGTTTATGGAGGTTAGGGATGGAGTGATGGGATTATTGAAGTGATGGAGAGGTAAGGGAAGACGTCTCATGCCAAGTTATAGGTGATTTATCTGCTAGTTGCACAACATAGGGTTTAGGGAGTGAAGCCTTGTGCATGGAGTGAAGTGAGGGATAGGAGTGGTAGGTATAGGAAATAGATAAATTACCATGTTGTTTTTGAATTTTTGAAACCTTTGGGATAACTACTTTCCTTGTAAATAAGTTTCTTGTAACATTACAGGTTTTCCTATATTTCTACAAGAATCCTGTAGCTACTTGGACTTTCCTATAGCAATTACAGTGAAGAGTAAAAATGGATTTTGTTTCCTACTCGAAAGGTTAAATGAGTGAATGGGTGCATGTTGGATTTGTCCATAGAGGGTGTAAGTAGAGGAGAGAGAGAAGAGAGGAGAAAAACCACCTTTGATCAAGAAAATGTTTCCTTTTTCTTCTTGTAGAAAATCTTTTTTTACCTGTAGTAGCCCTATTTTTCCTGTAGCAATTCTATTTCACCCATAGAAATTATATTTCACATGCCAAGAGGTGGTGGGTCCACCTTTTATTTTTTATTTTTTATTTTTTCAATTTTTTTCTTTCTTTTCATTTTTTTCTCTTTTTTTGAATTTATTTATTTATTCTCATGCAAAATAAACTAAGAGTTATATTTCTGTTAATTGATTTATCCCTCAGTTACCCCTTGGCACTCCCTGTCTTCCAGCACAACTAACTGCTTAATACCCATTTTATCAAGTCTTATTTACTTTTACCTTGTTCCTCTCCCACATGTGTGTGTGTCTTCTTGGAAAAGTGAAGCTAATTGTGAGATAAGGCCAAGCCCACTCTGCTACTGATTTTGGCTATAAAAAACTTTCCTTCTCACACTTTTAATGTTTTATTAAGCTAGAATATATTCAAAGAAAGGTTTATATGATTACATACCTGAGCTTTACCTTTGATTTGTTTTTTCAGGTGATACTGAAGCTGATGATATGATTTTTGAAGTTGTCTTTGTTGGTTATGTAGCTACTACTACATGTGATAATATGTTGGAGGTCATATTGCTAATAGCCTTGAATTTATAGGTCTTCTAGGTTTCCTTTTATAGTTGTTGTTATTGATTCAAATCCCTAAATTAAATTTTGTTGCTGAGATGTTCATGATGTGAGTGCTATATTTGATGATTTTTTTCTATACAAGTATTCTTGATGTTCAGTTTTTATATGTTTGTACAAGCTGCTCAGGACAACCCTCTTGTAGCAGACTTGATTTAGGCATATATTTCAAAATGTAGATGAGATTTACCTAAAATATTTTGAGCATATTAATATTGTCCTTGTGCATCTCCCCATAAAAAATCTCAGCTATTGGATTCACGAATCACGAGAAAAATTATAAATGGATATAGGTGATGGAAGTCAATTTCTCACAAAATGTGAACCAGAAATTGCTGAAATTATTTGATCATATTTCCATCATACATTTTCATCTCTCTCTGAAACATCTCAGCAAAAATATGCCCGATTTTTTAGATATAACAAAAAAAATTTCTTCTAAAAACTATTTCAATACAACCCCCTTGTAGCAGACTTATTTTATACATAGATCTCAAGAAGTAGATCAGTTTGACCTAACTTTTTTTGAGAATAATTCTATCATCCTTATGCACCTCCCCATAAAAAATCTTGGCCATTGAATGCACAAATATTGATAAAAAATACAAATGGTTGTAGGTGATGGAGGTTGATTTCTCACAAACCATGAACTAGAATGTGTTGAAATTGCTTGAGAATGTTACCATAAAATATATTCTTCTAAAAATAAAATAGGTCAGAAATTGGATGCATGATTTTTGAGATATTATAAAAATGATTTTCTGCTAAAAACTCGTATTTTCCTATAGAAAAAACAGGGCTTCCTGTAGGATTTTAGGACAAGGAGGAAAGTGAATTAGAAAAGCTTGTAAACGATGGGTGGATGTGGGAAATAGATGAGGGTGACAGTTTGGCATGTCCTAGGTCCTTTTGGACCATCTGAGCAAAGGAGGAGGAAGGCTAAGTTTGACGTCCTTTGACTAGGGTTTCGACCAACTTTTTTGTTTGGTGCTAATTTTTTTTTTCTTCCTGCTTGCAAAGGTTGGAGAGCACCTAAATTCATTCGAGAGAGATACATGGAGCTAACACATTTGTTTTCTTCATTTTTTTACTTTTTTCTTTTTTTTCTTTAGGCCTACTAGTTGCCTCAATCAAGTTTTCAACTAGTAGGTCTGCCTAGGCGGCTCAAAGGAGGTTTTCACCTACGATATTTTATTTTTCTTCTTATTTTCTCTTTCTTCCAACACATTGACCACCTCATGGAGGTTTTCAATTAGTGAGCCAATATTAGGCGCCTCAAAATATGTTTTCAGCTTCATATTCTATTCTTTTTCCTTTTATCTCTTTTTCCAATTTTGTTATTTTTTCTATCCTACTCTACTTGAAAAAAAAAACTCTTTCAAGTATATGAATACCTCCAATGGATCTATGTGTACATCAATATGACAGAAAAAATCATGTGTACACTTGAAATACATGCTTTTACATGTACCTAAATATGAGGAATGTTGTGTAACCAGCTTCAAAAATAGAAGAAAAGAGATATCAACGCCTTAGAAATAAGCCACTTCAAGGGGGCAACCTCCAATACATTACATAAATGCACAATTCTTGGATGATACAATTTACAAAAACTCCTTTCTATATATAGGAGTCCATGGGGCCATAATGTAATCCTAGTGGGCCACAATGTAATCCTAGCCGACCTAACAATAATAATTTAAGGGCACGATAATAACAAAATGGGGGTTACAAGGGTACAATAATAACAATAAGGGGGTTACACTAATAACAATAAGGGACTATACTAGTAATATAGGGACCTAACATGCCCCTCTACTTCAAAAAAGTGTTGTCCTTAACACTTGAGTAGCTCTGGGTGCTTTTGTATAAACTTCTCATCCTCCCATGTAGAATCTTCGGTGGGTAAGTTCTTCCACTTGACGAGACACTCTGAAATTGATCAATTCCGTAGCTGTCGAGTTCTTGTTTCCGTGACTGCTTCAGGTTCCAATATGATTTTTCCTTCCTCATCAAGTTCTGGCAATATTGTTTGAACTGGAAGATTTTCACCTATAACCTTCTTTAAGCATGAAACATGGAAAACTAGATGTACTCACGAAGAAGCAGGAAGCTCCAATTTGTATGCCATAGTACCAATCTTTTGCAACACCTTGTAAGGACCATAGTACTTTGGTGATAATTTATTATCCTTCTTTGCTTGCTTGAGGGACATTTGTTTGTATGGTTGTAGCCGTAAAAATACCAATCTCCTACATCAAAACTTCTCTCGCTGCGATGTTGATTTGCCTGTTGTTTCATTCGATTTTGTGCCAAATTCAGGTTATCCTTTAAGAGTTGGAGAACTTCTTCTTGATGCTCGATGTGATCTTCCACTGCTTGAACCTTCGAATTTTCTCTTAAATATGATGTGATGGATGGTGGATGATATCCATAAAGTGCCATAAATGGGGTCATTTTTGCTGCGGTATGGAAGGAAGTGTTATACCACCATTCAGCAAGAGGTAACCACTTGACCTATTGTGTTTGTTTATCGGATACAAAACAACGAAGATATCCTTCCAAACATTTATTTACTATCTCAGTTTGACCATCAGATTGAGGATGATAAGATGAGCTATGAGCTAATTGAGTACCCAAACAAGAAAATAACTCCGTCCAAAAATTTCCCATAAAAATGGGATCTCTGTCGCTCACAATAACCCTTGGGCTTCCATGTAGCTTTTGAATTCTGTCCATAAATGTAGTAGCAACTGTACTTGCTTTAAATGGATGAGATAATACACAAAAGTGTGCATACTTGGTAAGTCTATCAACTACCACCATGATGACACTCTTTCCTTCGGACTTAGGTAAACCTGTGATAAAATCCATTGAAATCTCCTCCCAACGTTGACTTGGAATGGATAAGGTTGTAGAAGTCCTGGGGTCTTAATTGTTTCCACTTTATTTTGCTGGCAAACCAAACATTCCGCCACAAACATTCGAATATCAGATTTAAGGCCATCCCAAAAAAATTCTTTCTTCACCCTGTGGTAAGTTTTTAAAAATCCTGAGTGTCCTCCTAAAGGAGAAGTGTGCAATTCCAAAAGAATCCTTTGTTTTAGTTGGGAATTCTTACAAAGATATAAGCGATCTTTGTACCATAAAGAATCATTTTTCCAACTAAATGTATCAGATGTACTAGGATCTTGCCGCAAGTTTTGAATGAGTATCCATACTTCTTTTTCCTTCTTCCATTCATCTCTTGCTTCGGTTATCCAATCTGGTTGGATAATATAAATGGAACAAAGCAATTCTTCCACCTCTTCATTCACTCTTGAGAGTGCATCTGCAACAACATTAAGCTTCCCTTTTTTGTAGATTATTTCAAAGTCATAACCCAACATCTTTGTGACCCATTTTTCCTGCTCTTCTAAAGATAGTCTTTGTTCCAAAAAGTCTTTAAGACTATCATGATCAGTTTTTACCTTGAAGTGTCTTCCCATTAGGTAAGTTCGCCATTTCTTTAGTGCATGAAGTATTGCTAACATTTCCTTCTCATAAATAGGTTTCTGTAAATACTTTCCTTTGATTGGACGACTTTCAAAAGCAATGGGTCTTCCTTCCTGCATTAAAACTGCACCAATTCCATTTCCTGAGGCATCACATTCCACAATAAAGGTTTTGTGAAGTCTGGCGTAGCTAAGACCGGTGCTAGGCACATTGCCTCTTTAAGATGTTCAAAGGCCTTAGTTGCTTCAGGAGTCCATGAAAATGCATCTTTCTTCAATAATGTTGTTAGAGGTGCTGCTATTCTTCCATAATTCTTAACAAACTTGCAATAATAGCCTGTTAACCCGAGAAATCCTCACAACTGCTTTATCGTCTTAGGGAATTTCCATTCCTTAATGGCTTTAATTTTGTTAGGGTCTACTTTAACACCCTCGTGAGATATAATATGACCCAGATATTCCACCTCTTGTACTCCAAAGAAACATTTGGATGTTTCTGCATATAATTGTTTCTCCTGCAATAGTTTGAGCACCCTGTCAACATGTTCAACATGATCCTTCCAAGACCTGTTGTAGATTAGTATATCATCAAAAAATACTAGCACAAATTTTCTAAGGAAGGGCTTGAAAATGGAATTCATCAACCCTTGAAATGTAGAAGGTGCATTGGTAAGGCCAAAAGGCATGACCAAAAATTCATAATGACCCTCATGAGTTCGAAATGCTGTTTTTGGAATATCTTCAGTCTTCATTCTAATTTGATGATATCCCGAACGAAGATCCAACTTGGTAAAATAATTTGCTCCATGTAATTCATCCAATAATTCATCAATCACAGGAATGGGAAATTTATCTTTAATGGTGAGCTTATTGAGCTCCCTATAATCCGGACACATTCGCCATGATCCATACTTCTTGTGTACCAATACTACAGGAGCAGAGAAAGAACTTTGACTAGGTTGAATTATACCCGCCTCTAACATTTCTGCAATCATACGTTCAATTTCGCTGTTTTGGAAGTAAGGATATCTATAAGGCCTGATGTTTGGAGGAACACTTCCTGGAATCAAATGAATAGCATGATCATGATCACGAATAGGTGGGAGTCCTTTGGGAGTTCCAAACACCTTGGAATGATTGTCCAAGACTTGTTGGAGATCTGCAGAAATAGATGATTTTGATGTCGGAACTTCTAGTGAGCATAATTGTGCAATTACGCCTCGTTATTCTTTCTTTAGAAGCTTTGTCATGACATTAGAGCTTATTATCCTTCCTGGCTTCCCTTCAATACCCCGTAATTCGACTTCCTTTCCTTCTGAAAAAAAATTCAAGAAAAGTTCTTGAAAATTAAAAGCTACCGTCCCCAAAGATTGTAACTATTGTACTCCTAGTACAACATCAGCACCTCCCATAGGAATGGAAAGCATTGGAATATTCAATACATATTCCCCCATGGTTAGCTTGATATTATGGCATTTTCCAGAGAAATTTATAGTTCCTCCATTTGCAACCATCACTTGATATTCTGGTGCTGGGTATAGGAAACAATTTAATTCCTTGGCTACCTTACAATGAATAAAATTATGGGTGCTACCTGAATCAATCAACACTATTACCTTTCTCTTCTTGATTTGTCCTTTTATCTCGAGAGTTTGAGGAGTGGTAATTCCTGCCAGTGCATTACACGATATGGTTGGATTCATTTCTTCCTCTTCTGGGGCTGGTTCCTGGTGTATATCCTCTTCTTGTTCATTTTCTTCTTCCTCTTCACAATCTATGTAAAATAATTTCTTCTCAGCACACTTATGACCTTTAGTGTATTTTCTATCACAACCGTAGCAAAGCCCTTTTGCTCTTTTTTCTTCCAATTGTTGTGGTGTCAACCTTGTAGGTTGTGGAAATCTAGGCGTAGCAACACTTCCTTCTTTATAGAATTGAGTGGTAGGCTTCCTTGTCGCCATAATTTTACATTCAACTTTTCTTGCCAACCCGAATGCCTTCTCCAATGAATCAGGTTCCAAAACGTGAACTTCATGTTGGATGTTATCCTTTAAAGTGCCTATGAAGAGATCAATCCTGTGTTCCTCTGGAATATCAGTTACCCTTATATTCAATTTTTGGAAGTCCTCAATATGCTGCCCCACTAAACCCTTTTGTTTGAGATTTATCAATTGGCTAAAGAAGGTGTTGCTCTTTGTATCCTCATAATGTGCTATCATTTTCTCCGTAAAAATTGACCAAGTGACAATTTTTTTACGGGAGCAAAGCCATCGATACCATACAATGTATTTTGTTCTAAATGTAAAGTTGCAATGCGTACCTTTTGTGTGTTTTGCACATTATGGAGATCAAAATATTGCTCCATCTGTAGTATCCATGTTACAGGATCCTTTCCATCAAACTTCCTTATATCCATTTTTTGAATATGGTGGTTCTTCTCGACAACATTAGAGTTTATGAAATCACGATTAACATTTATTTTTTTCTCATCATGAGGTTCTTCTACTATATTTTCACCAATAGGAATCATTTATGGTTTTAAACTTGTCATCAAGCCTTCCATGTATGCTTTTAGATCATTCTTCATGTTTTCCATGTTGTCTTTGATGTCATCCATCTTAGATTCCATGCTCACTTCCATGCCATCCATATTAGCTTCCAAACCAATCATCTTAGCTTCCATGCATTTCTTCAAACCATCCATCTTAGTTTCCACGCCTTTCTTCAAAACTTCCATTTCATTTTTTGTTGTTCTTTGCGAGAGCGAAATTTGCTCTTGTAATTTTGATATTTCATGTTGCCATTCTTCATCTTCATGAGTCATAGTAGAGCCTTCTGAAGGCTTAATGGGTGTTGAATTCTTTTTAGGGGCCATTTTAGAATCCAATACTGATATATATTCTACAATATGCCCTTGGGATCAATTTAACTTGATTATTCAAACAAGACTTGTGCAATTTGAAAAAAATACACACCTTTTTCTTGCTTTTGAGGAGCTCGATATTGGAATTGGATTATCTCTGTGATTGTAGCACTTAAATATCTAAATTTTGGCGTTGACGTAGCCCTCTGAATTATATTTCGAATGCCACAGGTCTGACCTGATTTGGATTCTCCAAGACAAAGTTGCGTCCAATCTCCCACAATGACCTAATTCTGGACTGGTTCAGTAGAGCGAACTTATACAACTTGTCACGTGTCACTGTTTTGTCCTTTGTATCTGAAATTGAAAGCCAAGAAACTACATGTTGTGTACTTGTGACCATTTTTTACGCCACTCCAATCCAATCCCCAGAGAGAGAGTTATTGAACTTTTCCCACGATCACCTCTTTGAGATGAAATTCAGGAGCCTGAAAAAGCATTACCTTCCACAGATCATATCTCCAAAAATATTGTGAACCAAGCTCTGAAATTTTTTAACGAATTTCCTCAGGATTTCGGCTTCGCACCATATGAATTTCAGATTCTGAACCTTCGTAGAAACAAATTTATAGTGAAAATTCCACAATGACCTATTTAGGAGCTTGAAAAAAGACCTAACTTCCACAGATCATATCTCTGAAAATATTGTGAACCAAAATCTGAAAGTTTTATAAAAGCTTTCTCAAGATTTTGGCTTCGCACCCTAAAAATTTCAGCTTCTGAAACTTCGTAGAAAAAAATTTATAGCGAAAATGCCACGATGACCTGTTTGGAGCAGCGAAACCCTAGAATCCAAAGCTCTGATACCAAATGTTGTGTAACCAGCTTCAAAAATAGAAGAAAATAGATATAAACGCCTTAGAAATAAGCCACTTCGAGGGGGCAACCTCCAATACATTACATAAATGCACAATTCTTGGATGATACAAATGAACAAACCCTCCTTCTATATATAGGAGTCCATGGGGCCATAATGTATTCTGTTAGACCTAACAATAATAATTTAAGGGCACAATAATAACAAAATGGGGGTTACAAGGGTACAATAATAACAATAAGGTGGTTACACTAACAAAAATAAGGGACTCTACTAGTAATATAGGGACCTAACAAGGACTAACTTCTTTGACTGATATGATAACAAGTACGGTTGAAGAAGGGTGTGTTGTTGTAACTTAATGACTATCTAGAACCATATTTCAGTATGGTTGTGATACCCCTCATCAACTTTCTGATTTGGATCATCTTGGATATCCTCTTCTACAATGAAATTCAAATATTCCTCTATTTAATGATTTTTCTCTTCAACACATGGAGGAAATGATAGTAAACATGAGGGAACTTTCTCAATATCTGATTCTGATGCCTACTCTTCATCAAGTGCAGCCCCTGATTCTTTGATCTTATCCCTTGAATATTCTTCTTCTAGATTTTTTCCTTCAATGAAATCAAGAAAATATCTTTTTTGAAATACATTTCTTGAACCAAGATGAATATAATTTATATCAAGAAGATATGTTTGGTAGTATTCTACCTTAGCATTGTAAGTGGGATGAGATACTTCATTCTGTGGGTATGGAAATGGTGGTACAAGTAGTTGGGTAGGAGTGGATCTATGAGATGGATGTGGTTGAGGTTGTGGTTGTGGCGGAGGTAGATGGGAGGGATAGCATGGAGTTGGGTATGGAGGATAACGAGGAAAATATTGAGGATATTGGGGATTTTCCCTATAAGGTAATTTCCAACCTTGTTTCCAAGGTTGGTTTTGGAGTTAAGATGGCCAAGGTTTCCAACGAGGGATTGTGTTCCAATTAGTTTGAGGTGGATGTGAATAAGCATGAATATTTTAATTACATCCTTGCATCATATCAAGTTGACTAGGTTTCAATGGTCTTCTTGAGCTACATAACATAGCTTCTTTGGTGATGGACTTGCTATTTTGTCTTCTTGGTAAAATTCCTTAAAACTTGGTAATGATGGAAAATATTTAGTAGCATATGATTTTGCATGGATAAAACAAATATCATCATCTTATTTTTTCCCATTTTTAATTCTTAACATTTCTACTTGTTCACTTCGGTTTTTAAGAATTTATGTTTTAAAGTTATCAAGCACATTTCCAGGATCATCTTGACTTACGAACGTTGGTGTTGATTTACTTCTTCTTTCCCTTCTTGTTGATATTCTCTTGCATGTTTCACAAATTCCTTCAAATGATAATTGGTATACATCTCCTTTAATAATGAGATCAAGGGTATCAATCCACCCATCCCTAATTGTTCTAATTAAGAGTGTTTTTAGTGTATCAAATCCTGAATGTTGTAATTTTTCCCTCTTAACATTAAACATGAACCTATCTATTAGATCCTCAAGGCTCTCATATTCTTCCTGATTCATTCTAAAAATTTCTTCTTTAAGATCATGATCTTTATATTTTTCTAGAAATATATTTTTCATATAATTCCATGATATTATTAAATTAATACCTGAATTCATGAACCTTTTAAGAGCTCTATCCTTCAATGTTGCACGGAGTAATCTCAATTTTTGAGTGTGTGATAAGTATTCATAATATCTACAAAGTGTTTCAAATTCAAATAGAAAGGTTTATGGATCCTCTCACCTCATACCATGGAATTTGGGAAGGAAATATGGAGGGATTCTTGACATCACTATCTTGAATGGGAAATCCAAGAGGATCTTGTTCATTGTCATCATTTCCATCCATTTCTTTTAAATTATCTTCCATATCTTCTCACTCTACACGCAAAAGTGGATGGTGATGTGGTTCTTACCATACCACATGATAAAATGTGGGGGGGGGTGGTTGGTGTTGGAGAAGTATTTTTAAATATTTTTTGAATGAGAATGCTAATGCAATTTCATGTTTTGAAATTAAATAATCCTAATGATTTTTTTTATTTTTTTTTGGAGAAGGAAAATAAATGAATCAAATAGGGAAGAAAACAATTCATACTTTGACACCTCTCCTACAACAATGCCAAAAAGTAATGAGCCTCAGTATTGCAACAAGAATGTTGCAACTATCGAGGCTACCAACTTTAATTATCAACTCAGGGACCATACAAGCTTAAGAGGTATCAGCACTATGTGTGCAGCATATAATCTGTCCTTATTTTGTTGATCTAATGTAATGGAGGGAATTTCATGAGATCAAATCCTAAACTAACTATAGAAATGAAAGTGCTTCTTTGAAAAAAAAAAAATCTAAGGAAAGAAAAGAAATTTTTAATTGAAATCCTAAGAGCTTGAATTAAAATACAAATACCTAATCTAATTTGTGAAAAATAATGTCTTAATTTGTGTCTATTCTTCCTCAATTGTGTATTTAGGTCCTAGGGGTCAGGAGTCAAGCCTAAAAGACAAAAACCAACCTTTCAGAGCAAATGTAGTCAACGTTACACATGCTTCAAGGGTGATATAAGCAAGTCTATTTTGGAAATAAATCAACGAATTACTAATTAAATCAAATGAAAATCTTATGGGACAAATATTTTTGTTAAGTAAGATTTATTAGGTCTCCATTAAAAGTGGAATCACTCCAAAATACCCCTTTTCGCACGTGCTAAAAAATAACAGAAAATTACTACTTTAAAATATGGAAACTCAAGAACTAGTGAGCTAGTTAATCTATCAAATGCCTAACCTAATCAAGTGAAAATTAAATGGGGTGAATTTTTTTAGAAAATTTAACATTATTATGACCTAATCCAAGTGGAAACATTTCAACTCAATCTCATTAACCAATTCTAAAAAATACTAGAAATTTAATAATGTTGCGCTATAAGGTATTTCCAGAAATATTATATTTGTGAACTAATGACCAAATCCAAGTAGCTTAATGATTAGTATGACCTTGCAAAGTTATTATAAGGATGAATAATTTCTTTGTGGCTACAAAAAAAATACAAAATAACTCACCTAAATCACCTAACTCAATATTACAGAAAGAAAAATAAACAATACTAAATACAGAAATATGAAAAAAAAAATAAGAGATGCATGTGAATAAGAAGTGAAAAGAAAATAAATTGTGCAAGAGTGCTCTGAGGCTACTGGGATGGCCAAGCCCAAGGATGAATCAGAGTCCTGTGGAAGAAACCAAGTCTTAGAAGCTAAAAATGATGCCAATATTCATTATTGAATTGGTCCAAGTACACCCTGCAAGAAAAGAAAGTGGAGCTTCTAGAAAACAAGTTTTCTCCATAATGAGACTGAACAATACCTTCCCCTGGAGGCTAGTTTGAATTGGTACTTATAAAAATGATTAGGAAGCATTCCCCTTGAAAGGAGGAATTTTTTCCCTCATAAATCCATCAAATAGTGGATCTAGTTCCCAACAGTAGGAGTTTGTAGTAAATGACATGGAACATAATCCTAGATTTTCTCAATCATTAGAGTTCCAGAATCTATCCAAAATTTCTCAATTATTTCAAGATATTTGGTTCATTTATTATCCAATCTTGTTCCTCTACTAGTAGGGAGCAAGTCCCTAAATTATCTCTACCTCCAAATCTTTATAATTTTCCCCATACTCTCACAATATCCTTCAAAACTAAATAATATTAGGCATAAATATGCAATTATCACTAAACCTTCCTAAGAACATATAAAGTACAAAAAATTTAGATGGAGAGATTTAATATATATTTTATGTTCCTAAGAAAGGTTACATGGGGCTTAATTTATGTTTATTTTAGAGGCCCATCAGGATGACCATTGGCATAAAAAACCAGAAGGTCAAAAATTATAAACCATTGATATGTTCCAGTAGTATATCAAGTCCTGAAATGAAGCTCCTTCTAGGACATATGACGATCATAACTTTGAGAGAAATGCAAGGAGTGAAGGATTAAAATTTTTTCATAATAATATTATCTCATGTGAAGTGAGGTGAATTACCGTTGGATGAAATGCTTGGATAATTTCAAAGGTAATTTTGTTGAATTATTTTTACTCATTTCTAGATTATAATTTTCTTTTAAATATAACATGTTTTTGTTTGTAGTCTTTGTTAAACATTTCATTATGTTAACATTTTTTACTTTATTTATTTAGTCACAAGGTTTATATGAGAATACAATAACAAATAGTTAAATTGTTGAATGAAGATAGTTGTGATCATGTTGTACACAACTAACGAGATTTAAGCTCTACATCAACACCAAAAGGTTTTTATCTTGAATTTAAAAAAACATGTTGATTTATACATTAATTTTTATTGATATGTATGCTATTTTTATTTTATAACTTATACATAATTTTTTTTTATTTAATTAAAAATTAATAAGGATGGAAATGGAGCACCAGATAGCTTTAGAAGGTTTAATGAAAAAATTAAGATGGAAATCCTTAGAAAGCAACTTATTAGTAAGGTTGAACTTGATCAAGTCCTACTCATTTCATTAGGAATGGGCTTGAGACTATCCGATATCAAATAATATAAGGTGATTCTGAGGAAATTGCAAAAATCATACCTAAAAGGGATTATTCCCAAGTTATTGCAGATATTCCTCATGGTTTTAATATCCCAAAAATTGAAGATGATAGTGACCCTTATATTTATCAAGATTTTAGAAAAGTGGTTGTAGTATTTCTAGAAGTCACAACATCACCATTTTGGATATTTGTGACACTTCATTTATACACACAATTTGCAATGTTATTAACAAGCTTCAAGGAAAAGGAAAAGTCAAGGATGTAGCTTCAATGGTAAGACCTTTAAATTGTATGTTTGATTAATGTTAAAAAAAATCATTTATGTACAAGATAATTGAACTTTACTATTTCATGTTACAGGAAAAATTCAAATATTATTGGTTGCATAGATCAACAAAATAAGTGATTGTGAGTTCATTCTGGTTGAATGTTGGAAAAAATATGATAGTTATATTCCTATGCTTTTGAATCGGGTAGATGGAAAGAGTCATAACCAAGTACTAGTTCATGATGCTATTGTAAAAAATCTAACATATGAAGATAAATAAGAAAAATGAGAGATAGTTAACATTTATAAAAAACCATAGTCATCGATTAACTATCTTATAGATCTATGTTCAAATGAAGGAGATTGAGTTTCGGATTTATTTTTAGGTTCATGTAATTTTTAATATATAAAATTGAATTTAATATTTTCTTTTTAATTTTTATGTGTTTATAGTAATTTACTCAATAAATTTATTTTTTTTCTTGATGATTAGGTACAACACTAGAATGTTGCCTATAAAAGGGAATAAATGGCATTTTCATTGAAAAATACTGAGTACAATGAAAATTTATTTAGCAAAGAAATAATTATCTTCAATTACTTCCAGATGCAATGAAAGAATTTGGTTTGAGGAAAGGGGATTTAAATGAATCACGTGTGGAAAAAAAGGCAAAGGAATCCCAACCACCATTACATGGAATGGTTGGAAAGGAATACCTTGAGAGATTCACACACATCAAAGAACCATAAAAAGAGGAAAATGACCAAACTAAAGCAGAAAATACTATGGAAGAAGGTAATAATGAAACTCTAGAAGATGAAGGGCATTGATTATATGATATTACTGATTAAATTTAAGTTATGCTTGGAAATGAAGCTCATTTTTTGTAACTATTAATGAGTTATAATTGTAATGTTTTAACTTTGATATTTTATGAGAGTAATAAGTATTATGTTATTGTTATTATATGTTTAATATTTGTATTATGATATTTTCACTTTAATTTTATGTGAATCATTATTTTTTGAAAAAAACTATAATTATTATTATTTTTTGACATAAAGTTCATAAAAATTATTTTCTTTTAAACCTTTTTTGTTATTTTTTTCTTATAACAATCGTTTATTCAACGTGTCACTTTTTGAAAAAAAAAGTCTCAAAATGTGTATTTCTTTTGTTATATCTATATTCAAAATGTCTATTTTATGTCAATTGTTAAAAATTATTGATTTTTTAGTGAGAATTATTTGATGTGCATTGAATATTAATTATTGATATATAAATATATAGAAGATCGAAAATATCAAATATCAAATTTTTCTTTTTACTATGCAAAAGAACAAATATCTCACTATAAAAAAAAATGAAAAGAAAAATAGGGAAGAAGAAGAAGACGACTACTTCAAAAATTGTTGAATTTAGAAAATAGTTGTCCACACTTAATACATTAGAAAAATTAAAGTAAAAAAATAAGTCTTCTAAAAAAATGGGGTTGATGCGACATAAACACTTTTCAAAAGCATCATGAAAATCAGTAACATTTTAAAAATAATGTTTACACTCTATACAAAAGAAAATTTAAAAAGGTAAAAAAAAATCTTAAAAAATAGTGCATTTTGAGTTAGCACTTTTTAAAATCGACACACTTTTTTAGTACCTCAAAAAAAGGGGTACTTGGTATAGTTATGGTTTGATATTTTACATTGTTATTAATAATTGATAAAATTTAATTGGTAATTTTATAATCTTAAATTATTATATCATATTTTGTGTGTGAATTTTTATTTTTATTACCTCAAAACAACAAAGTAGCAAGACATGTATGCTAAATAGACATTGTTTTACTAATTTCATCATACATCTTCTAGAACTGTCACAAGGGAAACTAAATATATTGACTTACTACGGAGAAGAAATTATAACAAAAATAAAGCCAAATGTTACAAAGAAATCATCCTCTTACCTACTAAACAGCAACTAAAAGCATTATTGCAATACATAATATGTGATCAGGAGTTTGAGGAGGTCACAGTAGCTAGATCATGGCAACTGGACCCTAGAGGAGTTGGAGGCTTAACATCACACTTTATATGGATATTCAAGTGGATTATCCTAACATATAAGAGCTCTAGAAACAAACGTTTGTAATGCTAGGCATACATGAAATCATTCAAATCAAAGATAATGGCATTCTACTCCTCATGTCTCCCCTTTAGGACCCAACCCAAGATTTTTATCATCTTTAAATGAAGGGTAATGGAGTTTAGGTGCTATTTCTTGTTGAAGAATGTAACTAGTGTGAGTCTTCATAATTTTACTTGTGAAGATAAATCTTATTGTTAAATAAAATGACTTATTAAAGAATGAGTTTTATGTTTGGGTCAATGTTTTATAGGTAAAATCATCCATTGAATTCTTATAGGTTTTGTATTGAGTCATTAGAGTCATTACCATTTTTTTATACCCTTCTTGGGATTTTTTATCATGTAAAAATAATTATTTTCTAGTTGGAAAGGTTATTTTTAACGTCCACACCAAGTGTGTCATGTCCCTATAATTTCGGTGTACATTAGGGAAATTAGACCTAACACAAAGGATCTATAAGGAGAGGCAATTCAACCTATTTGAAGGATTCACTCAAAAATTTTGATCTTCAAGTAAGAGAGAAAAAAAGAATAGCAAAGTAGCTAGAGAAAGATGAAATTTTCTACGAAGACCTTATTAAAGTTTCTGGGCTATCTATCTCTCACATTTGCTAAGTTTCTAGGAAGTTACAAGGGAAAAAAAATTGTGTCTACTGCAGGTTAAAAATTTTGTTGATGGGGGTCAAAGTTCTACTGCTGGGGGGATGAAATTATGCACTAAAGTTGCTTTTGGGGAGATGTCACTTAGAGATTTTGTTAGGATCATCTATTGAAAGGGAGAGTTGACTTGGTGGTTGGAGGAGGTATTTATCTAGATCTTAGAAATTTGGAAGTCTCTCATATTTATTTGAATATACTAAAGGAATATTTTGGCAAGGTTTTCCCCTTGTTGGGGTTCTACCCTAGCTGAGCACCTACATCTTTTTTCTCTTATTTTTCTGGTCTTCATATACATATAATTTGGTAATTTCTTCATGAAATATAACCCAATAAGGAAGTAAAATAATCAAACACAATTAAGAAAAATGTATCAATTAAGACGAATCAAACCCTAATTCCTACAAGCATTGATTTATCAACATAGTATTAGATCTCAGAAGACTGTATTCAAGTTTCTAGGCTACTTATCTCTCAAACATGTGAAGTTTCACGTAAAAATGAAGTTCAGATTGATAATTTTAGAGAAGCCAAAATATTTCCCATGAATATAATTGTAGATGGAGTAAAATACAACCTTATTCCATATATATCCAGCATAGACTTGAGTGAATAAATATATGACGCTCTCTTCAAATTGTTCGCCATCGAAAACATTGGTAAAATAGAAAGCCTAAAGAATGAAAAAAGGATAGTAAATATAATGAGGGACAATATTGTATCATCATACCTTATAAATATATATAGAATAAGATGTGAACACCAAGAAATAGTTGAAGTTGTACTAGAAAAGGAGGTCATAATTGTTGTGTTTCTATGACTACCAAAATATTGGGGTGCTTTCACATTAAGAATTAACAATTCAAAGGATACTCTGACATTCAAGAAAATTTGGAATGCATGCATTAACGAGAAAGCCTATATATTATTAGTAAACAACAAGAAGTAAGAGGAAGAAGAAAACACCTATAATGTCTATTATTCTCATCAAAATAAGAAGGTAACCTTCAAGAAGTTCAAATGGGAGAAGAATAATGTTTAACTATCCAAGATCAAACGTTAGAAATGTCATAAGATAGGTCATTACAAAAAGAAATGTCCTGCAAATTGAAGGAACAAGAAGAGAGATAGGGACTAGGAAAATATTACTAATGAGTAGCCATATAATAAGAATAAGATTGAAGTATTAGAATTCAACGACTTATACTACTATGTCCTCTCTTATATATCCTTTTTAGTCGTATATTGTTTTCATTTATGTTCTTATTTGTAGAGTGTGTAGTTCTGACATGCCTTGTTAGAACACTATTTTCTTGAATTATAAGTTGTAGAGATATGTCAATATTATATTAAGAGGGATCAGAGTGGCTTCCAAGAAATAAGGGCTCTAGCAGTACTAATATAGAACTGTCAATCTGACATTAGTGCGAGCATGAAACTAGGAAAACATGCTAACCCAGGAAACTACGATTTTGACCAAGTTTCTTCAGCAATGTTCTAAGGCAGTTTTCTTCGAATCTTTAGGGGATGTCTTAAGATATTTCTTCATGGTGAAAATTATTGTGCCCTACTATTGCACCAAGAATGCTACAACTCCCAGAGGCTTCCCTACTTTACTTTTTCAACCCAAGGTCGATACAAACTTGGAGTTGATAGTGCCATATACCCAACAAATGCATTATGCTCATGTCATCCTCTTCTGAGTTGTATGAAAGGGTGCTATTTCTAGGTTTTCTAGATGAAGTTTGTCACACTTCTGAAATTAGTCCTAGGCTACAAATGATTCAATGCCATGGAACTATCAGCATGTGCATAACTACACTACAGCAAGAAAGTACAAACAACTACTTTGAAAGAAAATAAATCTACTCATTAAGTTATGATAAGAAATGAAAGAAAGCTAGGCATCTTGCATGAAGTAAATTGTTGAATTGAAATTTCATAAAGGAAACTAATATAATCACATTTTTTTGGTACAAATGGCTAAACACACTCTATTTACTCTATTCTCTATATATCATGCTTTTAATTATGCAACTAATAATGACCTAACTATGCTTGTAAATGCGTTGTTTTGCAGCTAGGAGAATAAAGCACTAAGGTGGCTTATGGAAGGCTTGAACACATGGGGGAGATGCTAAAGGTGTATCGGTGGTTTTTGAAGGTCTGGAGGATGTGGATATTCATTTCTGGGCTTATGGAGGGGCCCACTAGTGCTGCTTCAAGTGCCGCTATAGGTTTCCTATAGTGCTACAAGAAAGTCGTGAATTGCTATAGGAAATAGTCTGATGGTAGTCGAAGGCAAAAAATAGGTGTGAAAATGGTAGGGAAGGTGGAGTGAAGGTGGATTTAGATGATTTGAAGGTGTCCCACCCCTTGTACAAGCTCAGAACCTCTTGGGAGTCATGTCTTGCACCCCTATGGTTTTCTCACAATGTAGGGATGAAAAATCTGAAAACAACGATGATGGTGATTTTGATGAACAGAGGGTTGATGAAGGATGTTTTATGAAGATGAAGGTGCTAGTGAAGTTCTCCTTCGCTGTGCTACCTAAGCCTACAAGAAAACTTCCTGATCATACAATAAATATGGACACATTCATGATGAAGACAATGTAAAATTTGACTTTAATTTTGACATCAAATATACTTTAACCTAGAAAAAAATATCTAACATATCATTCTTTACATATACATTGAATTACAAAAAATAATCTTATCCATTCCAAGAATTCATAAACTAAAAAGCAATTTTGATCTGTGGGGAAGGTCTACCCTCCTTAAGCTCCAATGAAATAGATGAGAGGGGGAGACTTGACTCACATCCTTCTAAATTTATAACATATCCTACCAATATGTAAGCAAGCTAAATCTATAGGAAAATAAAAATGGAAGCAAACTAAAACCAATGAATGAAACTACAAGCAAACTAGCTAAGTAATCATAATAAAAACTAGCTAAAATGACATGAAAGTAAATAATGATTACACAAGAGAGACTAAAGCACATGGATTGGGACCTAACCCACAAGCCTATCTCTCTAAATATATATCAGTAAATCACAATATGAATACTTATTTCATTTCAAAAGGTAGTCTCATTACATCAACATAAAAGTCTTAAAAGTTGATTACAAGAGAAAATATCCTAATGGATTTCTTCAAATTTTGAATCATAATGAGCTCTTTCTAAACCCTATTTAACCTAAAGGGTAGCCATGAACAACTCCCTAAAAAGTATGTGATGATTCCACTTGACTGCAAGTGAAGTATGGCTTTAGTGAACTAGATCTTGAGTTTTCAAGATTGCCTTTGATTAAATAAGAGCTATTGGAGGGAATCTCGAGGATCCCATGGCCGCCTTTGGGAGTTGAGGATGGTGTGAAATCCCCCTAGAATCACTCCTTGGTATCTTCAAGGCTTAATTAAAAAATATTCAGCAAAAATGCAAAATCTTCATGATTTTCCTACATTTAACCCATGTTAGGTACTCGAAGTGTGATTAGCCTCAGTCACCATCTACACTAGCATCATATGACCATAATATAATGAAAATGCAAGAAAAATAGACATAATAAGGCAAAAAGGTGACCATTAACCCCTCCAAATGTACCTAATGATGGATCTCATCATCACCCCCTACTAAATGGTTAATCATGCTTTGAGCAAGTAGTCCTCCTTCTACATTTATTTTAAGGCTTTGATGGACCCTCTCACTCCCCAAGGAAGAATTGTGGCAGTCCCTTCAGTAGCATAAAAACCATCATTATTTTCTTATCCATCCCATTCTCTATTATCCTCATCTTGGTCTTTTCCATCACTCAGCCCCAACAGCAAGGGTAGATTGAGCTTCAAGCCAAGCCACAAAATATTTTGGCATGTATGGTCCTCTTGTATAATGTTCTCTCCATGGCACCCCTCAATATCTCTAGTTTCTGGTACTCCATGTTTCTAAGGTCGTCTGGAGGTTTTTCCATCTTCTTTGGCTAATCATTATGCACTCATCTCCCAACAACCTGGAAACATCATCAAAGTGAGTCATTGCTTCAGCTTTTGTATGGAGGTATCTTTCTGAAAATTGAGGATCCTTTTTAATCTTCAAATGGTTATTGATGACTCCCTTAGGGTTGAAAAATTCTACCCTAATGTGTAAGGGTTATCTATTTACACTTCTCATAACCCTTCTCATCTCTTTTGTACTTCTCTCCTCATTAGCCATCCATGATGCCAAAGCCATTAATTGCATATCCCCCATCCTAGGATTGGTGTCCCAAATATTTAAGTCTCTCAACACAAGGTTATGCATGTAAAACTCTACCATTTTTTCTTTGTTTGCAATACTTTCTTGGTTGTAGAAATCAATTAACTTTCTAGAGTTTTGGAAAGGTAAGGATCCATGCGAGGCTAATTTTTTAATTTGAAAAAGGAGCCACTGCTCCTTGTGGTATACTACATATGAATATGAAGGATATATGTGTTGAATGGCCTCCATGCACAAATATTGCATGGTTTCCACTTGCTTATCTTTTTATTAAAAAAAATTTTGTAGTGTTACATTCACTGTCTATGCGTTAGGAAGTTGCTCCTTCAAAATTGACTCTCTGAGCATCACATCAGATAAATTCTTACCCATCTGAGCTACTTTTCCTTCCATGACCCCTATGTCATACACTCCTTTATATGTGGCAAGCTTCATCCAATGACGAGTGTGTTCCCTCTCCTACTCCAATTGATAAAACAAAGGAATTGTGAACTTTTGAGGAATTAATATACCCCCCTTAATGTGTGTGTAGTAAGAACTAAGATTGGGTTGAGGGATAGGGTTTGACACTATTGCAACATCTTTGAGGATTGGTTTTGGTGATGTGGCCTATTCCTTATCATATTTTCATCGGTATTTTTCATCATGTTTTTCCTCCTGTGTATTTTCCTTAGCTTCCTTGACCTCTTGCCCCTCTATGGTTGTCTTTTCCTTTTCAACCAAGGCCTTTTTCTCCAAATCTAGGCTTTCTGGAGTTTCATGTAGAAAAAAAAATTTCCTGTAGCAAACTTTGTTTTTATTACTAAAGACCTTCTTTTCCTTTTTTTCACTCTTTTCATTCCTGGGAGGTTCTATGATTGTTGCATGAGGTGTATGGGATGAAAATATGGATGAATGTATTATAATATATGTTATAGGTGTCTTTATAGGTGAAGTGACCTTTGATGGGTGCTAAAACGTGTCTTTTAAAACTCCTAATTGCCTCACATTAATTATCAACCAAGGTAAGTCCTTTTATCTCAAGTGTGTACACAATATGTGCAAGCTTATTCATACAAGGGGTAATGCTAAAGCCAATCGTTAAATATAGATGCAATCATAAATCTAAAGCTTTAAAGAAAGTAATTCATCTATGCATTATAATCCAAAATTGTGATTCATTATTTAATTCAAATAATTCTATTAACCAAGAGCACTGAAGCATTAACCGAGCTCTTTCAGCTAGATCTAAACTATCGAAAAAAAGGAAAGTAGTGGAAATAACATTTTATGCTTTAAGTAATCAAAACCAATTCTTTTAAAAAATAACTAATAAATTGGAAATGCACATGCAGAGGAACAAATACATAAATCTAAATCATCAAAAGAAATTCACTATAAAGAAGAAAAGCATAATATACTTGTAGTAAATGGAAAGGTATAGCACAAAGAATAGCAGAAAAATTCACCAGAGACCGGGCCCTTAGCCGCCAGTGAACACTGCTTAGTTACTCCAGAACAATCGAATGAACAGCAACACAAACTATGTATTAATCATCGCAATCATTACAATACAAATATGTGTTTCATAAATACATTATGTTCATTACCAAATGATACATAAATGAAAGATACATGACACAATACATGATACAGTCAGATTTACATTCTCCGCTTTCTCCATGTCATCATATCATCTAAGTCTTTTATAACTAAAGAAAAGGAAAATGTGATCCCTCAAGATCAGGGGATCTTGAGGGATTCACAACAGAGTACTATTTCAATCAGTTGATCTTTCTCTCTTATTTGTTTCCTGATTTGGCCGTGCCTTATTTTCCCTTGATTAGATCCTGTCGTTCCTTTTTGGGAACATCTATTGTTTTATCTGTTATTTTCATCATAAAAGAAATGGGAATTAGTTTCGACGGTTAAACCATATCAAGACTATTTGATTCATTTTTTATCAAAATCCATTCATGATATTATTATATTATAGCACAAAAATGTATGAAGAAGAGGAAAAAGGATAGTATTTGAGAGTAAATACATACTTATTGTAAGACTCAACATACTCCCTTGCTTACCTTTTTTCATGTCCTCATGATAAATAATTCTGATGCAAATAAGTTAAAGAGTCGGCTGGAGAAGGTCTGCCTGTAATAGGCCTGAGACCATGATGTTGTGCCAAGTGTGCAAAGGATACCACTTCTTGTCCTTTCGATAACTCATAGTTAGGATGATATCCTTCAGGAGGATACCAGATAATGGGGCATCTATAATGACATCCCACTCAATAAGGTCCTACTCTTAAGATAAAGTTTCCATATTGGATTAACTGTATCATAGAAGCTTTGAAATTTCCATAATTAAATGGTTCTCTATCTTTAACATTATTTCCTGAAACCATACATCTCATTTTGGATGCAACTAGGGATCTTTCTTGAATGGAGAGGAAATATGTTGTTCCTTCCATCACAAGTTCCTTATGTATGGGCCCTAAACTCTTAGTCACGCCCTCTTGTGTCATAAGTGCTTTATGCTTAGCAAAAACTTTTAGAGGGTGAGTAGGTTCACTTCTAACCCAAAGATGCAGGTTGTGTTCCTGTCTTTTGAATGAATTATAAGCCTTCAACCACTTGAGTTGGTTGACTGCAAAATAAATAAAAGCATGAAATGGAACATCTCCAACAAAAGGGCTAGGATTCAAATCCATTTCTTTATCTAATATGAAATTATGTAAATAAAATTCACAAAGAAGCCTTTGGACCTTTACTCCTTGCATCTTACAATAATTTATAAAATCTTCCATCATCTTTAGCTCAATTGGCTTGCCGGCTCTAACAGCTTTGATTTTTAACAAAAAATATTGTTATAATAAAACAAGGCATAGTTCGTAGCAGGAGATCGACAAGTCAAGATATCAGAATATAATGAGCAAATGGTGTTTGATTGATTCCTAACTTTGTTCAGCTTAGTTTTCATTCTATTCATTTTTTCCTCTTCCTGTCTAGCCTTATGAAAAACCTCATTCTCTGCTAGAGCTAATCCTGTCAATTTATTTTGTAATTCCTCGTATTTTTGCACGGATACTGTCTGTTGTTGATGTTGTTCTAAAGAAACATGGGCTTGTGTTAATTCTTCCTGAAGCTTCAAAACAATAGGGTCCTTCTTTAACAAGAAATCCTCAGATTTCTTCTCTGTTTGGGTGCTAATAATGTGAAAGAGTACCTTTTTAGTTTGTATTTTCTTATTATGGGAGGACCACCCTCTGTTTGAACAACTACACTCACCACGTTCTCATGCAAATTAATCTGGGTGGCAATTATTCTAGTGAAAACAAGTTCTGTTTGAATACCCACTGATTCATTTATGCATTTTAGTGTTTCTGTTGCTACAGAAGTCACCTCAAGAGCGGTGCTCTGTATTTTCCTTTTTTTTATTTTTCATCGTAACCTTTTAATTGTCTTTTGGATGTTCTGGTATTGTTGTCGCAACTTCTTAAGTTTTTCTCTGGTTCCTAGGTTCTTTCAAGGAGAATCTGTTCCCCTAACAGGTTTATTAATTGTTTCTAAGGCTGCTTGTTGGCCCTGAGGGCTGTGTTCCAAAGGAACTACATTGCCTGACTGATCGTCAGATTCATGACCAATTTCTATATCTACAGACTTCTGTGGGTCCTCCTACCTTAACAAAATTGTATCACCAGACTGGTTATCAGATTCCTATGCAATTTCTGTGTCTACAGCCTTTTGTGATGGAGAAGTTTCTATGTGCCCAGAATTCTCTGGTGCTTGTGTTTCCAATGTGCTATGGCCAAATAGTCTTCCAAGTTGCATGTATACATCAATATTTGCTAGGACCTTAGCTATTCCTACCTCAAAATATGGTCCAGCTTCAACTTCCAATTCATAATCTTGCTCTTGTTCTTGTTCTTATTCTTCGAGCTCTGATTCTGGCTCAACCTCTTCCTCAGGTTGTTCTTCTTGTTTAGACTCAGAATCCCCTACCCTAACTAGGCTGGATGTCTGCACAGGTTGATTGATTTCATCCCATAGATTTACAGACATTCTCTGGGCTAATTTGATTCTTATAGACCTCCTACGTTTTTGAGGTTTGACCCTTTGATGGGAAATCCTTTTTCTTTTCAAGACAGGTTTCTGCTTACTTGCTAACGCAAATGCGGGATATTGAATTAGAGGGTTATGTATGCTTTCTATAGCTATGATGAAACCATCCCAAGTCAAGTCATATTGGACTAGGATATAACTAATGATCATTATAATCAATCCATGGTGACTTACCACTGTTTCACGGTGCCTAATCCATCTTATTCTAGTAGCAGTATCGTGCAATAAATAATTTAAATGGGATGGAAAATTAACAGTAATTTTTTGCTTTAGAACATCTAGGAGTTTGAGTTGTCATGGCCTTGGCCTTACCACATCACGACGTCCATCATAGGTAATGTATTTCTGGATGATGCTTGCTAATTCCCTCCATGGTTCTATGACAGAAGATGGTGGAAAGCCTTTTCCCTTTATGACCAGTTTTTCACCTTCATCTTTGAAGGTCTCCATTGCATCTTGTATCAATACATGTTTTTGTGCCCATGTGGTGCCTTCTGTCGGCAGCCCAGTTACCTCAGCTATTACAACATCTGTAACTGTAATCCTTCTACCTTTTACCATGGATTCCCTATTCTGCAAATTCTATAGAAACTCAATAGTGATTTCCTCATTTGAGGGCTGAAACCTTGTAAGATAGGATATCCACCCTACTCGAATTAGAATTTCTCTTTTTCTGTCGGAGACTTCTAATACTAACGGTTCACGATGCACTCTCTTACCACCCATAGTGTTCGAATTCTTCTTAGTTTTGCAATGGATAAATGTAATGGGAATATTCAACAATGTTGAAAAGCACGAAAATAATGAAAAGCACAGTAATACTAGAAAGCACAGCAATACCAAAAGGAGCAGCAAATTTGAAAAGCACAATAGCAAAACGATACTTAGAGTGATAGAACAACAATGCCAAATAATCATGGGATATCGTGTTAGTTAATGAAATAGTGATAGCACATGCATAACGGAAGTCCTCTTGCCCTCTGAAATGAGAGGTCACCTTCGACCGACTAGACAGGAAATGGCTATTTCGGCGGCAGGATGTATGGTTAAAGAGTACATCCATAAATGGGTCAGAGTACGTAGATGAATGACGGGACAAGATGGATAGAGTAAAAGTGTGGAGTAACATGATGATAAATGATAAGAGACAAGAAGCTTTAGTTGATGATAGGAAAAGAAACAACAATATGTAAAAAGGGCTTTTGCTAATGATACTCTAATTGTGTATTGTATGAAAAAAATGCATGCATAAAGGTTCAAAGTAGGGAAGTATATGGAGGAAATAATCTCTCGAAAAAAGATAAATGGGAAGAGGGTATTATAAGAGTTATTGATTGTGAAAATAAAACTTCAATGCCATAAGCAAAGCTTTTGTTGCCAGCAGGCATCCATAGCCTCGACAAAGTTGCTTTTTAACCCATGTGAGCCAGGATCCTGAATTTATAATTAAAAAAAAAATATTGTTGTTCTTACAGAAGGGACCAGTGTGTTGGCATGCTAACCAGATAACCACACTACCATTCACTGGGAATTAGAAAAAATTTATCATGGTTTCTTTTATGGCTCTAGGTAATGCTACTGCTTCCACCCACTTAGTTACGTATTCTATTGCAACCAATATATATGATTTTTGGTGGGATGATGGGTTGATTGGCCGAAAAAAATCTAATGCCCAACGCTCAAAAGGTTCTATGACTAGTTGTGGATGCAGGGGCATCTCATCAGATTGGCTAGGGTGACCCATTCTTTGACAACTATCGCATGCCTGAAAAAATATCTTAGCATATTTAAAAATCATGGGCCAGTAGTAGCCCATTTGTAAAATTTTGCTTCCAATTCTGCGGTCTGTAAAATTTCCACCACAACGTCCGTCATGGCAGGCTTTTAATATATCATAAATTTTGTCTTCCGTGATACACCTGCGGATGTGCATATCAGCCCCTGTGTGAAAAAGGTATCCTCCAATCTAGGAGAACTGAGTGTTGCATTGTACTATTGATTTTCTTTCTCTGGGTGTCAGATGTTTAGGTAGTTTTCCCACTACTAAATAATTCACCACATCTGTGTACCATGGTGTTTTCATAGTTAGAGAAAACAGGTGTTCATCCAGAAACTAGTCCTCTACTGATATTGTGTCATTCATTATTGGCACTAGGGAGAGGAAATCTGCCACAAGGTTTTCCTTCCCTGGTCAATCCCTTATAGTTACATCAAATTCCTGCAAAAGTAGCAACCAACGTGTCACTCTTCCATTTGTAATTGGTTTGTTAGCTAAGTATTTAATAGCAGAGTGATCTGTATACAAAATTACAAGGTATCAAGTTATATAGTTTCTGAATTTTTTAATAGCATAAATAATAGCTAAAAAATCCTTCTCTATTACTCTCTAATTCAATTTAGCAGGGGTTAAGTTTTCTCTAATGTGGTATATAGGGTAGGTTTTCTTCTCTTCTTCTTGGCCAAGAACTGCTCCAATGGCTATGTCTGATGCATCTGATGAAATCTAGAATTGTATATCCCATTTCGGACCTTGTAATACTGGTGCTATTGATACTAGTCGTTTTAAATCTCTAAAGGCAGTATCACATTTTTCAGTCCATTTGAAATCACTGTTTCCTGATAAGGAATATAATGGTGCGACAATCTGTGAAAAATTCTTGATAAATCTACGATAATATCCAGTAAATCCCAGAAACTACGTACCTTTTTTTGAGTGTAGGGAGCAGCTAGTAAGAGAATTACCTATATTTTTGTCGGATCGACCTGAATTTCAGCTGCTGAAATGTAATGACCCAAGATCAGGCCTTCTATCATCATCATATGGAAATTTTCATGACTTAAACATAGGCTGGTAGCAATACACCGTTCCAGAACTTTTTCCAATGTCTGTAATGCTTGCTCAAATTCATCGCCACAGGGTGTGAAATCATCCATGTATACTTCCAATCCTTCATTTATCAAGTCTGCAAAAATATTGAGTATGGCCCTTCGGAATGTGGTAGGTGCATTACACAATCCAAAAGGTAATACCCTGTAGGAAAATGTTCCCCACGGACAGGTAAAGGTAGTCTTATCCTAGTCTTTAGGGTTGTAGCCACTAAAGCCATCCAGGAAAGAGAAAAAATTCTTCCCTGCCAGTGTATCTTAGACATGATCAATAAATGGAAGGGGAAAATGGTCTTTTTGCATTTCCTTGTTGAGTTCTCTATATTCAACGCATATTCTCCATTTCCCATTCTTTTTGGGAACCAAAAATAATGGAGAAACCTACTTACTGTCAAATATAGTATAGATAAAATTCACATATAGTAGTTTTTGAAGCTCTTCTTTAAAAATATCTTTTAGGTGAGGATTTAATCTGCGTTGAGGTTTTCGAATGGTTTTTGCATCCTTTTTAGTGTAGATATGATGCATGCATAGGTGAGGATCAATCCCTTTCATATATAAGTAATCCCAAGCAAAAACCCCTTTATTTTTCCAAAGGACTTGAATAATTTTTTATTGCTGGTCATCACTCACATGACTGTTAATGTTCAGGACCTTCCCTCGCTCAATTTCCATAGGTTTTATATTATAAACAATGGTTATAGGTATTGTTTGATCATGGATATCTCTCAGGGTATCTTCTTCGATTTATTTGTCAAGGATTGCTTTAATCATGTGACATTTCGAACTTAATACTGTGGTAGGACGATTGATAAAAGTAGTAATGACATCTTCTTCAGTTTGTTTTTTGAATTTAAGGGCATCTACCATAGTCAATGGTCACCGAATATTTTCTGTTAATTATGTTGCAGGTTGCTTCTTGGTTTTCATGATAGTTAAGCTTGGCTGAGCAAGAGGGTATAAAGATATAATTTTCACATCATTCGCCCTATTTATAGTCATAATGCCTGTCCAGTAGCTAATATAAGCATCAACAGTCGCTAGCCAAGGCCTTCCTAATATTAAGGGATGTCCATCTAGTTGGTTCCCAGGATTAATAATCAAGAAATCTGTCGGGTATTCCCATGTGTCAATAGAGACCATCACATCATGTAATGTTTCCTTTGGTGTAACGATTGAGCGGTCAGCTAGTTACAGTAAGGTAGATGTTGGTTCCAAGGTTGTGATACCAAGAATGTCGCAAGTTACAGTTGTGATAATATTAATGGCCGCACCTAAGTTGACTAAAGCATTGGGAAAAGAACGATCATTTATTTGGACTGTGACAATGGGGTTTCTAGGATCTTCATACTTTACAGGAGTCTCTTTGCCTAGTAATAAATTAGACAAAGCCCCAACAACATGGAAAGTAGGGGTTGCTTTTGTTTTCCTCATAGACTTATTTATACACAATACTTTGATATTTTTGGCATATATCGGAATGTCCTGGAAATCCTGCAGGATAGGGATTTTTATACAAATATTCTTAAGTTCACCGAGAAGATCAAAGTCAAGAGATTCAATTGGGCATGGTATCAAAAATATTTCTAGGAATGGCGAGGAAGTGGTTACGATTTTTTCAGGATCTTTTTGTCTGAATGTATCTTCCCCTTGCTTTATTTCTTGATCATCTACAATTAGAGGCTTAATTGTGTGAAATTATTCTGGTTGCAAATATTTATCCTTATCTAGAGTGATTATGCATCCAGATCTCAACTTAAGATTGTTACATTCTTTCAACTCATCTTCAGGGTCCACACCCTCAATGATTTGTATTGACTGGACTGATCTCTTCTTTGGATTTGGGTTGGGTTGAGTTGGAAGTTGTGGTCCTATATTATATTGAGGATTTTTCTGCAATGTGTAAGGTGCTGGTAAAGTTGGTTGAGAAAGAGGAGTTGTCCCTATATGCTGGTTCATAGATCTTTGCCAATTTGATTGCCAGTTATGATTTTGTGAGGTGGAAGGGGACCATTGGGAGGGATAAGGGTTGTTTTGCCAAAATGGTGGTGGATAAGGGAAATTTGGCCAATTATTATTTGGATTCGACTGATTGGGCCATGGTGGTGTAAAAAATTCTTGAGGTGGCAAAAAACATGGTTGATTCTACCATGCTGCCCTTGAATATTGCTAAGAATTATATTGCGAGGAAGGAAAAAACAAAGATGGATCATTAGGCATACCTGTCTGACGTGCTTTCCATTGGCAATGCTGGTTCAACAGATATACTGGTTGCATTTCTTCTTCTTCTTCCTTGAAAATTACTTTCAATCCTGGGAGTGATGGGCAACTTTCTGTGGCATGCTATTTAGTGCATATGGTGCATGTTCATATCACATCTAGGGGGAATTATTTATGAATGTGATCTTGTCTACAACAAGGGCAAAAAATAGCCAAATTATGTTCTGCTATAGCTTTATTTTTCTTAGCTTGCATGACGTCCAATTGTGTCGTCAGGGTCCCTAAGATATCCATCTTGAAATCCTCCAACAGATTGTCGATTTCACTTTTTGTAATGTTGTCTCCTAAGGCTTTATTGTCTCTGATGTTTGCATTGCTTCCAACTGGTTTCAGCCTAGTACTTGCCCTAGAACACTTAATGCATAAATCTATAATATTGTTATATCTTTCTTGATAAATGTCACCTTTACCAATTATGTTTAATGTCTCTACCCATTGGTCTTTCATACCTCTAATTAGCATGGTTTTTAGAACATTATCAGGAATATTTATGTAAGGATACCTTTGCAAATTATATTGAAAACGTCCTACATTTTCTTCCAGAGTCTCACTAGGCTTAGCTACCATTTGAAAAATTCCATGTTTTAATTCTCTAGTTCAGAAATAATCTCAATATTTTTTAAGGAAAGATGTTTTCATTTGGTCCCAATCATTGATGGTGCCTCCACCGAGTCCCATGAACCAACGTAGAGCTGCTCCATTCAAAGTAGAGGGGAATAGCTTAAGCTTCTGGGGGTCGGTAGTGCAATCATAACCCCTACATAAAACATCGAACTCGAAAAGAAATGCATCAGGATCTTCCGAAGCTAGCCCATGAAAGGTAGGATTATTGTGTAATGGGATAGCCTTCATGGGGGCATTGATAGTTATGTCAACAATAGGGTATTGCAATGTAGAAGTTTGGTGTTGCTGGTTATTAGCCATTTGGTCAAAAATATGGCAGTATTCTTTAAGGATCTCTGTAGCTGGAGATTTATTCCTAGGATGTCTATAAGAGGCTGGAATAGATCTAGCAGCACTACCTTGATCTGGAATACTAGGTGTCCTTTTTTTAGTCACTACTTCAGGAGATCTAGGTTCTGATAATTTAATTTCAAAACTACCTATTTCTCCTTCTCCTTCACGGAGGTTGCAAGAATTTCCTTCTTGTGAAGGGCGAGTTTTTGAATTCTCAGTATCTTGAAAACTCTATTCAATCCCTTTAGTCTTACTGTGAATCTTAGCATTAGCTACAGATGGTGGTCCTGTAGCTTGAAGGAATTCAATAGGACATCTGGCAGCAACAATTCAGGGTCCTACAGATGACTGAGACTCAGATTTTCTTAAGATTTCGTTGATAGAATTTGATCGTCCAAGGGTCAATGGTCCCTTAGGTTTTTCAAGTTTAGAGGGAGGAATTTTGTCCTTTTTAGGTCATTCCCTCTTACTCATTCATGCAGAAATACAAACATTCATTCCTACTTTAAATTCTCATGCAATTATGCTAGAAAGCGGGCGGATGAGCAAGCATTTTACTCGTTCTTTACGCAGGTTCTTACCTTCTGTTTTTAATACCCAGTTCTCGCTCAGCAGAAAAAAAAACATCAATCAGACATTATTCAGAGCAGCAACACACTCCCCACCAACAGCGCCAAAATTTTGGGTGCTAAATGGTGTCTTTAAAAACTCCTAATTGCCTCACATTAATTATCAACTAGGGTATGTTCTTTTATCGCAAGTGTGTACACAGTATGTGCAAGCTTATTCATACAAGGAGTGATGATAAAGCCAATTATTGAATATAGATGCAATCATAAATCCTAAGCTTTAAAGAAAGTAATTCATCTATGCATTATAATCCAAAATTTCGATTCACTCTTTAATTCAAATAATTCAATCAATCGAGAGAACTGAAGCATTAACCGAGCTCTTTCAGCTGGATCTAAACTATCGAACAAAAGGAAGGTAGTGGGAATAACAGTTTATGCTTTAAGTAATCAAACCCAATTCTTTTAAAAAACAACTAATAAATTGGAACTATGCACGTAGAGGAACAAATATAGAAATCTAAATCATCAAAATCAATTCACTGTAAAGCAGAAAAGCATAATATACTTGCAGTAAATGGAAAGGTATAGCACAAAGAATAACAGTGAAATTTACTAGAGACTGGGCCCTTAGCCGCCAATGAACACTGCTTAGTTACTCCAGAATAATCAAATGAACATCAACGCAAACTATGTATTAATCATCGCAATAATTACAATACAAATCTTTCTCTTAGAACTACATTATGTTCATTATCAAATGATACATAAATGAAGGATACAAGAAAAAATACATGATACAGTTCGATTTACATTCTTCGCTTTCTCCATTTCATCATATCATATCCTTCTTTCATAACTAAAGAAAAGGAAAATGTGATCCCTCAAGATCAGGGGATCTTGAGGGATTCACAACAGATTACTATTTTGAATAGTTGATCATTCTCTCTGATTCGTTTCCTAAGTTGTTCGTGCCTTCTTTTCCCTCGATTAGATCCTGTTGTTCCTTTTTGGGAACAATTATTGTTTTATCTATTATTTTCATCATAAAAGCAATGGGAATTAGTTTGGATAGTTAAACCATATCAAGGTTATTTCATTCACTTTTTATCAAAATCTATTTCATGAAATTATTATATTATAGCACAAAAATGGATGAAGAAGAGGAAAAAGGAAAATATTTGAGAGTAAATACATACCTATTGCAAGGCTCAACAACCTCTTTCACGCTTCCATCCTCTAATCTGATTTCTTCCTCCTTTGGTGATTCTTCAATGCTAATAGGGATATTGGTGGGAGTCTGTGGTTTTCCCTGCCTCACCCTTTGACTCTTCTTAGTTCTAAAGTAAATAGGTGTCTACCTCTTTCTTTTTTTTTTGATAGGTGTACTCAAAGAAGTTAGGGTACCAACTACCTCTTTATCTGAGATGTCTGGTGACATGCTGGTGTCTTGAGGGGAGGTTTCACTACCTAAGATATGGTGCGCATATTCCTTTTACTCAATCTTTTCTTCCTCCTTTCCCTTAGTTTTTTCTCGCTCTATCTATGTTGTCTTTATGTTTTCTGACTCAATTTACATCTCTTATTTGTATTCCTTATTTTTTGTTTTCTCTTCCTCTTCTTCTACCTCCTCTTCAGCCTCTTCTTTTTCTTCTCTTTCTTTAAGGCTAAAAGAAGAAATTTTCCCTGCTTGGGTATCTATAAAGGCTTCCCTATCTATTTGTATGAAACAAGAGTAGGATATAGGTAAGTTTAACCTTCTCAAAGCATTATTTACAATTAGTTTTATTAGGCCATCATGTTCCAAGTTCTAATATTTCCTTTGCCTCTCTTTATGGCTCATGTCAGTTATGGAGTTTAGGAGGAATTGAAGGACACTTAATATCTATTCAATTGGGAGCTCTCCTTGAAACCCAAGTTCATTTAATAATGTGAAATGATACCCATAGAACACACTAGATATGCCTTCACAAGAAATAAACTTCATGATGTGGAAGGCCACTTCATCCCATAGGTATGGAAGGCTTTATCTCCTCACTCCATTTTTGTCTTCAATGTACTCCTCTCCTGGTAGACATAAATTATTTTTGGTTGTAGTGATAGGTATTCTTTCCTTCACCCATTTCACTTCTAACAGAAAATTTGTAACTCTGCTTATGAGTTTAGGAGATACTATGATGGCTAGTCCTTTAATCAAAGTGGTGGATCTCTCTTCTGAATGTGATTATAGAGCCATTGGAAATTCGTTAGCTATATCATCATCAAAACATTTCAATATCTCAACTAACCATAACTATTGGTGATTTTAGAAAATTTCCATAACCTGAGGGTGTTGCCGAATTCTCTTAGTCTTAGTAGGCTCTCTTTTTCTGAATCCCCGTCCCATTTTAATGTTTTTATATGAAGGTGGTCAGACGTTTCAGATTTATGTATTGGATATGGAGGTCTTGAATCAAAATGTAAGAAAAAATTATTTTACCCTTTAATTTTCAAATTTGCTTTGCTAAGTGTGAATTGTATGGATAAATTTCAGTGCTAGAGGATGAAAATCCACTTAACTTGGTCCTATGCTATTTTGATCTGAGAAATGGAGGCTCTGGGAAGAAAATTCTCCCACAGGTGACTCAGTGCTATCTTCTAAACCCTTGTTGATATGATTTTGAAGTTGCCTCTAGAAAAACTTTTTTTCCCATATCACGATGGTGCATGCAAGCTCAAACCTTAATGTTTCTCTTATGATGGCTCCCACTGCTCTCCTATGATTGCTTCTCTTTGAAATTCTCAAATTAATGATGAAAATGAGAGAAATATTACCTTTATTGGATTTTTAACTAAATTTGGAGTGTTATGGTGACTCATACTTAACACAAGTTCATCTTTGAGACTGTTTTTCCCACTTTGGTTAATCATTTTCTAGCCTCATGATCACTTCCTTCATACCCATACAATATTACTTAACTTGATTTGACTTGCCCAAGTGGCAAGCACTTTTAATTTTCCTCCAATTTCACTTTACGAAGGTGGCTAAGCTAACTAGCCACCTTTTCTCCTTTTAAATTTCTAAAACTCGACATTCAACCATTTTGTCTATTATGGATGCATAGCAAGGGGTGAGGAGCCATACCTGAGCTTACCTGTTATTGGTGACATGTTGAAGGAGTTGGTACAAGGAGATAGAGTTGGTGGTGGTATCCTTGGTCTATTCTTTTATATCTCTTCATTCTTTTACTTGTTTTTTGAGTGAGCAAATTTTTCTAAGTGAGTTGCTTGTCTTTTTTGAGTGAGTTTCTTATCTTTTCTGAGTGAGTTTCTTACCATAATTTTCTTGTTTTTTTTCTTTTGTAGGTGTTGCATGGAGACTTTCAGGTGCTATGGTCGATGTGTTTGTCCTTTTGGAGTTTGTTGGTGGTCTTGTGGAGTAATCCTCATCAACTTTCCTTCATCTTTTGGCCTTGCTATGCCACCAATAAATTTTCTACAAGAAACTTTCTGACACCTATAACAGTATGTTTCTTGCCTCTTCTTGCTTATTTTTTCTCATAAATGGAGGGATATAGTTCATGGAGGCTATGGAAGAAGTCGTGAAGTGAATGGAGTGGAGGATGGGCAAGTGGAAGGGTTCTCATGCCAATTTTCCAATAATTTAGCTACTAAAGCTATAACTTAGGGTTTAGACAAGGAAACCTTGTGCATGGAGTTAAATAGATGTTTTGGAATGGTAGGTATAGGAAAAAAATGAATTATCATGCCCTTCTTGTAGTTAAAAATACCTATGAAACCTTTTTCATTCATGAATGTGTTTCTTTTATTATTTACAACAGTTTCCTGTAGTGCTACAAGAATCATGTAGTTGTCTGATTTTGCTGCAGAAATTATAGCTTAGAAAAAAAATTGAAATTTTCTCCTATCTGATGGATGAAATGGATGAAGAGATGTAAAATGGAGAGGCTTACAGAGTGTAGGAGCAGAGGAGAAGAGACGAATGAAGAGAAATTGCTCCTCTGGATCCCGAAAAGCCACCTTTAATCAATAACCTGCAAAACAGAAAAAAACATAAGTACATAGGTATTTTTCTTATTTTTGTCATTTTCTTTCTTTACTATTTCCTTTTTTCTCTCTTTTTCTAAGGCAAGTGGGCTACCTCCACAAATGTTTTCAACCCATAGGCCTACGTTAGGGACCTCGGAGAGGTTTTCCCCCAGGGATATTTTATTCTCTTTTTTTTCTTTCTTTTTCTTTCATTTTTCTTGCTCTGGGACTGCCTAATGGAGATTTTCAAACATGGAGCTAGTGTAGGATGCCTCAGAGAGGTTTCCACCCATGGCTCTTTATTTTTGTTTTTTCTTTATCTATTTTTCCATAGGAGGCACTAGAAAGTATAGATTTTCCCATGACATACACCTCCCTGTTTATTGAAATTATAAATTCTACCCTAGATAGGGGCTTCTTGTAAACCTTGAGCCTTTAACCATTATCAAGTAGGGGAATCCCTTCCTCATCTATGGTTTTGATCTGAACTACACCATTATCATAACATTTGTTCACTTTGTAGGGTCCCAACCTTCTTGTCATCAATTTTCCTGTGAAGTCCATAAACCTTGAATCATACAACAACACCCAATATCCTTCTTCAAAGGCATTTTCCTTAATGTTCTTTTCATGTCAGACCTTCCTTTGTAGCTGAATAACCTCTGTGTGAAGGATTGCTTGCATCCTGAACTCATCTAATCTATTTAATTACAGAAACCTCTCTTTTTGGGCATTTGATAGATCTAGGTCTAACTCAGCTCCCATCCTTAAGGTGTTGAATTCAAATTCAACTAAATGCACAACTTTTTTTCCATAGACTAGGTCATAAGGAGTGAATCTTGTTTTTTTTTTCCAAGTAGTATTGTAGGCCCAAGTAGCTTCTACCAATCTGTCTGCCCAATAATTTTTGTTGTTGCTCACAAACTTGATGAGGATACTCTCTAAGGCTCTATTGGTCACTTCCACTTGGCTATTCTCTTGAGTGTGGTAGGCAGTATAAGTTGTATTCTTTACCTTGTGCCTCCTTAGAATATTCTCAATGAGATGAGATGTGAATTCTCCCCCCCCCCCCATTAAATTACTACTTCTCTCGGGTAACCAAATTTGTAAAACACATTCTCCCTCAGAAATATTGCTACTTTCTCCTCCATTTCTACCTTCAAAGCTTTTATTTTAGCCCACTTTGTCAGGTACTCAATGCATACTATGATATAATTTTTATGTCTGTATGGTGGATCAATAGGTCCAATAAAGTCCATGCCCCATTTTCCAAATGGCTAAAGAGCCACCTGAGGGTGCAAAGGAATATCATCTCTTTGTGTAGGTTTCCCCATCTTTTGGCAATGGTCGCACCTACTAGTGTATCTTCTGGAATCCTGGTGAATGGTATACCAATAGTATCCTACCTACAAAAATTTGAAGGTAGTCCTTTTTGTAGCAAAGTGGCCTCCATAAGGGCTATCGTGACATGTAGAGAGGATATCAAACTTTTTTTCCTCCCTGACACATCCTTTTAGAATTTGATCAGGGCCTAGCTTTAAGATATTTCCCCTAATCCATGTGAGAGGGTCAATTTTTCTGATGATCTTTCTTTTCCACTTGAATGATAGATTATGAGGGATCTTTCCAACAACCAAGTAGTTAACTATGTTATAAAACCATTATGAGAGTGTTGATATAGCAAAGAGATCTTCATCTGGAAGCTCGTCATCCACCAGTCCTTCTTCATATGCAGATAGATCTAGCCTGGATAATAAATCTACAACAACATTCTCCTTTCTATGTTTATCAACAATGGTTAGGTTAAACTATTGTAATAGTAACAACCATATAATTATCCTAGCATCAAAAAGTGGTTTGTTCATTAAATATTTGATAGTTGCATGGTCAATGTGTACAAAGGTCTGATACCCAGTGACATAATGTGTAATTTTTTTTAAAGCATGGACAATGGATAACATTTCATCCTCCTTCAAAGTATAATTGAGTTTGTCTTTAGGAAAGTTCTTACTGATGAAATAGATTGCATAAGGTATTTTTTCTTCTAACTGCCCTAATGTTGCCCCCATGGCTTTTTCGGATGCATATGTGTGTATGTGGAAAGGAAGTGTCCAATTTGGATCTCTGATGATGGGAGAAGTAGTTAAATTTCCCTTAATGAGCTCAAAATATTCTTGACAAATAATGGACCAAGTAAACTCAAAATCCTTGGCCAATAAACAAAATAGTTGGGAAGCCATCTTAATGAAACCTTTGATGAATCTTCTATAATATCCAGCTAAACCTAAGAAGCTCCTGACATCTCTCTGCTTTAGAGGAGCAGGTGCCCTTTTGATAATAATAATTTTGCTCGGGTCCACCTGTATTACTTCTTAGGAGATTGAGTGTCCTAATACAACTACTTCTCTTCTCAGGAATTCATGCTTTTCTAGGCTCAGGGAGAGATGCATCTCAATGTACCTTCTCAACACTTTTCCCAAATTGGAGAGAGCTTCCTGGAAGTCATCCCCATAGGGTGTGAAATCATTCATGTAGATTTCCATTGAGTCATATACTAGCTCAGACAAAATGCTCAAGCTATCTCTTTGGAAGGTCTTTTAGGCATTGCACAAGCCAAAGGGCAGGACTCTGTCAGCGAAGGTAACCCAAGGGCAGGTAAAAGTAGTCTTATCCTTGTATTCAGGGCTGATTTTAAATTAATACCCACTGCACCCATCTAAGAAGGAAAATAACTTTTTTCCTACAAGGCCATCCAGGACTTGGCCTATAAATGGGAAAGGGAAATGGTCCTTCTTGGTGGCTTTGTTAAGTTCTCAATAATAAACATAGATTCACCACATTCCATTCTTCTTCGATACTAGGACAAGAGGAGATACCCACTCATTGTCTGATATAGGATAAAAGAAACCTGCATCCAACAGTTTCTACAGTTATTCCTTGACTATGTCCTTTAGAGTTGGGTTCATCCTTCTTTGGGGTTTTCACACAGGCTTGCATCCTTCCTTGATGTAAATATGATGTATGCATACTGAAGGATGCACCCATTTCATCTCCTTGTAATCCCAAGAAAAAGCATCTAGGTTTTCTTTTGGAATTTGGCATAGATGCTCATCTTCTTCATCTAAGAGGTTTGAGTTGATTTTTAGAGATATGGATGGGACAGACTCTACAACATTGGTGGTTTCAGAGGTTAGCTTTCATATTATTTGACAAGGTTAGCTTAGCTTATTGAGTTAAATTCCATCCAAGGTTAGCTTTCATATTATTTGACAAGGTTTTGAAGCGGATTGTTAGTGGGGGACTAGTTTTGAGTGACATGGTCCATGATTTCCTCTTCATCAAGCTGCCCATATCTAAGAATAACATCTATGGTACAAGTGGAGGTAGTGTTATATACCTCATCTTCTTCATCATCCAACCATATAGTTAGATCATGATCAATGGAAGGTTGGGTTGGAGGATATAATATTGATTGTTTAGACGAAGGCCCATTTTTAATAGTCATATTTCATGCCTAACAGTTGATGTAAGCATCTACAGTGGCTAACGAAGGTCTACCTAAGATGAGAGGATATCCACTGAACTTCTTGCTTGGATACAGAACTAGGAAATTTGTAGGATACTCTGAAGAGTCAATTCAAACCATAACATCCTCAAATATTCCTTCCATAGTTACACTGGACTGATCTGCAAGTTGCAGAACTGTTGTGGCTTTCCTCAAAGTATTTTGGAGGTTGAGTTTCAACATAGTTTCTTTGGTCATGAAATTTATGGTAGCCCTGAGATCAATTATAGTATTGGGTACTATGACACCATCTATGTGCACATCTAGATTTGGACGGCTAGGTTCTGGGTACTTTGGAAAGATCAACCCTCCCAACATTATGTCAGACATTTTTCCTTCTACATTGATGGTGGGGGCATCCTTATTTTTTCTCCTAGGTTTCTTGGAGTAATTTTCCTTGATGAGCCTATTGTAAATAAGGACATCATTAATTTCCTTGAGATGCAATATCTTTACACACACTTTTTTAAACTCTACTAGAAGTACAATATCCTTTTAGGTGTGCAAAATGGAATGGATCAACCGCTTCGGAAAATGAGGTTGTTCGATCTAAGTGTTACTTTCTTCCTTTTCCTCCTCAACATATACAGGTGGAGATGGAGGGTGGTTTTCTATGATTACTCTTTCAGACCCACGATTAACCTCTTGTATCTCCATAACATAAGCTGGATAGGATGTCTCTCCACTATAAACATGTAATATCCCAAAATGGAGATGCAGAAATACACTGTAATATCCCAAAATGGGGATACAACAATACATGAACAAAAAACTGGAAATAGTAGTGTAAATCAAATCATGAACATTGGAGACCAATATGGAGACATAACATCATGTATTATATCAGAAAGTAAATACATAATAGTGAGTCATGAATCATATAAAATGAAGGAACAAGCCTCCCATAAGAAATCACTCCACAAATGAACTACTGTCACAATACAAGAATGTTGGAGACTTCTATAGCACATTTAAAAACACACTGCTATAGCAAAATAATGTAAAAAATATGTAGGGCTGTTATATGCCTCAAAACATATGCCTAATATACATATAGGCTCAATACAAACTCCTAGAAAGAACTCGGAAAGGGGTTTTCAAAAATACACCCTATACAAGATCAGATCTAAAGCCCAATGGCTGCAGATTCATTGAAAACTAAAGAAAAAGAGTGTATAAGGCTGAAATATAATATATCTGATGTATATCCCCTCAAAGTTCTCTTCCCATGAAATGATGATCCCCTTAATCACAAGAAAACACTGCAAAGGAGCCACAAGATCTTCCACTAAAGCTTCCCTCCAAAATAATCCAATTCCTAGCTGGAACAGTGGTAGAAATGGTGGGAAATATATGGCCTGGTGCCAGATATTTGAAATATTCTCAAGAAATATCCAAATATATCTCCCAAGAGAAGGAAACCTTCCTCCTATGAGAAACTACCTCAGAAAGTGGGATTCTAACCCCTCCACTGCTGCACCCTACGACATAGCACAATAACTTGTAGAAACTGTGCTAATGAATAAATATGTAGCTTGGCCTAAAAACCTAAATGTGGAAATGAATACAATACTCTTGCAGGAGGCCTCTCAAGGAAAGAGGTGGGATTCCCACTCGGGAACACCTGGTGCTGAACAGTACAGCAACCCTGCTAAACAGCAAAGGAATACTAGTATAAGAAGACCAATATCAAAATAATAATATAAAACATGAGCTCATATAGCTTCCATCCCCTTCCTTAAATATAATATGAGCTTGCTTGCCCTTGGCCCAACTCAATTAGGTCATTTCCTCCATGAGATCCATCTCCCTCCAAAACTGTGTTATTCCTCAATTAATATCCACTCCTCCATAACAACACTATTGACTTGGTCAACGTTGATTGAATCAACATGACCGAACCCCTGTTCACACTTTGACGTACTTTATTTAGCTGGTAAAAGGGTCTCCTTTCACACTTGAAGTGTTTTTATTGCTGCTTAGGAGACTTATGGGCCTTCCTACCCACTTATTCACCTACCTAGTGAGAAAACAACTATAGTATTCCATTTAGCTTGAAGGCTAAATTTTTTGAATATTATAGTCCTCCACTCCTCCTCTTGTGGCCTCATCATCAATATTTCCTAGCACTTCTCAAAATAATCTACAATATATCTACCCTCCAATGTTTCTTCCCAAGCAGGAAAAACTAAATAGTTCACATCATAAAAAGGTGGAAGGTATAAGTGGAAACCTTCTTGCTATCCCATGGCCTCCTCAATGTAGGAGTTAGGAAAAGCATAGGGGATCTCATGCCCAATGAGAGACTCCCAAACTGATGCTATCATCCAAATTAAGGGAGCCAATCTAGGTATCTCATCAAAAGAACCCTTAACCCTAGTTTTATGCAATGTATTGGGGTTGCATGGAGAGATTGGATTCCTCCACCCAAGTTGTTTCTCTCTCAATTTATGGTATGTATGGGGTTGTTGCTGATCTTGGGCTGAAATTACATGGCATCCAATAATGGCCCAAGTTACCCCACTAAACAAACCAGCCATGAAGTGCCTCATCTAAGAGCTCAAGTTCTCCAAATGGCTCCTCCCATATGAAGAAAAGAGATGTAGTATGGCAATCATGGTTTTCCCATTGTCTCTCCTAAAACATAAAAAATGTAAATTAGGGAGAATCATGCCTCCAATGGGCACCTCTGATTATTTTTCCACTCTCCAAATAAATCTCCCCATGAACATAATAATACCATCAATATATGGAAGCAAAAACCAATGAAAACAAGTTGCCATATGAAAACCAGAAAGTGGATCATAGTTCCACACATGGAACCAGCACAGTGCATCCCTTGCCTTCCTTAGATCAAAGAACAACAAGTTCTCTCACAACCACTTTTTTCTGCCACAATCATCCCATAAGATGGAAACATGAAGGTACAATGTGGTGTCAATGGTGCACACCAAGAATCCTGTGGCTTCCCCCATGAACCACCCATAGAATATCCAACATCAATGTTGCAATTGGCCCCAAGTACATCATAATATAATATGAAATAATGGATAATCCACCTTGGTACAACATGTTGCTCATATAAAGTATAGGAGTTAAAAAATCATGCAAAATTGTACCTTCTCCACCATGTACTTTGGTCTTTGAGGTGAAATGGCTCAAATGGAAATTCTCCCTCACTCCCAATGAGTAGGGAAGTGGTTGTGAAATCCTCTCCATCACCATCTGGGATGCATATCTCCATATGATGATGTATATCCTACTGGATGCCCTCCCAAGTGAACTACTCCATCAAAGAATGAAATGTATCAAAGTGCATGGAAAGAAAGTCCACTTGTGTGGCATGTAGTATCTTCCTCTTGAGCTCAAAAAATCTATTCAAGAAGACTCTGCCATAATAATAGATGACCTCATCAACCACCAAGTATCTACCATCTCCCTCCTATCATCAAGAATCATGAAAGCACGAAGATCCTTGGAGTAATATACCAAGAGTTGAGATCTCCAATATGGATCAATCCTCTTAAGAGACAACACTGAAGATCTGAAATATCAAGCTCCCCACATGTTTTTTTCTTCTCCTTTGACATAAAACATGCCAAATTCATCCTCCAAAATGCTTCCATGCCCATCATGCAGCTTCTCATGCTCAAATATAAGTGGTGACTTCTAGAAGTTGGCCTCCCATGAGAATCTAGCATCCAAAAATAATCTCTTGATCTTGGCCAATGTAAGCATGAGTGGCCTCCATCCACTCCAATTTATGGAGAATTCCTTCCTCAAACTAAGTACCCTCTGTTTCTCCAAATCCATGGAGCAGATCTCTTGCACCATGAAGGTGCATCCCCCATTAATGCAACAAGTTTTGTCAGCTCAATATAGGTAGTGAGAGTGGGTGATGCTGAAAATGGGAGAATGTCTCTCTCCTCCTTGATTCTATCCAAAATCTCTGTGTTTTACTACACTCCTCCAATATAAGAGTGGTGAAATAAGTGGCAATATGTCTCTCACCAACTCTAGATTTGGTGGCCTCCCTGGTGGAATGCCTCCATGTAATGAGACATCAATGCCAAGAGTAGACTGTAAATGTGGATGGACAACTTTGTCCTTGCCCTCATAGCGCAAATCAGTCTGCCTATGCATTTGCATTAATCCTCTAAAATATATAGGTGTGTGTGCTTCTCATCAATTGATGTTGACCTTCCTCCCTACCTTCTCCTTCCATCTACAATGTTTCACAATCATGTTGTTCATTGATTGTGCCTTGAACTCCATATATGACATCCTTGGAAATTTCTTGCAATGATAGAAGAATTCCTCTTGTTGGAGCAAGTGCTCCATCTACCTCTGCATGAGGTACTACATGGTCTCTAGATATGACAACGTTGTTTCCCTCAACCTTCTCTTCCTCCTTAGTATGAATGGGAAAACTTTCAATAAGTGGATATTCTTTTAGAAAAGGAATCTCCATGCCTTCTTTCCTAAGAATATCAGACATATTTCTTGCCTCCCCAATAGTTTTCTAAAATGGATTTTAGCTTCTAGGTTTCTCCAACACATGCAAAGGGTTTGTTTGTTTTGGTTTGTTTAGTTCCACCAATGATGTTTCAGAATGTTTTCCATCAAACCTTTCCAATAATATCTTAGTGAAATTTGCATAAGAAGAATTATTTTCATTTCTTAATGAAAAATACTTAAATATCCACCAAGCATGGGCCTTGACTTAAAATGCAGTGCTGCAAATTTGATGGCTTCATCTTTAGAAATTTGGTGGTGCTGCAAATAGGTGTGTAACTCCTTTACCCAAGATTTAGTTGAACAAGTTGGTGATCCATCAAAAGTGGATAGGGATAATCTGCTCATGTCATGATGGTTTCTAATCTCCACCTTGATCTTGAAAAAATCTTCGAAAGTGATATGATCCCTAAACTTCTTAGTTTGAGATTCATACTCTTGCAGAAAAACACTAAGAGTTTCCCTCCTATATATTTCCTCTTCTTTCATCTCTCTCATAGTAGATCTGGGCATTTGATTGCATTGTGCATCATAGCGTGTAGCTGTATGCTCACACCTATCATGTACAAATCTATATTTGGTTCTAGATCCAAACTCCTTTCAAGATTCTCTCTCCCTTCTCATATTCTTGAGATCTCCTTTAATGCTCTATATAGATTGAAAACGAATATTTGAGAGCCTCTCCTCCTTCCTTCCTCCACCTAATGGAGTCTTCTCTTTGTATTTTCTATACATATCTCCTTCTTCTTACTCTCCTAATAGCATAATGGCTGAGATCCACTGGCTGAGCCAATATTATGCTCTGATACCACTGTAATATCCCAAAATGGGGATGCAACAATACACTGTAATATCCCAAAATTGGGATGTTGTAATACATGAACACAAAACTAGAAATACCAATGTAAATCAACTCATGAACATTGGATACCAATATGGAGACATAATATCATGTATTATATCACAATATCAATACATAATAGTGAGGCATGAACCATATACAATGAAGGAACAAGCCTCCCATAAGAAATCACTCCATAAATGAACTACTGCCACAATACAAGAATGTCGGAGACTGCTACAACATAGTTAAAAACACACTGCTACAGCAAAATGATGTACAAAATATGTAGGGCTGATATATGCCCAATACAAATCTAGGCTTAATACAAACTCCTACAAAGAACCCGGAATGGGGTTTTCAGAAATACATTATATACAAGATGGGATCTAAAGCCCAATGGCTGAAGATTCACTAAAAATGAAGAAAAAAAGTGTATAAGGCTGAAATATAACATATCTAATGTAGTTCCTCTCAAATGTCTCCTCCCATGAAAGGATGATTCCCTTAATCACAACAAAACACTACAAAGGAACCATAAGATCTTCCACTGAAGCTGCCCTCCAAAATAATGGAATTCCCAGCTGGAACAGTGCTCAAAATGATGGGAAATATATGGCCTGGTGCCAAAGATATGAAATATGCTCAATAAATCTCCAAATATATATCCCAAGAGAAGGAAACCTTCCTCCTATGACAAACTATCTTATAAAGTGGGATTCTAACACCTCCATTGTTGCACCCTGCAACACAGCACAATAACCTACAGAAATTGCGCTGATGAGGAAAGTTGTAGCTTGGCAAAAAAAATTGAACATGGAAATGAATAAAATACTCTTGCAAGTGGCCTTTCAACGAAAGAGGTGGGATTCCCGCTCGGGAACATCCGGTGCTAAACAACACAACAACACTGCTAAACATCAAAGGAATGCAAGTCTAAGTGAACGAATATCAAAATAATAATCTAAAAAATGAGCTCATATGTCTGCCATCCTCTTCCTTAAATATAATATGAGCTTGCTTGCCCTTGGCCCCACTCAATTAGGTCATTTCTTCCATGAGATCCATCTCCCTCCAAAACTATGTTATTCCTCAATTAATCTCCACTCCTCCATAACAACGTTGTTGACTTGGTCAAAGTTGACTAAATCAACATGACCTAACCATTGTTCACACTTGGAGGTGCTTTATTTAGCTACTAAAAGGGTTTTTTTTCACACTTGAAGTGTTTTTATTGCTGCTTGGGAGACTTATTGGCCTTCCTACCCAGTTATTCACCTACCTAGTGATAAAACAACTACAATATTCCATTTAGCTTGAAGGCTAAATTTTTGGAATATTACAAAACCTACTATGCATGTATGTTGTTTGGCTTTGGATTGGATCATGCAAGCATCTAAGGCAGGTTGCATGGAGCAAAATGAGTAAGCTAAGGTTGAGTTTGTGGTGGAGACGTTGGAGCAAGTGGTTGACTACCTTGGGGCCTCCGCCATTGGGATGGATTGATCCACTTAGGTTGTTGAGGAACATACTATTGAAATGGTTTTTTCACATGCTGGGGATCATATGGATGGTTGTAAGGCCAATTACAAGGTGTAGGTTAGGATGGAGGAGTGGGGATGCACCAAGGTTGTATGGTTGAATTATGGTTATTGTGATAGTAAGAGTAGGGTGCACCTTGCATACCTTAATTATATGAAATAGGGCCTTGAGGCCTTCTCTCTTTGATGAAAAAAATTTTCTCCCATCCTACATCCCCACCTTCATATAAAAAGTTTAGTCTAGGTAAGAAAGGACACTCGTTTGTGGCATGATTCTCCTCACATACTAAGAAAACATCTATGACATTTAGTGGACATTCATTTCTATGGTGTTTTTTTGTACATCTAGGGGAAAATATAGCCAAGGCTCTTTCTACTTCCTCTTTCTTCCTTTTGACCTACATTGTGTCCATCTGCAAACCAAATGTGTGCAACATGTCACTCTTTAAGTCCTCCAACATATTTCCAATCTCATGTTTGATGGAGAGGGAAGAGGAAGGGGTATTGGTTGTAGTTTTTCCAGCTCTTTGTTTCTTCCTAGCTGCCCTAGAATGGTTCCTGAAGACAATTTTGAATGTTTGATAAGGCATTTGGCAGATATCTCCTCCTGAAAACATATTAAGGGTTTATGTCACCTCCTCCCTAATCCCTCAAAGAAGTAATAATTTAAGTGATTCGGGATCAAGATTACAGTTATCTCTCTTATAGTTTAACTGAAAACTCTTTTCATAGTCTTATAGGGATTCATAAGTCCCTAGAGTCATACTGAATATCACATCCTTAGTTTCTTTGGACGTACAATAGTCCTTGTAATTTTTTTTGAATGCTTCTTGCATCTATTGCTAGGTAGTGATGTTATTTCCAGGTATACCCATGAACCAGCACAATGCTACATCCTTAAGGGTAGATGGGAATAACTTTAGCTTCTTATCTTCTCAGGTATTTTCATAGGTCCTACAGACAAAAATAAATTCAAACAAGAATTTTTCATGATATTCCGAGGAAATTCCAAGAAAGTGTGGAAGGGATGAGGGGCTAATGTTTTTCATTTTAGTTTCCCCATCTTCCTCTCTAATGGGAAAGGATCCATGGGCTTCACTTTCACCCATGCTTGAGATAGTTGAAGAAGTTTCCTCAGGTGAAACAAGATCTTCCTCTTCTCTAATAGGTTCTTCAAAAAATTTAGAATGCTCACCTATGTTGTTTTCAACCTCACAGCCATTGAAGAATAGTGAAGGGTGACTATGTGGTGATGTGGCAGTTTTAGGTAAAAGGTTTCCTTGAGTAAAACTACTCCTAAGAGGAATGAAAATTAGATTTTTTTGTATTTTTTTAAATATTTTTGAAACAACATGTAAAAGTAAGGCATAAAAGAATTTTAAACCAAAATCAAAGCATATATTAGACACCTCCCCAGCAATGATGCCAAAACTTTGTGAGTGTTGGTATTTCACCAAGAATGATGCAACTCCCAGAGGCTTCCCTACTTTAATTTATCAACTTGGGGTTTGCATAAACTTGGAGGTGATAGTGCTATGTACACTAAGATGCATTCTACTCATGTCATCCTCTTATGAGCTTTACGAAAGGTTGCTACTTCTATGGTTTCTGGATGAGGTCTATCCAATTCTTAAATTGGGCCTAGGGCCGCAAAAGATTCAAATCCATGGCACTAACAGCAAGTACAAAACTAAAATACAGCAAGAAATTACATCTAACTACTCTACAATAAAATAAATCTACTCCTTAAGCTATGATAAGAAATGAAAGAAAACTAGGCATCTCGCATGAATTAAATTGCTGAGTTGAAATTGGATAAAGGAAACTAATATAATCACACTTTTCTGGGAAAATTGGCTAAACACACTCTACTTATTCTATGCGTTATCAATCATTCTTTTAATTATGCAACTAATAATGACCTAACTATGTTTGTAAATGTGTTTTTTTGCAGCTAGGAGAAGAAAGAACTAAGGTGGCTTATGGAAGGCTTGAACGCATGGGGGAAAGGCTAAAGGTGTATGGGTGGTTTTTGTAGGTATATAGGATGTGGATGGTGGTTTCTGGGCTTAAGGAGGGGCCCAATAGTGTTGCTTCAAGTGCTACTACAGGTTTCCTATAGTGCTACAGGAAAGCCATGAATTGCTACAGGAAACAGTCTGATGCTAATTTGAGGCCAACAATATTTGTGAAAATGGTAGAGAAGTTGGACTGAAGGTGGATTTCAATGAGTTGAAGGTGTCCCACCCCTTTTCCAAGCTCAGAACCTATTGGGAGGCATTTTTTTCACCCCTACGGTTTTCTCACAGTGTAGGGATGAAAATTAAAAAACAAGGATGATGGTGATTTTGATGAAGAGAGGGCTAATGAAGTATGAGAGATGAATTTGAAGGTAGTGGTAAAGTTTTCCTTGGTTTTTCTACCTGAACCTACAAGAAAACTACTTGTTCATGAAATAAAGATGGAAAAACTTATGATGAATACAATTGAAAAGATAACTTGAATTTGGAAAGAAAATCTACTTTAACGTACAAATAGATATCTAACACAACATTGTGAAAATATCCATGGAATTACGAATTATAGGAACTAATCTTATCGATTCAAAGAAATCATAAACTAAAAATAAATTTTGGTATGTCGCTAAGGTCTACCCTCCTCAATCTCCCATGAAAGAGATGAGAGGGGGAGGCTTGACTCATGACTTTATAAATTTATAACCTATCCTACAAACATGTAAGAAAGATAAATCTATAACACACGACAATTGGAAGAAAAGTAAGAATAGTGAATGAAACTACAAGAAAATTAGTTAAATACTCAAAATAAAAAATAGCTAAAATGACATGAAAGTAAAGAATGATTACACAATATAGACTAAGGCACATTGATTGGACCCTAACCCACAAGCCTGGCTCTGAAACTAGATCAGTAAAGCACAATCTGAATACTTTTTTCATTTTAGGAGATAGTCTCATTACATCAACATAAAAGTCTTAAAAACTGATTACAAGAGAAAAGAGCCTAATTGATTTTTCCAATGTTTGAATCCTATTGATCTCTTGCTCATCCCTAACCTAAAGGGTATCTATCAAAATCTACCTAAAAATTAGGTGATAAGTCCACTTGACTACAAGTATGGCTTTACTGCACTTGATCTTGAGCTTGATTGGTTGCCTTCTATTTAGAGCTCTTGGAGGAAATATGGAATGTCCCTTGGCTGCCTTTGGGAGTTAAGGAGGGTGGAAAACTCCACTAGAATATCTACTTTCTCTCTACTACAAGTCTTAATGGAAAATTATTCACCAAAAATTCCATATCTTCATCATTTTCTTGCATTTAACCCATGTTACGTACTCAAAATATGATAAGCCTTAATCACCATCTACACTAGCATCATAAGACTATAATATAATTAAAATGAAAGAAAAAGAGACTTAATAAGAAAAAAATGTGATCATTAACCTCTCCAAATACACCTAATTATCAATCTCATCAGAAATATTACACAGGATCTGTCACGGGGCATTTCAGGTTCAGCAACAGGAAATGAGCATGGCGACAAATTATTGTGTAGCAGAATGAAGAATGAAGATAGAACGTGAAGTGATGGGTGAAATTATTTATGAACCAAGGCAAAGAAGTCATATCACTGCCGGAAAACCTTCCAAATCAAACATATTACAATATATGACATATCTAGTATGAATATTCCTAATCATATGACTCTATACTAGGAATCAATTAACACATGAACCCATGACATGGTCACATCCATCCATCTAAAAAGATCATAGAAATGGATATGTGTTATGGATGCAACCATCCGTATAGATAGGATCATGTATACAATCATAAATAATCAATAACTCTCAGCATCCTGGATCAGAATCAAAAGTGACCCAGGATCTTTGTTGTGATTTCAGTCAGCCCAACGTACGAATCTAGCCATGTGAATAAATATGTTGGTGTCGAACATGGTAGAAACCAACTGATTACCAGCTAATGATTAAAACCATTAACAAACATGAGAGATACCACCAATAATGATGATAGACCTCAAGGTACAACAACACAATATACAAGCGTGAATGAATGTGTTGAAGTGGAACACTTATAGAATCATTCGATCAAAGGCCAATGATGTGAAATTTTCGTCGAAAAGGAAGAGATTTTCATTGGGGAATGCAAGCTCCAAGGTACTAAAAATAATTTTCTAAACCACCTTCCTAGAAAATGAGCTGAAGTCGAGAGGAAGTGATTCATCGAAGGAGGGCCATAATGATTCCCATATCATCAACACAAAAAAACATATACCTTAATATGATATGAGTTATTTGATATTGTAACAGAGAAGGTTAGATAAGTAAAGGATGTTTGATAAAAATGACTTCTCTTGAACATATTGGAGACACAATTCTAGAGTGTTGCAGCATTTGACTCAAATAGGATCAGAGGTCATTTGACAAAATTTGGTGATGAAATTAGAGGAAAATGGATTTCCCAAACCCATAAAGTCAAAGTGAAGAATATAGGATCTCCCCAACTGACACAAACTGCACATCAGTTTCATGTTCAAGAGCAACAAGCTACCCAAAATATGCATAGGATGTTCATTTTCAATCTTCCCCTCGTTATTTCTAATGAGCACCTCTTTATGTTTTATATCCAGCATGAAGAGGATAGAATATGTTGATCATGTAAGTTCATTCTTCGAATGAATCCATCCTAGTAAGTTTAACGAGCCCTGGTAAGGAGGAACTCAGTCTCATCATGGTGACAAGTTTTTTGTTGTTTAATCTTTTAACGAGTCCAACAAAAGGGTAACTCAGTAAATTTTCATGTTTAAGGAGTTTGAAAAGAAACAAAAAATACTCCATCATGTCCCTTTTCATAAATAATCTCTCCAATCCGAAAAAGGTCGAAAGAAATATTTGAGATAACCTCTTGATTATGCTCGATCAAGGTATTCCTTTTTCATAAATAGTAAATAACAACCCGAAAAATGGGTAAATGTATACTGGGACTAGATAAATACATTCACTTTAACAAGTTCAAAATGACAAGTACTTGACAATATTTTCATTTTTTGAGTCAGAAAAGAGCTAAAATTTGACTCCAAGGGGGTTCCTTTTTCATAAATGTTTATCGAGCCCAAAAAATAGATAAAATATAACTCGTTAACATTAGAAATACTCACCAACAATATGAAAGTCTCGTCACTGCATGAAAATGACAAACATCGCTGATATTGAGGAAAAATAATAAAATAATGGTGAAAATATTTCAAAAATATATAAATAGACCAAAAAGTAAATTCATTTTCACCACTCTATTTGGAGAAGTGAATTTTACCCATTTTCCCTTTGAACTTCCTATGACTGGTGTGGCTGATCCAAGACACCATTCAGTGATCCGTCAGCACCACATAAGAGCCCTAAGTCTCTTCTTCATTTTAATTCCGTTCATTTAGCATTTGGTTTTTAGAAATAAAGAAATGGTGGGAGGATTTCAAACCTCAAAATTTCTCGCAGTCAGTGCGGTTTCAAGCTATCAGACCCATGTTGGTCATGTTTAGATTTTTGGGGTAGTGCGCCGCTAGCATTGAATTAATTATGACAGTCGTGTTGGCTGTGGGGAAAATTTTGAAACAATAAATCCACCCATTTCAATGGATAATTTTATAAACTACTCTGATGAAAGCTCGTAAAATTCCTTTTAAACATGTTTTTCAAGTGCTTTTTAGCAAATACGGTGATTGAATGGAAAAAAGAGGCCATGAGGTGGAATACCACCAAGCACTGCAAGACAAAAATTGCGTAAACGCATTTCACAATTGTGGTTTACTAAAATTATTCTAGACATCAGGGTTCAGAGCTCAGCTGGAGCTTCTCCAATATTTGATTGGACTGTGGGATGTGGACCAAAAAATATTTATCATTGGGGACTAGGAATTGGAATTAGATGTGATGGACATCCATTTCATTACTAGTTTTTACAGGAGAGGGGAGAGAATCCAACTCTCTGGAGCTCGTCCAAGGGGTGAGAGTACTAGTATGTTCATCCAGAGACACTTTCCTGGGATCGAAGGGCTAAGAGCCGGAATATAGATATCTCATTTATCAGACTTCTTCCCTTACACACAATCCTTCATTTCATAACTATGGTGGGAGCCCACGTGTTGCATGAGGCAATGAAATCTCAATTTCAGTACGTGATGGACTGATTGGCCCCAACGATGTTTAACTGGTGCGAGGAGTTATTGGCCAATATGAGGAGCCAATTATCCAAGTGCAAGACAGGGCGGCCAAAACAATTTGGGTACCATTATGGTGACCTTTTCCCTAGAGAGCATACCATTGTTTCAGTACCAACAGTTGGAGATCCATGATCTAGCATCGTGGGACCTGAGACTGATGAGGTGGTGTGAGATCATGCCCTAAGAGGGTGGGTGCCAATAGATGCATTTTCCTACAACATTTTTCAGCTCATTTTGTCATCAAATCATCGTGGTTGGGGACTTTGTATATGCAAGCATCGACTTGAGAGAAGATCCGGATTTACCCATTCCACTAGGCACATAGTGTAATGATGGAGGTAAAAATTATTTTTTGTTAACATTTTTTACTTTTTGAATGTTTTTGTTATGTATTCTGAAATGTAAGCTCATGATTTTTTTACAAATATGGGTCCTCAGAGACTGCCTGGTGTGTCACCGATCATGTGGAAGGTAGCTCGCCCAATATAGGATGCCACCTATGAGGAGGTAGAAGACACACTAGCTGAGTTAGAGCAGAACTTGGTAGGCCTTATGAGAGGCATCCTAGAGAATGCTACCTATGATGACATTCCTCTTCACTTCTAGAGGCATTTGGTTGAGGTTCCAGGCAGACTGTGTCGACTACTCTGGCGAGTGATTCAAGTAGTCACCTGTTATCATGAGCACCATGTGGGAGGATAACAACCCTGTTATTATATTTTTTTATTTATGTAGGCTCGAAGAGCCATTTCTGTAACAAAACACATATTTTTTGAGATTTTTGACGTAACACACTTGACAGACCCAATATATATATATATATATATATATATATATATATATACACATATCTTTTGAGATTTTTGATGTGTGTATATGTATATATATGTGTGTATATGTATGTTTCTACGACTACTTGTGTATCATAATGATGTTTTATTTTTTTACATATTACACAGATGTTAATCTAATCCATGATTTTGTAACATATCTATCAATGTGTTTAAACATCTTGGAATATCTTGATATGTCATGAAATCAAAATTTCTTTCCAATAACTGAACATGAAAATACATATGCAAAATTGTAGGATTTCGCATAGAATAATGGTCATTTAATTCTAACAAAACAAGTTATGAGTCTAACTTAACAACAAAATATCTAATCCTGAGATCAATAACATCCGATAATAGCTCAATTACCACACTATATTTGGCTATATTGTTAGTAGTTCAATCCAAACAAATACCTTGTGAATTAATCAACTCACCATTGAGCACAAAGAGTGCCCATGCTATGGAAGATAAGTTATGTGTGCTATGGAAAAAACCATCAGCAAAACTGAAATAATGATTCAAAGACATTTGCAAACAAAGTGGAACACAATGTGACCATAGGAAACATGTTTGCAAGGCAAAAAATCACACCAAAAATCCAATCAAACCACATTAATGAATAAAACAATAATATACAAAGTATTACACTCATGATTAAGCGTAATATTTTTTCAGATAGAGTCTATTTTGGGGCTCAGCCAATGGATTTCTTTCAAAATCTACTATCTCATAGGCTCTGTTAGGTAAATTAACTCAGGGTTAGAGTCAAGGTTGACCAGGTTAAACAATCGGGTAGTTTTGGGGTACATATTATTTTACACCCATGATTTTCGGCTCATGGTATTTCATGTAATGGAGCATAGAAAAGTTTGGGAAGACTTCATTGTAAGAGATTACTTGAGGTGAGCAGTGAAGGCTCACTTGGCTAGATTGGCTACGGTTTTGGGCAACGGTTAATGAAATTTCATTGGTTGGGCTTTTCCCCATGTTAGTATGAATCTTAATTCCAAGCGTACGAAAAAATACCACTTTAGCTGCACATAAAAAATAGCCCTAATAGTATAAATGACTGCTAATATCCTCAGATCTGCAATTAGGTGATCAAGACAAATGTTGCAAAAATCCACATCTATGCATTAGAAGACATTAAACAGTAGAAAAAATGAGATTTACTCCATGTATCCAATAGAAAATACAATAATATATTAAATGAATTTTGTATTAATGACACCTGGGAGGAAAACACAAGAGGGTGTTCCCTGTTCACCTCAATGGGATGGGCTCTTGTAAGTCCCCAACACTTCAGATCTAGAATTCCCCTCTCTTGATGGTGTAGAAAACCCAGACAAAAATGGAACTGAAAGGGAGCTCACAAGAAAAAAGCTAGAAAAATATGACAATGATGGTGGATCAAAGTCAAACCAAAAGTATAGAGCTAAAGTGATTTTTAGGCAACAAAAGATGGTAAATGAATGATAAAACCCTTCTATTTATAACAAAATATTAAGTTAGTCTAGATATTTCTGCATAATTAAAATATTATTAACCAAATCAAGATCCAACTTTTATGGAATATTTTATTATATTTGTTCGAGGGAAAATGAATTTGACTTGGGTTAAATCCCTTTATTTGTAAATAATAAATAAATAAATGATTTATTTATCATTTTGAGGATGTGCTTGAGTAATAATCAAATAAATAATGATTTATTTAATTATTTAACGGTGACTTAGTCATATATAGCAAATGATATTATTTAAATAAGGTTTAAATAATTATTCTTAGAAAATAATAAGATAAATAATGGTTTATATAATTAATTTCCCTATTTTGGCTTAAATATAACTAGGAATATTAATTAAACTGTTGTTTAACTCATTATTCCTTGAGGATAATCAAACAAATGTATATTTATTTAATATTTCCTCATGGGGTTTCCTGTTTAGACCATAAAAAACTTAATAAAGGTGTTTTACTAAGTTATTTTCATAGTGAAAGCAATTTTACTTAGGGAAAAATTGGTCTTAGATGTTGTACTTGGGTCCATCTAATGATAATAAGTTAGATGACCAAAAAATGGTGTAACACCCCAGATTTGGGGTTTTCCTGGATAAACATCTTTATTCATGTTTATGTGTTTTGTTGTTGGTTATGTTTTATTATTCCTCTCGGTAATTTATATTCTCTCATAAATTATTTCTTCATTTTGTATCAGAGCCATATTTGGCTTCAAAGGGACAATTTTGTAGCCAGGGTTTTTATTGGCCTGTGAATGGAGATATGATTTTTTTTTGCGCGACTGTTTACTCCACAAGGAAATGAAGAGGAAAAGGCACAAAGTGTACAAGGCTAGAGAATTTTTCATCAAGCAACAACCAAAAAAAAAACTAATGGAGTCAAAATTTTATTACATTTAAATGGGAATATTGTTGTAATAAGTTGTATGGCATGCATACCCCTGGGTAATTACAAGTAAAGTCTTGGTCAAACCTAGGTGATAGGGGGGATGCCAAGTTAACAAATACCTTGGGTATAAAACTTTGAGGGGGGGAAGGTCCAAAGTGAGTGGGGCTCACTCACTTGCCAAGGTTGGTTGGATTTAGTCTAGGAACCCCAAGTCAAGTTTAAGGGGGCAACGTAAGGTAAATTGACTCGGATTTAGAGTCAAGGTTGACAAGGTTAAACAATTGGGTAGTTTTGTGGAACATGGTATGGTGCACCCATGGCTTTTAGCTAATGGTATTGCATGTATTGGAGCTTATAAAAGGGTGGGAATACTTTATTGTAAGAAAGGCCTGGAGGTGAGCAGTGAAAGCTCACATGGCTGGATTGGCCAGGGTTTTGGCCAATGGTTAATGAAATTCCATTGGTTGGGTTTTTCCCCAGATTTTGGATTTTCCTAGATAAAAATTTGTGTTCATGTTTATGTGTTTTGTTGTTGGTTATGTTTTATTTTTCCTCTCAGTAATTATTTATATTCTCTGGTAAATTATTTCTTCAATATTCTCATTCCAATACTCGTTGAATGATATAGGGCCCATGTCACATTGGCTCAAATTTTCCAACTACCATTTCATCATGGTATTGGTTAAAAAGCAAGACCAAGTGACCCTTGGAGAAAATGCGAGGGTTGATAGATTTTTCATATTGAGATTATAATCGTATTTTTTGTGCTTCAATAACCAAAAAGGAAAGTCTATGGGTCTCATCGCGATGCTTGGGATAAATCAACCGCTCCTCTTTTGGTGAAGTACCAGGGAGTAATTTGACAACTAGCTGCAGATAAGGAATTTCGAACTCAATCGAGAGTGTGGCCTACAGACTGTACACCAATTACTATGGTGTGAATCTAATGGCAGTATCAGTAGAAGTTTGATGAGCCCATAGAGTTGAGAAAAACATGAGATTCCAATCTCATTTTTTCTTTCCAATGGTGCATTGAAGGATGGTCACCAAAACTTTTTTGACAGCCTCAACTTGGCCATTGTCACGTGGATAATAAGGGGTGGAGATATCTTGATGTAACCCCAACTGAGAAACTAGCTCTATCATCATATTATTTCAAAAGCGAGAGTTCTGATCAGTGACAATTTCTTTCGGGACACCAAACTGAGCTATGAGATTATTGAATAGGAATTGCATTATAGTTAAACCTTCATTATCATATGTAGGCATTGCTTCGGCCCATTTAGTGAAATAATCAACGACGAGAATAATATAACCATGCCCCCCAATTGAGCGAGGGTTATAGGTCATGAAATTTATGCCACATTTCATAAAGGGTTTTACGATTACAAATGGGTGCAAGGGTGATGGTGGGTCACGCTCTTTCCAAGAGAAAACTTGGCAGTCATGTAATTTTTGTCCTGCAACAATGTAGTCTTTAAATATATATGACCAAAAAATGCCATATGCGAAGGATATTTTGGGCGGTGCCATAATCAGACATTTCACCACAATAGGCCTAGTAGTGGTAGTCATTGAGAACTTTCTAAGCTTCCTTGCATGTCAAACATTGATAGAGGAAAATTTTAATACCAGTGTGATAGAGATTGTCTCCAAAAATACTGTAAGGCTGGGACTAGTAGCAAAACCATCATCGCCAAGAGTGTGATAGCTCTAGCTGAAAATTCTGGGTCTGGAGATAAACAATGATGTCTCCATACCATGTATCAAGATTACTAATCAAAAAGAGAGTCTCATATGGGATGGACTCATCAAGAGGAGTGAGATCATCCACAGTGGGAAGACCGCAAATGAAATAAAAAAAGGCTGGGGATTTCTTAGACTTAGCAGCAATGAATTTTAAGTCGAAATCCTAAAGGATGACAATCCATTTCGAGTACTTTCCGCCAAGAAAATAGCATGTGAGAATGTAAGTCACACGGTTACAATCATATATTGCTAAATTTTTGTGCAGGAGGATGTAGTGACGAAAATGATGAACAACATGGATGGAGCCAACGAGAGTTTCTCTACTTGACCGTAACGAGTCTCAGTGTCAAAGATATTGTGAATCAAGTAGTATGCTATGCTCTCTTGACCATCATCATTGTCCTAAACTAGCACCATACTGATAGTTCTGTTGACAGCGGCCAAATACAGGCAGTAATTGCGGTGATAATTGGGAGGATGTAGTAGTGGAGCACCGATAAGGGCTCGTTTCAAAGCATCGAAAGAGATTTGGGAAATTTTTTCCTGGATGAATGATATTCCCTTTTGCAATAAGTGATCAAAACCTTTGGCAAGCTTAACATAATTCAATATGAAGTGATAGAGGAAGTTGGCTTTTCCTTGCAAACATTTTAGCTGATGAACATAAGAGGGAGAAGGAAAATTGATGATTTCCTTGACCTTAAGAGGATTGATTCATATGCCTTCTTTGGACACCATGAAATGCAAGAGCCTATTGGATTTGATGTAGAAGACACACTTATGAGGATTCAACCTAATATTATAGCTCCAATAGTGAAGGAAGATAGCTCTGAGGTGTTTTGGGTGATACCAATGTTTCACAGAATGAGCAAGAAGGTCATCGAGATATGCTTGAACTATGTGCTTGGTGTCATGAAAATCATACGACATAGCTCGTTGGAAGGTGTACCGACATTCTTCAAGCCAAAAGGGAGCTTTTTATAGGAAAATTTCCCCCATGGAAAGATAAACACGGTTTTATGTTGATTAGTTGGAGAAATATTAATCTAGCTATATCCAGAAAAACCATCCATAACATAAAAAATCTCACTCCTGACATATTCATCAATGATCTTGTCGATAAAAGAAGTGGGGTAGTTGTCCTTCGGACATCTTCAATTTATATCATGGTAATGAATGCAAAACCGAATGGACCCTTGTTTCCTATTAACAAGAAAAATATTCAAGACCCAATATGTCAATGGTACAGGATAGATAAAACAAGATTTGAGAAGTTTTACAACTTCACCCTTTATGGAAATAGCCTTTCTCGGGAGCACAGAATGAAGTCGTTGACAAATGGGCTTCAAATCCTAATAGGTGGGAATTTTTTTCACAACTATACTTGGATCAATGCAAGGCATTTCTTCATATGAAGAGGTGAAGAAATTGCAAAATTCATGAGAAAGCTTAGTATAGACCTTGATCTCATCGGGAGACCAAGATTCACTGATATTAACATTCTTAAAAATCCCTGGTTTTACGAAGATGTCGATCAGAATGGTTGGATTAATATTTCCCATGTTCACTTGAGATAACACTTCATGAATCAACTTCAAATTCTGAAATGGTTCAGTTGGTACAGATGAAGCATGGGATTCCAAACAAGCAAAGATGTCACCTGGGATTGGGAGAAACGAGGAACGATAATTTCCATCATCCCATGGATTTTATTTGAGATACATTACCTACACAATAATATTTCCAGTGGGAATAGTCTCATTCAATGGATCATCATATAACCAAGAACCAAACTAGTGAGACTACACATAAGTGTCTAGAGAGGAAACCAAATAGTCCTTGGTTTGAGATGTAGACTTAGAAGCCATGAGAATACTTTGATACATTTGTTTAGTAGGGATTAGAGACATAACATCACCAAAAATCTTGAGCTGATCGGGATTGCGAACACTCCATGGATCATGACCATATGATATCATATTGACAGAGGCAACATTCAGAGGCAGGACTGGAAAAATTCCCATAAGGAATGAGTATTTGAATAGACCCAACTCGATGTTCTCATAATGGGTAGTGGTATTCCCAACATATGGAATGTTGTCTATTGAAGAATCAGAGGAAAATAAATCCAAATAATAGACTATCATGGTCTTCCCCTAATGAGGAAAACGGAGGGCACGAAAAAGAGTGGAGACCATGCAAAGCATGGCATGCACCCAACTATATACAAAGAGGAGAATATAATTCAAGTTAGCGTCTACCACCTCAACTTCTAAGGTTACCATTTTTCCCTCCAACAAGATGGGCAGTGCTTTAATAATATTGTATGGTCAAGTACCTCTACCATCAAAAGCTTCCAAGGTATTCGAGGACTAACTAAATTAGGGAGACCCTATCGCTTTCTAGCATGCAACATACATGATGCATGTCAAAGCGCCTTCATCAATGACAATCCTATGAATATTCTTTCCCATGATGGTAACTCTAATCATAAAAACACCTAATATGGGAGGAAATGAACGAAATTCTTGAGATCGAAAGTAATAATATTAAAATCTACTTGATCAATCCCTCCAATGGAAGATATTAGTGCCTGCCATTGTGATGGACATGATTTAATGGCCTCCAAATACGACATCACTCAAGGTGATTGAGCTAGATTCTCTACAATATTGTAGTTTTGCGTAGCTCTAGCATTCGGATTATAGGATGATTACCAATGAACACTTTTTTGGGGTGCTTGGATGATGGAGTGACTACTAGGTCTCTCAATCTGGAGAGGACCAGAGCTAAGATGCATGGAAGAGGAATGATCATATGTAACTTTCAGTTCCATAGGAGCCTTGAATGGATTGGGGTAGTCTTTTGATCTCATGGTAATAGTGATATGCTTCATTCCAACAATGAAAACTTGAGAGTTTCCAGATGATTGAACTTGACCTACCATTTTCATCTGATGAGAAGGGAAGGGTTCATTCAAGATAGGTGGAGTCCAGGGTATGTCCTTAAGAAGGTGGGAAAATTTGGCACACCGAGGACAACCCTTGGTGTAATGTTCATCATCACATATTAAGTAAGGATATTTGGACTTGCACATGGAAGAAACGTTAACAGATGACTTCTTCGAATCCTATTTAGGGTTATCGGATTTGGATTTACCTTTACCCTTTTTCTTAGCTTTCAAGAAATTTTGTTCTACAATAGATTATATATCATTTACCTCGGAGGTTTTACCATGATTTTTCTAGTTATTAGAAGGAGTGGAGGGCATAGTGGTAGTAATGGATTTATACTTTGAAGAATTTTTAGGCACACTACTACCAATATGAGCCACTGTCCTGATAACACCATCCATCGAAGGTGTAGCTGGAGACTGAGATGAAGTCAGATTAATCAAAGGTAGCACATGTCAGGAAAGAGCTCATATAGAGTCCCATATTGGGAATAAAATAAATCGAGGGATTGGGCTATCACAATGAATTCCTCCTCCATTACACATCCACCCATGGAAAGATATTTAGCAATCCTAGGAATTAATGATTTTGTAAACCATTCAGTCAATAGTTGATTATGGATCTCTAATTTTATGAGACGAAAGCAACATCTCCATTCCTAAATTTTATCTGAAATGAGAGTAGCAATTGACTATTTCAATGAGTTGAGGAGGTGGTTGTTGGTTTCATACTAGGTAAGTAGCTAGAAATGAGTGAGGAAATCCATAACCAAAGAATTGAAATTAAAGAAAATTCCTTGAGGGAGCTCAATATACCACTTGGCCGCAGTATTGGTCAAAGTACGTTGGAAAAGACAAATATGAATAGAATCTTTGACCGAAGAATTAGAATAGAACCATAAATGGTATGCCATAACATGGGCTTGGGGGTTTTCCCCACACTTGCCTTCAAATTTAGGACAATCTTCAAGAATCTTAGTTAGAATTGGTGGCCAATGCAACTGATGTTGGATGGGGTCATTTGTAAGCTTTGACACATCTGTTAATTCTGATGTGTCCAGAAGTGGCAAGGGAGTATGACGAGGAGAAAAAGGTCGGGGGTTCCATCCTGGTTGATACGAATTCTTCCCCCAATAGGGAATTTTTTTTCCTGAATATGTATATTTCCCCCATTATTGGTAACGACCTTGGTGCAGTAGTTGTTGAACATAGGGACCCTATTAGGGCTATTGATAAAACCCCTGCATGATTTGAGGTTGTGGACCTTGTGGGATGTAAGGTCCTTGTTGAACATGGGGTCCAGCCTGTGGTCCCTGATGAACATGGGGTCTAGCTTACCATCCTTGATGAAAATAGGCTCTAGCCCATGCTCCCATTTAGGTTTGCTGGTACTGAGGAATATGCTAATATTGAGTACTAGATTGAGGCTTAGGCTGGGCTTCCTGGTACTGACCATGAGGAAGTGGCTGGTACTAGGTAACAGATTGACCCATAAGGAGATTTAGAAAATTTTGGGTGTAAGTAACAAACTAAGGGTTGGTCGCAACAACACCTGTGGAAAGCTTAGGTTGTTGGACATACTTCTTAGAGGTGCTTAGTAGAGGAACATACCAATATTATACATTCAGTTGTTGAAGATAGTCAATGCTAGGTTTTTGAACATACAAATATGATACATTCGGTTGCTGAAGGAGCTTCTAAACCTGAAAAATATTAAATGTGAGGTTGTCCTGCCCCAGGAATAGGTCCAAAATTCAGTGACCCCCACCCAGAAGGGGAGGTACATAAAGAGGATTAGATGACCCCCTAGGCATGGACGAAACGGTAGATTGAACATTCAGTGGTGGAACCACAGTAATAGTAGATGGTAAAAAAGGGGGTAGAAGAGACCGAATGGAGTCGCCGATTCGGTTGTCAATATATACACCCTCTATAGACAAAGGCAATCTATCTAGACCTAGAGTGGGTCTAGCAACGTGAGATACTTTCTAATGTGAATATTTCTTACCAAAAATTCATAATGCGACAAGAAAAGAGATAGAAGTACTTTTTTCCCAATGATACAATCGAATCAATTGATGATGACCTTGATCCACGATCCTTTTAGGCTCACTCCCTACTACTGATGGAAGACGAATACCTATGGATGATCAAGAGGAAACAACAAACATAATCCAATACATAATAATAATATTAAGCATTATCTATCTACCAGATCAAGGAGTACCAAAATATTTGCATAAATGATTAGACAAATATAGAAATAAAACATTATATGTTTTATTGATAAATATGAAAGGAAAATCTTACAACCCATGCCTTGATGTTGGAGGCCTCCTTTATTGAAAATATAAGTCCTTCACTGAATCTCTAAATAATTCCTTCTCCTTAACACTTAGGCATTATCACAATGCGAGAATGTAAAGGGAACAAGAGGTCATAGTAGCCCAATAATCACCAACCATGACTAAATTTATTGGAAATATGGGCATGAACTTATATGAATGGAGAAGAGGTTGGGAGCACATGAAAGGAGGAGGAAGGTCCATGTTCTAAGGGATAAACCCCCATGGATGAGATCAAATGTCTGAAATTAGAGAGCTTAACTCTATCGCCACCATTTAACAACCAACTCATCGCCTTCGAACTTTTAGAGGTTGAAGATTCTCCTCTATTTGAGGAAGCACTTCTAGAAAAGGATCAAAGTGGCTTTCCAAGAAATGAGAGCAATGGTAGCACTAAGACAAAACTATCAATCTGACATTTGCACGAGCATGAAAATAGGAAACCCATTGGCCCAAGAAACTAGGATTTTGACCAAGTTTCTTCAGTAATATTCCAAGGAAGTTTTCTTTGAATCTTGAGGGGATTTCTAGACATATTTCTTCAATGTGGAAATATTGCACAAGATCCATCACAGGGCATTCAGGATCAGGGACAAGAAATGAGAATGATGAAAAATTACTATGTAACACTCTTACAGTTTTTAATGAAGTCTATAACCAATGATTCATTTATATGTTTAGGATTTTGGTATTTTTATGGAAAAAAACTTGGTATTTTAGGGTTTATTGTTATTGTCCTAGTGACAAACTAAAACCTTAGATCTTGCCATGTTAGGATTTTTTGTTTAAATAGTAGGGTTTCATAAATTTGGGTTTATTAAAAATTCCACTGAAATAGTCATAGAAAGATCCTAGGAATAAAACCATAGGTGTATATTCATCTATATGATCAAAACCTTAATCTAAATTAAAATTTTGTATACCTAACTTTGATATATTAATTTTTCTGCCTTCGGTTTACGTAGTAGATGTCGATATGAAATGCATCCTAGATACGATGATTGATGGGCCTCTAAATTAGACATAAATTAAGGCCCATCTAACCTTTCTTAGGCCCATGTAGCTTTCTTATGCACATAAAAAGATATATTAAATCTCTCCTTCTACACTTAATAATTTTTCTTATGATTTAATATTTTGTTAGGAACGTTTAAATGTAATTTCATATTTGTGCCTAATATTGGTTATTTTTGTAGAATATTGTGAGAATATTGGGTAGATTATGTTGATATGGAGAAGGAGATAATTTAGGGATGTGGTCCTTGCCACTGGAAGATCAATATTGAAGAATAAATGAGCACAATATTAGGAAATTATGGAGAAATTTTGGAGAGGTTCGAGGGGGTTGTTCACCATCCTTAACTATCAAAGGTAGCCAAGAAAACTGAAGACGAAGTGCACTCAATCTATTTTTACTTGGAGTCAAGTGGGCTTAATCACTATTTTCAAGGCTGTTGTTGGTAGCTTCCCTGTAGAAGAAATAGAGCAGAGATAGAGCTAGGAAGGATTCGTCGATTCCAGTCATAATTTTGTTGCAAGCTATTGAGATTTTTATTATTTTACTCAGTTATCAAATTTTCATAAAATTATGATGCTATTATTTTATGAAATGAGGAGACTTCTTTCATTTTAATGATTTAAGTTTTAGAGAGCTAGGCTTGTGGGTTAGGGCCCAATCCATGTGCCTCACCCTCTTTCTTGTATTTGTTCTCTGCTTTTTGTAATTCAATTAGTTCTCCTTCTGATATTTTCATTGTTGTTTAGTTTTAATTTCATTGTTCTGTTGTACGTTTCATTTTCTTGTGAGTAATAGAATATAGGAGAAAAACCAAAAATCTATGGATCAAGACCCCCTTCTCATCTCTGTCAATAAATCTTGAGGAGGGTGAACCATCCCACAGACCCAAAAATGGATTTCTCTTCACTATTCTAAGATTATAAGTAGAGTTGCATTACCATTTTTTATTCTTCCTTTGAACTTTATTTTTATGCATTTGTCTATTTGTTTATAGATAAGTTAGCAGGGTGATTACAGGAATTATTGTTAAAACCCCAGAGCAGCTCTGTTATGCTTCCCGCTACATTTTCATTTGTCTTTTCACGTTTCCAGACACCTCTGTTACACTCTATTCCCTCCTTCTTTCATTGCATTTGTCACTCTTTTTATTCACAAAATGCTTCAAAAACATTTAGAGTTTGACGTCCACCTTTCCTCCTTGAAATTCCCGCTATTGCATTTCGCACTTCACAAAATTTTCTGGACAACACTTTTACTACCTCTCCATTTTTTTGATCTTGCGAATTGCAATATCACACTTCATAGCCTTTTCACAATCACACTTCACAAAATTTTCCATTTTTATTTTAAGACTTACCACTGCTGTCTACCAATTGTGATATTGGTATCACACTCCACCATCAGTCCCACCGCTATGTCATCCTACTCATCTAAACCTTTGGCCTTATCGTAAATCGCACTTCATAATCTTTAACCTATCACAAATTGCATCTCGTAGTTTTTATCCCCATCGTAAATCGTAAATCACACTTTTCTTGGGTTCCCATTAACACTTACCGCTCCAACCATCGATTGATATATTGGTATCGTACTCTGCCACCTGTTCCACTGTCACGTCCTCCAACTCATCACAAACCATAAATCACATTTTTCATTTGGTTCTCGTTAATACTTATCACTCCTGACACCGATTGTGATATTCTCAAATAACCCTACCACCTGTCCTACCGCCATATCATTTGACTAACCACATTTCACATTTCGTAGCTTATATCCCATCACATTTCAAATTTCGCTACCACTCTTGAACATCACTTCTGCTACTCCTCCAACTTTGCGATATTGCAATTGCGATATCGCAGTTCCACCATCGCACTTCTAAAAGCCTCCCACTCCAAAGGATTTTTGTGCTATAAATTTTTAATAAGGTTTAAATCCCCTCTTTCCACCTCTAAGCCATGTTTCATGTGGTCAGCCTTCCAATAACACTTTTAACCTGTTTTCCTCCAAACTACAAGCCACATTTTGTCAAGTTTAGTTTATCATGAATATTTTCATGGTTAGAAGCATGATAGCATGGTAAATAGATTATATGATGAGTAGGGTGTGTTTAGTTGATTGGCCTAGCTAGGTGTAACTTAGTTTAGTTTCTTTTCAATCATTCCCTTTCTGTAGATTAGATTAGTTTCCTTTCTACCATTTATTTTCAACAAGTTAAATTAGTTCCCTTTCCATCAGTTCCTTTCTGCAATTTAAATTAGTTTCTTTCATGTCAGTTCTTTTTAGTGGTTTAGTTTAGTTTCCTTTCTGTCATTTCCCTTTCGCAATTTATTTTAGTTTAATTGAAGTCTGACAGACTTCACTGAGAACCCCTAGAAGTAGCACCCTTTCATAGAGCGAAAGAGGATGGCATGAGTAGAATTCATCTTATGTGTATATAGCACTATCACCTCCAAGTTTGAATGAACCCAGGGTTGATAAAGTAAAGTAGGGCATCCCCTAGGAGTTGCAACACTCTTGGTGCAATACCAGGGGTCACCACTTTTTGGCACTGTTTCCAAGGAGGTGTCTAGTAGATACTTTGATTCTATTTTAGCATTCTTTTATGCTTTCCTTTTTCATGTTTTTTTCGTAATATTCAAAAATACAAAAAAATATGATTTTCATGCCTCATAGGTGTAGGGATACTTAGAATTAAAAAAAAAAATTACTTCTCCAATACCAACCCTCCCACTTGACCACGTGGTTGAGTAAGAACCACATCAGGATGGATATGATGAAAATGAAGAAGATCTTATTTGGTTTCCCATTCAAGATATGGACATCAATGTACATATGAAGAGCATCCCTCCATCTTTCCTTCCCAACTTACATGGTATGAGGACAAAGGATTTGGAAACATTTCTCTTTGAATTTGAGATGCTTTGTAGATCTTATGGCTACTTATCACACACTTAGAAATTGATATTGTTTCTTACAGCATTGAAGGATAAATCTATTAAATGGTTCATGAGTCTAGGTACTAATTCAATAAGATCATGGAATGATATGCAAAAGATATTTATAGAAAAATATAAAAATCATGATCTTAGAGAAGAAATTTTTAGAATGAACCAAGAAGAATATGAGAGAATTGAGAACCTAATAGAGAGGTTCATGTTTAATATTAAGAGGGAAAATTTACATCATTTAGTATTTGACACACTAAAAACCCTCTTACTTAAAAAAATTAGGGATGAGTCGATTGATCTCATTAATATCACGAGTAGAGGAGATGTATACCAATTTCCATTTGAAGAAATTTGTGAAACATGCAAGCGCATATCAAGAGGAAGGGAAATAGTAAGTAAATCCACCTCAAAATTGGTAAGACAATATGAACTTAGAAATTTGCTTGAAAAATTTGAAAGAGAAATTCTTAGCAATCTAAGTGAAAAAGTAGAAATGTTAAGAATGTAAAATGAGAAAAAAGAAGATGCTGATATTTTATCCATGCATATTCATATGCCACTAAATGTTGTCCATCATTCCCCAAGTTTAAAGAAGTTTACTAAGAAGAAAATGGAGCAAGGAAATCACCAAAGAATCTATGTTATGTAGCTCCAAGGATACCCTGGCATCCTAGTCAACTTGATGTGATGCAAGGACCCACTTCACAATTTCAAGCTCACCCACATCCATCTCAAACTAATTTGGACACACTCCCTCCTTGGCAATCTTGGCCATCTCAACCCCAAAACCAATCTTGGAAACATGGTTGGTAAGGTCCTTATTGGTAAAATCCTCAACATCCTCAATATTTCCCTCAACATCCTCCATACCCGACTCCATGCTATCCTTACCATCCACCTCCACCAAAACCACAACCTGAATCACATCCATCTGATATATCCACCCCCACTCAAATACCCGTACCACCATTTTCAAACCCACGCAATTAATTATCTCAACCCACTTACAGTGTTGAGGTACAATACTACCAAACATATCCTCTTGATCTAAATGGTTTGCACCCTAGCTCAAGAAATGTATTGCAAAGAAGAGATTTTCTTAATGTCATTGAAGGAAAACATCAAGAAGAAGAAGATCTAAATGAAGAGATAAAAAGATCAAGGGATGCACTTTATCAAGAGTCAGCATCAGAATCAGCTGTTGAGAACGTTTCCTCATGTTTACGAGAATTTCCTCCATGTGTTTAAGAGAACAATTAGAAAATGAGGAAGATTTGAATGTCATAATAGAAGAGGACATCCAAGCTGATCCAACTCAGCAAGTGGACCAGGGGCATCACCACTATATTGACATATGGTTCCAAATAGTCATTAATTTGTAGAAACACACTCTTTTCCAACAGTAATTGATACCATCCTAGTCAAAGAAATTAATATCTCATATTCAGGTATATGTCATAGCATGTATTCCAAGTGTGCACATGATTTTATATGTCATCTTGATGTGTACATAGCTCCATTGGAAGTATTCTTATACTTGAAAAAGGTTTTTTTTTCAAGTAGAGTAGGAAAGTGAAAAAACAAGAAAAAAAAGGAAAAAGAATAAAATCTCAGATGAAAACCTCCATAAGGCAGTCATTGCGTTGAAAAAAAAAGATCCTAGGTGAAAAAATCCTTTGAGGTGCCTAGGTAGAAATACTAGCAGAAAACATCATTGAGGCAGCTAATAGGCCTTACAAAGAAAAGAAAAAAAACATTTCTCCATGTTTTCTCTCTAATGGATGCAAGTGCTCTCCAAATATTTCAAGAAGAAAAACACCAAATTGGCACAAAAAGAAAATTCGGTTAATACCCTGGTTAAAGGTAGTCAAACTTGGACTTCCTCTTCCTATGCTCAGAAGCTCCAAAAGGACCTCAAGTATATTATCACATGCATCTTTAGAGCAGCTTCAAAACCACCGAAGACAACTTGAACAGCCATATCAGCAGCTTCAATATCACCTACAAAAACAAATGAATGGTAAGGCTCAGGTATGCAATCATATAACATTTTATTTTTATCTATTTTAGCTTCATAAAACATTAAAGTGTGAGAAGGAATGTTTTTTATATAGCTAAAATAAGTAGTAGAGAAACCTCAGCCTTATCTAGCGACTAGCCTCACTTTTTCCACCAAGATGAGAATTAAGACAAAAGTAAAAAGGAATTGAGAAAGTGGGAAGTAAGAAGTTAATTGTAATGGAAGACAAGGAGTTCCAGGGGGTAACCAAGGGTGAAATTAGTTCACAGAAAAAAGAACCGTGAGTTATTCTACATGAAGTTATAAAAAATAAAAAATAAAAAAATAAACTAAAATAAAAGGTGGATCCACCACCCCTTGGCATGAAAAATTTTTTTTCTTAAGGCATCTGAGCACCTCCATGAAGGAACTATGAGAAGAAATGCAAGAATAATAGCAATAATATTAGCAGGAGGAGTAGTGCATGGGCCAATAAATAGAAAATCAAATAAGCCAACATGCAGGAAGTACCATAAGGCAGGGAGGATGAATAGGATGCTTAGAGGATGAGAAATAGTTTCAGTAGGGAGGTGATGATGGGCCTCTAAATTAGACATGAATTAAGGCCCATCTAACCTTTCTTAGGCCCATATACCTTTATTATGCACATAAAAATATATATTAAATCTCTCCGACTACACTTAATAATGTTTTCTTATGCTTTAATATTTTCGTAGGAAGGTTTACAGGTAATTTCATATGTGTGCCTAATATTGGTTTTTTTTGTAGAATGTTGTGAGAATATAGGGAAAATTATGCACATTTAGAGAAGGAGATATTTAGGGGCTTGTGCCCTACCACTAGAAGGTCAAGATTGAAGAGTAAATGAGCAGGATATGAGGAAATTATGGAGAAATATTGGAGAGATTCAAGAGGGTTATCCACCCTCCTTAACTATCAAAGGGGGCCAAGAAATATAAAGACTAAGTCCACTCAATATATTTTTAACTTGATTAAATTCTACACAATCACTATTCTTAAGGGAATTTTCAATAGCTTCCATGTAGAATAAATAGAGCAGAGCTAGATCTAGGAAGGATTCATCGATTTCAGTCAGAACTTTGTTGCAAGCTATTGAGATTTTATTATTTTACTCAGTGATCAAACTTTCATAAATGTATGAGCCTATTATTTTATGAAATGAGGAGAATTGTTTCATTTTAATGATTTAAGTCTTACAGAGTTAGGCTTGTGGGTTAGGGCCAAATCCATGTGCCTCAACCTCTCTATTGTATTTTTTCTCTGGTTTCTGTCATTCAATTAGTTCTTATTCTGATAGTTTCATTGTTCTTTAGTTTTTCTTTCAGTGTATTTCTGTAGGTTTCATTTTCTTGTGAGTAATAGAATAGAGGATAAAAACCAAAAATTTGTGGATTAAGACCCCCTTCTCATCTCTATCTATAGAGCTCCAGGAGGGTGAGCCGTCCCATAGACCCAAAAATGGATTTATGTTCACTGCTCTAAGATTATAAGTAGAGTTGCATTAAAATTTTTTGGTCTTCCTTTGCACTGTATTTTTACACATTTGTCTTTTTATCTTCGCATAAGTTAGCAGGGTGTGTTAGAGTCCTGTAATTTACAGTATCACAAGGTGACTGCGTACTTCCTCTTTGAAAAATTTTCATATTGTACATAGATTTCAATATTCAAAAGTATTTTTGAAAGAAAGATAAAAAGAGACAGAAGAAGAAGAAAAAAGGGTATTGAAAAAAAGGAAAAAGAAATCCCCACACAAAAAATAATAATTTTGAAATTTTATGGAAATCAAAATGCCACTACTTTTTAGAATGGTTTGTTCAATCATACAGCTTAGGCATGATTGTACAATTTTGAATTTTCTACTAATAGGTTAGAGAATGAGGATTTTCCCAACTGTTTAACCTTGGCTTATCAGTAGGTAGGTAGAAAATAACATTTGTTCAACAACTTAATTTGAACTAATAGGAGAAATAAGGGATATGTGATATGTTAGAAATTCAAAAAAGAAAAAATGATGTCAGGGTCTGCAAGTCTAAATGCACCCGAAAAGGAGAAAAAATGACAAGAATTGTAAGTTGGGAAGGCACATTTTTTGAGAAAGGAGAAATGAAAAGTTCATACTATAGATATGTAGCCTAAAAAATTCTTGATTTCTTTTCCGTAATCAAAATAAAGAGAAATCAAAATAAAATGTTCAAGTTATGCTCTGAAGGTCTAAAAAGGGGTGATTTTTTGTCAAATTTGGGAAGTCATGGTATGTTTTGGTTTCCTAATTCCCCGACCACGTTGCATATCCTTTTTACCCTGCCCCCTTTTTTATTTCTCTTATCCCAAGTTTCATTTTACCACCTTGACTCTCATACTCCAACTCCACCTCACATAATCTATCCCAACCCATCCATGTTTTCCTTCTCTGTTCCCCACTTCCACATCTGATGGTTTCCGATGTATTTCACACCACCATCTCACAATGCTGCCTACCACCTTAGCAGACCCCTGAAAAACAAATTTGGTTTTTATATAACAGACCATCACTGCCAACCATTATCCCCCTTAAGACCTTTTCCTCTCATTGTATGCTACAAGTTTCCAAAGATAAGTGAAAACCTTCGTGATATAATCTCCGAAGTATGATATACAACGACGGTGAGGCCTGATCACAAACACATATCGAAAGTCTTTCAAGATAGGCCCAAAAGGTAAATGTTAAAGTTTTTGAAGTGTGATGTGTGATGCCAGGTGGGACCCGATCATAATTGCAAATCGCAAATGTTAAAGGATGGGTGCAAAGGGTAAATGTTAAAGTCAGCAAAGTGTGATATGCGATGCTAGTGGCACCTGATCGCAATTAGAAATGCTAAAGGATAAGTGCAAATGGATCATGTTAAAATGTATGAAGTACAATTTTTGAAGTGGGTGGGAGCCAAGCACATATCTCAAATCACAAAGTTTAAAGTTTCCCTCCTACCCCACATAGCAAAATCTGCGATCCGCAGGCTGTGGGTGGACCCAACCGTTCATTTCCACGTCGTGTTTGTGCTAAACTTCCCACAAATCTTAGCAATATTCACTCACCTCCGCGTGTCGTATGGTCCACAACGCCTTTCGGCCTCTCCGCATCCATCGAAGGTTAACAAAGGAGCGGAGTCTGAAATGGGTGGTGTCTCATACCACCTTTTCAGCTACGCGTCAAACTCATCGCTATTTCACAACCCCCTTTTCCAATATCATTTACCACTATTACCCCCTCTGAAAAAACCTTTGTGCCACCCACCAAACTGTTGCGCCTTTTTACCATTTTCTGTACCATTCATGCCACATTTTCTCACCTGTCTGCTATTAAGAAATTTTACCATGTTATGCCACATCCCCTTCTATTAAGAAATTTTTTGCGCCATAAAGGGTTGGGTCGTTATCCAATGAAACTACACCACCTCCACACCACCACCTTATTTTTTTAAAGCCAAATGTCAGCATAAATACAAATTTTAATCTGTCAGTTATTGTCAAGCCACTGCAGGAGGAATTTGCAGGTATTATTGGAGAAAGTGTGAATTGTGTAAATCATTGTCGAAGAGCCATTTATTCATCAAAGAAGAGTTTTCAGCACTCTGTGAAACGAATTATAGCTGTTATAAAACCGACTCAAAAAATAGAAGAAAAGAGAGATCAACTCCTTATAAATCAACCACTTCGATGGGGCAACCTCCAATACATTACATAAATGAACAACTCTTGGATGATACAAATGAAAAAACCTCCTCTCTATATATAGGATTCCACAGTGTAATCCTAGCCAGCATAACAATAATAATGTAAGGGCACAATAATAACAATATGGGGGTTATAGGGGTATAACAATAACAATAAGGGGGTTACACTAATAAAAATAAGGGACTATACTAGTAATATAGCGACCTAACATGCTCCTCTCCTTCGAAAAATTGTTGTCCTCAAAAATTGAGTAGCTCCGAGTGCTTTTTTATAAAATTCTCATCCTCCCACGTAGAACCTTTAGTGGGTAAGTTCTTCCATTTGATGAGATACTCTGAAATTGATCGATTTTTTAGCTATCAACTTCTTCTTTTAGTGACTGCTTCAGGTTCCAATTTGGTTTTTCCTTCCTGATCAAGTTCTGGTAATATTGTTTCAGCTGGAAGTTTGTCCCCTATAACCTTTTTTAAGCATGAAACATGAAAAACTAGATGTACTCATGAAGAAGCAGGAAGCTCCAATTTGTATGCCATAGTACCAAACTGTTCAACACCTTGTAAGGACCATAGTACTTTGGCAATAATTTATTATCCTTCTTAGCTTGCTTGAGGTAAATTTGTTTGTAGGGTTGTAAGCATAAAAATACCCTGTCTCCCACATCAAAACTTCTCTCATTGTGATGTTGATCTACCTGTTGTTTCATTCAATTTTGTGCCAAATTTAGGTTATCCTTTAAGAGTTTGAGAACTTCTTGTTGATGCTCGATGTGATCCTCCACTGCTTGAACCCTAGAATTTTTCCTTAAATAATATGTGATGGACGGTGTATGATATCCATAAAGTGCCATAAATGGGGTCATTTTTGTTGTAGTATGGAAGTGTTATACCACCATTCAGCGAGAGGTAACCACTTGACCCATTTTTCTTTCTTATCAGATAAAAAGCAATGAAGATATCCTTCCAGAAATTTATTCACTATCTCTGTTTGACCATCGGATTGAGGATGATAAGATGAGCTATGAGCTAGTTGAGTACACAAACAAGAAAATAATTTTGTCCAAAAATTTCCTATAAAAATGGTATCTCTGTAACGTACAATAATCTTGGAGTATCCACGTAGCTTTTGAATTGTTTCCATAAATGCAGTAGCAATGTTACTTGCTTTAAATGGATGAGATAATGCACAAAAGTGTGCATACTTGGTAAGTCTATCAACTACCACCATGATGACACTCCTTCCTTTGGACTTAGGTAAACCTCTGATAAAATCCATTAAAATCTCCTCCCAACGTTGACTTGGAATGGATAAAGGTTGTAGAAGACCCGGGGTCTTAATTGTCTCAACTTTATTTTGCTGGAAAACCAAACATTTTTCCAGAAACTTTTGAATATCAGATTTAAGGCCATCCCAAAAAAAAATTTTCTTCACCTTGTGGTAAGTTCTTAAAAATCCCAAGTGTCCTCCTAAAGAAGAAGTGTGCAATCCCAAAAGAATATTTTGTTTTAGATGGGAATTTTTGCAAATATACAAGCGATCTTAGTACCATAAGGAATCATTTTTCCAACAAAATTTATTGGATGTACTGGGATATTTCTGCAACTTTTGAATGAGTTTCCAAACTTCTTCTTCCTTATTCCATTCATCCCTTGCTTCGATTATCCAATCTAGTTGGACAATAGAAATGCCACAAATCAATGCTTCCACCTCTTCATCCTTTCTTGAGAGTGCATCTGCAACAACATTTAGCTTACCTTTTTTGTAGACGATTTCAAAGTCATAACCCAACATATTTGTGACCCATTTTTGCTGCTCTTCCGAAGATATTCTTTGTTCCAAAAAGTGTTTAAGACTATCATGATCAGTTTTTAACTTGAAGTGTCTTCCCATTAGGTAAGGTCTCCATTTATTTAGTGCATGTAGCATTGGAAACATTTCCTTTTCATAAATAGGCTTTTGTAAATACTTTATTTTGATTGAATGACTTTCAAAAGAAATGGGTCTTCCTTCTTGCATTAAAAAAACTCCAATTCCATTCCTTGAGGCATCACATTCCACTAGGCACATTGCCTATTTAAGATGTTCAAAGGCCTCAGTTGCTTCAGGAGTCCATGAAAATGCATCTTTCTTCAAAAAATTTGTTAGAGGTGCTGCTATTCTCCCATAATTCTTAACAAACTTGCAATAATACCTCATTAACCTGAGAAATTTGCACAACTACTTTATGGTTGTGGGGACTTTCCATTCCTTAATGTCTTTAACTTTTTTAGGGTCTACCTTAAGACCCTCTTCAGATACAATATGACCTAGACATTCCACCGCTTGTACTCCAAAGAAACATTTGGACGTTTTTGCATATAATTTTTTCTCCTCCAATAGTTTGAGCACCCTGAAAACATGTTGAACATGACCCTTCCAAGACCTATTGTAGATTAGTATATCATCAAAAAGTACTAGCACAAATTTTCCAAGGAATGGTTTGAAAATGAAATTCATCAACCCTTGAAATGTAGAAGGTGCATTGGTAAGGCCAAAAGGCATGACCAAAAATTAATAATGACCCTCATGAGTTTGAAACGTTGTTCTCGAAATATCTTCAGTCTTCATTCTAATTTGATGATATCCTGAACGAAGATCCAAATTTGTAAAATAAATTTCTCCATGTAATTCATCCAATAATTCATCAATCAGAGGAATGGGAAATTTATCTTTAATAGTGAGCTTATTGAGCTCCCTATAATCTGGACACATGCGCCATGATCCATCCTTCTTGTCCACCAATACTACTAGAGTAGAGAAAGAACTTTGACTAGGTTGAATTATACCAGCGTCTAACATTTCTGCAATCACACGTTCAATTTGACTCTTTTGGACATAAGGATATCTGTAAGGCTGGATGTTTGGAGGAACACTTCCTAGAATCAAATGAATAGCATGATCATGATCACGAATAGGTGGGAGTCCTTTAGGAGCATCAAACACCTTGAAATGATTGTCCGAGACATTCTGGATATCTAGACAAATATATGGTTTTGATGTTGTAACTTCTAGTGAGCATAATTATGCAATTACACCTCTCTTTTATTCCTTTAGAAGCTTCATCATGACATTAGAGAATATTATCTTTCTTGGATTCCCTGTGATACCCTATAATTCGATATTGTTTCCTTCTGAAAAATATTTCAAGAAAATTTCTTGAAAAATTAAAAGCTACTGTCCCTAAATATTGTAACCATTGTACTCCTAGTACAACATCAACACCTCCCATTGGGATGGAAAGAATTGGACTATTCAATACATATTCCCCCATGGATAGCTTTATATTATGGAATTTTCTAGAGAAATTTATAGTTCCTCCATTTGCAACCATCACTTGAAATTCTAGTGCTGGGTATAGGAAACAATTCAATTCCTTGGATACCTTACAATGAATAAAATTATGGGTACTACCCAAATCAATCAACACTATTACCTTTCTCTTCTTGATATGTCCTTCTATCTTGAGAGTTTGAGGAGTGGTAATTTCTACCAATGCATTACATGATATGGTTGGACTTATTTTTTCTTCTTCTAGCGTTGCTTCTTGGTGTATATCCTCTTCTTTTGAATTTTATTGTTCATTTTCTTCCTCCTCTTCACAATATATGTAAAATAATTTCTTGTCAACACACTTATGACCTTTAGTGTATTTTCTATCACAACTATAGAAAAACCATTTTTCTCTTTTTCCTTCCAATTGTTGTGGTGTCAACCCTCTAGGTTGTGGAGGTCTAGGAGTAGCAACACTTCCATCTTAATAGATGAGAGTGGTAGGGTTCCTTGTCGCCATAATTTTACATTCAATTTTTCTTGCCAACCTGAATGGCTTCTCTAGTGAATCTGGTTCCCAAACACGAACTTCATGTTGGATGTTATCCTTTAAAGTCCCTATGAAGACATCAATCATGTGTTCCTATGGAATATCAGTTAACCCTTATATTCAATTTTTGGAAGTCCTCAATGTGCTCTGCCACTGAACCCTTTTGTTTGAGATTTATCAATTAGCTAAAGAAGGTGTTGCTCTTTGTATCCTCATAATGTGATATCATTTCCTCCGTAAAAGTTGACCAACTGACAGTTTTTCTATGGGAGAAAAGCCATTGATACCATACAAATGTATTTTTTTTATAAATGTAAAGTTGCAATGCATAACTTTTGTGTGTTTTTCACATTATTGAGATCAAAATATTTCTCCATCTGTAGTATCCATGTTACGGGATCCTTGCCATCAAACTTCCTCATATCCATATTTGGAATATGGTGGTTCTTTAATCCAACATTAGAGTTTATGAAAGCACGATTAACATTTATTTTTTTCTCCTAATGAGTTTCTTATACTATATTTTCACCATTAGGAATCATTTCTTGTATAAATTTGACAAACCTTCCTTCAAACCTTCCATGTCTCCCTTCAAACCTTCCATTTTCTCTTCCATAACATCCAGTTTTTCTTCCATGCCATTCTTCAAACCATCCATCATAGCTTCCACATCTTTATTCAAACCATCCATCTTAGCTTCCATCCTTTTCTTCAAAACATCCATTTCATTTTTCTTTTCTCTTTGCGAGAGCAAATTTTGGTGCACTTGCTCTTGTTATTTTGATAGATCATGTTGCAATTCTTCATCATAATGAGTCATAGTAGATTAATCTGAGGGCTTAATGAGTGTTGAATTCTTTCTAAGAGGAATTTTAGAACGCAATAATGATATCTATGCTCAATAGGCCTTTGGAATCACCTAAAACTGATTTTCCAAACAAGGCTTATGCAATTTGAAAAAACAATACACACCTTTTTCTTGATTTTAAGGAGCTCGATACTTAAACTGAATTAACTCTGTCATTTCAGATCTTGAATATCTAAAATTTAGCCCTACAGTAGCCCTTTGAATCTTCTTTCAAATGCCATAGGTCTGACCTGACTTGGACACTTGAAGGCAAAGGTATGCCCAATCTCCTACGATGACCTAATTATGGACTAGTTCAGTAGAGCGAAATTGTATGACTTTCCATGTGTCATTGTTTTCTCCTTCTGCTCTGAAATTGATATAGTGAAAACTACAGTCCGTGAAATTATGACCACTTTTTACAGAATCCCAATCTGATGCTTAGAGGGAGAGTTATGATGTTTTTCCCACGATCACCTCTTTCAGATGAAACTTGGGAGCCTGAAACAATTCTAACTTCCACAGATCATATCTCCAAAAATATTTTGAACCAAGATCTTTACAGGAGGTTCCTCAGGATTTTAGCTTTTCTCTGTGAAACTATCAGCTTCTGAATGCTTGTAGAAACAACGTTATAGTGAAAATTTCGCGATGACATTTTGAGGGGAAATTCATGAGCCTGCAAAAAGCCGTAACTTCTACAGATCATATCTCCAAAAATATTGCGAACCAAACTATAAATTTTTCAACGTTGTTCCTCCAAATTTCAGCTTCTAAAACTACGTAAATACAAATGTATAGCGGAAATTCAACAATGACCTATTTGGAGCAGCGAAACCCTAGAGTCCAAAGCTCTAATACCAAATGTTATGAAACCAACTCCAAAAAATAGAAGAAAAGAGAGATCAACACCTTTGAAATCAGCCACTTCGATGGGGCAACCTCCAATACATTACGTAAATGAACAATTCTTGGATGATACAAATGATAAAACCTTTTCTCTATATATAGGATTCCATGGGGCCACAATGTAATCCTATTAGGGCCACAATGTAATCCTAGCCGACCTAACAATAATAATGTAAGGGCACAATAATAACAATATGGGGGTTACAGAGGTACAACAATAACAATAAGGGGGTTACACTAACAATAATAAAGGAATATACTAGTAATATAAGGACCTAACAAGAGGGCTCCTTTATACTGTTCAATCCTGGTCTCTATCCTCTTCTATCATATCCCTTCCCCAATGCTGATCCATAACCATTTCCCTTTTTCATTTCCCCCCTCTGTCATCCCATTCTCCATTGCAGTTTATGAAAGGAGAATCATTGAAGAGATGCCTCAAAATCTAGATAAACAACCTTTTAATCCTATGGTATACCCACAAGCGGTCCTGGACCACTTGGCTCTAGCAGACATAGACTATAAAATCCATGAGACAGAGTCAGAATCCAATTATTTCAATGTCTATTGCTGGCTTGAAGACAAATTTATCAAATGAGATGATGAAATTAGTCTATGGGAGACCCAGCTACCTCCATACATCTTTCCAAAAAACCATAGTTTCCCATAGTTCATCAGAAAGTGAAAAATCTGTTATGACATTAATCAGAGGACCATAATCCCCTTAATAGGAGAAATCTTGTTCGCCATCAATGCCCAATCCATCCAATAGATGATGGAGGCCCCCACTCTAGAACAAGCGGTCCCTTTCTCGTATGAATCCCTCAGATAATGTTATCAAAAGCTTGACCTTGCTAGTAGAGCCAAAACTATGTAGCTTTCCATGGCCCCTGATACCCCAATTCCTAGAACGAACCCTCCTTATCCCTCATCTATATTTTCTAATAGGACCAAGAATATTGTGTCTATTATATCTTATTTATTGGGTTATCACACTGATCAGTGGGTAAATGAAGCTATCATAGGTTTTTTTTCTAGTTTTTCCCTAGATGTTAAACACACAATCTTGTCCAACTATGCTCAATTTCTTGCAGAGGCCATTCATGAAAAAATTTTAAAGTTTAATATACAGGAGGTTTTCAAATATTCCTCTGTGTTGGTGTATATGTTTATCTATTTTCAGTCCAAAAGGTTTCAATTTTAGTTGACCAAGGTAAATGAATATGATGAGCCACAATCTGTCATTTTCTGGACCACCCAACTATTAAAAGATCAGAGGGATTATACGTACAACAACTTTGTGGATTTATTTGTGCACCCAGCCATCAGCACACTCAATAATGAAAAAAAGGCCAAAATATGTGAAGAAATTAGGAAAACAATGCAGCTAACAAAGCAAGTGAAGACATCATATTGGTATTTTTACCAAAATTACATAGAGATTCAAGTCTATGGAAGTGATATATCCCCTTAAAAATTGCCAAATTTACTCTTTATGAGGATCTTTGCACTAGAATACATAAGGCAAATGATACATGCAGATGAGCTCCACTTTGTTTCTGAAAAAAAGAAGACTTAGTTCAAGATCAAGACACAAGTTGGACTTTTCATATGTAACAGTAGATCAGCAAGAGAGGAGGCATAAAAGATATTAACAGAGGTGGGTTTCAGCCATAGTTTCACTTAGTCTTATGACCATGTAGGGATTATCTCCAGGAAAAGGGTGGAAAACAGATCCACATCCTATGTTCACACAAAAAACTCTTCAATTGAGAAATATGGCAATCAAACACAATGGGTGACTAACACCCTCCAAAAAGAGGAAGAACAAGTTTTCTCCACTCCAGGTGTCTAGACCCCAACACCACAAGAAAGGAAGAATGTAGAAGAAAAATAAGACAAGGGGAAAGAGAAAGAGAAAGATTCAGGGAGAAAAAGGCCAAGAGAGGATGAGTCACCTTCAGTGACTGATACCTCTAGTAAAGAATTCAAAATAATATATATGAATAGGGCCCGAGTTGATATGGATATTGATCAAGTAGGATAATTGAGGCAACAAACAATATTTAATATTGCATACACCCCTAGGCCATGTCCATTGGGTGTTCAAACAATGGCCTCCCCTACATCTAGAGCCTCAATGTCTCTGCAATAATAGGCCTTGCAGACATATACTTCTAGACCTTCCATAGAAGGCCAAGAAATATTATTTTATGACACATTCAAGGAAATAAAATTGAGGAATGAGGTGTTGAATACTAACACATACAATCAATTATGGAAGTAAACCCCAAGTTCACAAACAAGGCTATTGTCTGCTTTTGACACTGAGAAGGGAAGGATGCGGATGGAATTTCTAGAAGCCTTGGCCCCATGACCCCAACGAGAAGAAGGTTACAAGAAGGTATCATTTGAATTCAATGCCAAGGACATCCATCAGATTGATCAAATGGAATTACACAAGAATACTAGAGAGATGGTGGCCTCCAGCTTCACAAGTACCTCTATGAGCTTGTCAAAGTTGTAGGTATACTTATCTAATGCTCAATCACAACTCAAGATAAAAAATATATCTGTCATGGATAAAGACTGAAGGATCAAGTCACTATAATATTTAATATAGAAGGTGGGTCATGACCCAGTTAATGCTCAATTTGTGGAGGAGGTCTTGAAGAAGAAGAATGTTGACATAGCAGTCCTCAGGAAGTAACTGAAGATGCTAGCAATAGAAGACCCATTGGTCAAAGGAATTGAGGAATGCAAGTCACAGAAGGTAGAGCTATTGAATTTAGTTGTGGAACAGTCTACCTAAATCAAATAGATGGAAAACAAGATGGAGAAGCTACTGAAGGAAAAAGAAGAAGCAACTCGAGTGACACTCATCCCACTAGAAGTTGTTCCCATTTCAATAATTCCATTAGTTGTTCCCATAACTTATGGAGCATCTAGTGAGACATACCATCTATCAAATGCCATGGAAAGTATGACTCTATAGTCACAAGAGATCCAAAAATTGGAAGGATAGATTGGCATCCTGAAATATCAAAAGGCTAGATCTGAAACTTCCCATGAGGTAGCCAAAAAGGAGATTGAGAGATTGGAAAAGGAAGAGAGTGAATTTTCGAACAACAAAATTTTGTGCTAAATGAAGTTGATATTTTGGGGAAGTATCATAGAGTCATTGGAGAAAATTTTTCACTCCATCCACATCATTTTTGAATAGAAACAGTTGGTGGACAACTGCGTAGTGGCCATTGAAAAAGAAATTCAAAATTAGGAAACATGCTAATCACAACCCCTAAAATCATAAAATTCCTTAACTCCAAAACCAGCTATGAGCTTGAAGAGATGGATATACAAGACAAAACAACAACCATATTATAATTAAAAAAGGTCCTCGCTAAAAGGAATTTAGGAAGGAAATTGGAGGAGAAGTGTCATGAGTTGGACATGACCATCAGTAAATTCCTAAGAAAGATTAAACGCCTGGTGGAAAAAGGGTTTCCCTCAATATATGTAATTAATAAAAAGATGGTCCAAAGGGGAGATTATATGACCAAACTCAGATAAACAGCTAAGGATACCACCAAATTCACCAGCATCAAAGGAAAGATGACTGAGAAATTTTTCTGGGATCTATTAAGCAATGACATCTTTATTCAACATGAGCTGAAGCATGTTTTCCTCACCAGGACCTCTTTCAAAAAATACACAGAGGTGGATGAAGTGTACTGATAGGTCATAGGCACAATAATTCCCAACAAAAAGGAATGGAACAAGTTGTGTATGTACCAAGATTGAAAAAAGAATGATGGACAACTCAGAACGACCACTGATTGATTAGAAGTGCCAACATCGCATCATATTTAATGATCCAGCAGAGGTGGCCCATAAGAACAGCCAAATGTCAAAGCCACCCATCGTTGCCTCCTTGCAACCATTTCAAAAACCTCTAATCCACTTTTTGGGCTCACAAATAGCCGCCTGAGTTTTTCATTCTTGAAGAGCTACCGAAATTAATTCTACATGTAGTGTTTTGTTAGATATTTTCTTTTCTCGAGCCTTGCATGACCACACTTGTCTAATTCCAATTTCTTTATCGCTAATTAATTTTTCCAAAGTATATTACGGAAACTAGCTCAATTTTTGTAAAATAATGCTTGAATTTCCATTATGAAGGGTTCGATATTGTTAGCCCTTGCATTGAAAGAACTACTATATTGGAGTGCTATAATTTTGGAGCTGGAAATCAATAATCAAATATTGTTTATAGGATTCTTGATCTATGTCAAAATGGTGATGTGCCAGTTCTCTGTTTTAAATGTTTATGTTTTTTTCCGTGATATGAATTTGTTCATCTAATTATAAACTAGAAATTTTAGATTAATATTTGTTGTCAGAGCACCTTAATTATGTCTGCATTTACAATCTAAAAGTTTTATACTGAATTTTGATTAAATAATTCTTAACTTCTCTTTAGTCACTCCCAAACCTTACTATTTCTCTCACCTCATAATTCATACAACTCAAAAGATCCATTTAGCACAGTGAAATTTCCCTATGATGCTATTGATGCTGATGTGCCATTCCAACCTTTTGACTCCATAGCCCGATGGATTAGTCCCTGCAGACTTGCTCATCCAACCATCCAATCAATAAAAACAAACAACCCTAATAATTTTATATAACTATCCTAATATCAGTACTTATAATTATCAAGCAAAATCATAAAAACAGAGAGGGCCCTCTCTATGTATAGGAAAGCTAGGTCCCGGACTCCAAAGTGGTTTGATGTTGTCCTCTCTTGTTTTTTCATGCCAATATTACCAAACAAAAAGTGATAATATTGTGATTTCAGGAATTATTTCTAAAACCCTAGAGTGGATCCATGGTGCTTCCCAAATCATTTTCCATCTCTATTTTCATGCTTCCAAACACCTCTATTACGCTCTATTCCCTCCTTTCATTTCAATTGTTGCTCTTTTTATTCATGAAATTCTTGAAAAACCTTTAAATTTTCACATCCTCCTTTTCTCCTTGAAATTCCCACTATCACATTTCGCACTTTGCAAAATTTTATTAATAACACTTCTGCTACCCCTCTAGTTTTGTGATCTTGCAAACTGCGATATCGCACTTTGCACTTCACAACCTTTTTGCAATCACACTTCACAAAATTTTCCTTTTTCCTTTTAAGAATTACCACTCCTGTCTTCCAATTGCCATATTGGTATCATGCTCTGCCACCGGTCCCATTTCCGCATCATCCAACTCATCATAACCTCTGGCCTGATCGCAAATCGTACTTCGTAATCTTTATTCTATTGCAAATTGCATCCCGCAGTTTTTATCCCCATCACAAATTACAAATCGAACTTTTCTTTGCTTCCCATTAACACTCACCACTCCAACCACCGATTACGATATTGGTATCGCACTCCACCATCAGTCCCACCACCACATCCTTCGACTCATCACAAATCACAAATCGTAGTTTTTATATGGTTCTCATTAATTCTTATCTCTCCTGTCACCAATTGCGATATTGTCAGAGCAGCCTACTGCCTGTCCTACCACCATGTCATTTTAATTACCACATTTCACATTTCACAGCTTCTATACCATCGCATTTTGCATTTTGCTCTCGCTCCCGAACATCACTTCTGCTACTCCAACTTTGTGATATTTCGAGTGCGATATCTTAGTTCCACCATCGCACTTCTAAAAGCCTCCTACTCTAAATGATTTTTTCACTATAAATTTTTAATAAGGTTTAAACCCCCTCTTTCCACCTCTAAGCCTTGTTTCATGTGGTGGGCCTTGTGTTAGCACTTTTAGCCTATTTTCCTCCAAACTGCAAGCCACAATTTGTCAAGTTTAGTTTCTCATGAATAGTTTCACAGTTGGAAGCATGCTAGCATGGGAAATATATCAGAGGAGGAATAGGGTGTGTTTACCTGATTGGCCTAGCTAAGTGCAACTTAGTTTAGTTTCTTTTCAGTCATTTCCTTTTTGCAGATTAAATTAGTTTCCTTTATGCCATTTATTTTCAACAAGTTAAATTATTTCCCTTTTTGTTAGTTCCTTTTTGCAATTTAAATTAGTTTCTTTCCTGTCATTTATTTTCAGCAACTTAGTTTAGTTTCCTTTTTGTCATTTCCTTTTTGCAATTTATTTTAGTTTCATTGAAGTGTGACAGACTTCACTGGGAACCCTAGAGGTAGCAACCTTTCTTAGAGAGGAAGAGGATAACATGAGTAGAATGCATCTGTTGTGTATATATCACATGTCACCTCCAATTTTGTACGAACCCTGGGTTGATAAAGTAAAGTAGGGTATCCATCGGGATTTGTAGCACTCTTGGTGCAATACCATGGCTCACCAATGATCATAGTTTTTTAAATATAGGGTTTGGAGGAAAGCCTTAGTAGACATTTATATTTTATGATATGATGATATTGTTTTCAATATGATTTAGCTTTGATGATAAAATCTAAGGTTCACAAAAAAATCTAGTTGAAGTTTGACATGTAAAATCATATCGTTGAAACCTTATATTTATAGTAGGATTTTTATTTAATCTAATTGTTAATATATAAGGCTTTATCTGTCGAAAATGGAGTCTAGGGTTTATGACAAAACCCAATAAAGAAGTTGAAGTCTAGTATATAAAAATAATTTTCTATTTTTTAGCATGAACCTAACTAGCTCTAGTTATTTGATGTCTAAAGTTTGAATGAGTTAATGTTTCAATTGTAATGAAATAATTTACTTCGTGCTTCTCTATACCTATTTTTGGTTGTACTCATTGTTAAATTTTTCCAACTACATAATCTTCAAGATGTTGAAGATGTTCGTAAGTGAATTTGGATTCATAATATTGGTAATAATGAGTAAGGAATATATAAGAATAATGATTATGAACTTGAACTTGATGCAATAAGAAAGAAACCTTGAAATCGTAAAGTTCCTCCAATGCTATGAAGTTGTTGATCTCCCAAATTTAGAGGGAGCCTGAACTCAAGAAAGGGTATATCTATTCAGTTGAGAAGGAAGGAATATTATGAAATTAAATACCTTGAAATAAGAATGAAACCAAATGAGTGAGACAACTACAGATGAATGTTCATGATTGAGGAAGTTTCAATCAAAAGGTTGAGGTTGTATTTTGTGTTTTTGAATAAGTGAAAGAAGAAATATTTTGATAAGATGTATTTGGATAAATTTATGATGATATAGTCAAAATATGAATTATTGAGGATCCCAAATATGTGTTTACTTGTATATGTGTTTAAAGGTTTATTACTGATTGGGGTTGTGATTGTGTGAGAACTCTCCATAAAAGTTCAACATTTTGAACCATTCTTGGATTTCTCAATATATCTAATTTAGTTGATAAGGAAAGATGAATCTTATGAAAAGGTGCTTGGGAGGACATTTGGTGAGCCTATGGTTTGATGTATATCTCTCAAAGTAGGGAGGATGGAGTTGGTCATGGAACTCTGACATTGGATACATGATGAGCACCATCATTATGTACATTATGAGTTAAAATGCCACATTTTTAGCTTAATTACTCTCTCTCGCACATTTAATTTCATTTTTTCATATTTTGATTAGTGGGAATGGTGTATGAAGGATTTTCATGAGGCCTAATATTGTTTAAATGTAAGAAAATGGAGGGAATAATTCAATTTTTAGAAAGATTCCATATCAGTGCTAAGAGTAGAAAACAAGAACAAATAATAGGGATTTTGACTACCTTATTAACTCCTAAAAGTAGACACTATATCCTCAATATCCTTCTCCAATAGCTTGAAGTCAGAGGCAACCGAGCAAGTGAATGAGAAGAAGGATCCAAGCTCCACTTAGCTCGATTTCAAGGGGAAAATATACCTACTTTTTACGGAGTTGTTGGTAGCTACCCTCTAGCATAAATAGAGAAGAGTAAGGGCTCATTAGTATTCAAATTGTATAGGGATGAAGAGTATTCTTGCCTTTGTATCACAAATCTTTGACTTTCATGGTTCATGTAAAAGACTGGTTATGAAATAAGATGAGATTTTGGTTTCTTTTCCACTGAGTTGATTTCATGGAGTTGTGCATGTGGATTAGGACCCAATCCACTGGCTTCAGTATCTCTTGTGTACATGGGTGTCTTTCATTTATTTTCAGTAGTTGAATTCTCCCATTGCATTGTTGGTAGCTTATAAAACACCGATAATGTGTTGCTAAACCTCCCTCTCTCACCTCTTCCATTGGAGCTTCAGGGGGAAGGTCTTCCACCACAGACCAAATATATTTTCATTTTATGATTTCTTGGAAAATGTATGATAGTTTTTACTTTACTTATCATGAACATGTCGTAGGTTGAGATGTATATTTCTATTTCAAATGCATAGGTAAATTTATTCAAATTCAACTAATTTTTTCCACCATTTATATGATAAGTTTGGTGATGATGCATGCATTAGTATATGTCTTGTTTACAGGTTTGGATAGAGAAGTAGATAAGGGCCCCTTTATTTCCATCCTCTTGATTTTCCACCATCTAGCAAACACCTTTAATTCAAGTCACCTACAATCCTATTTTTAAGGTCACCATCACATCCTCGAGAGAAACCTTTTTGGTGAAATATAGGCCTTTTGGGAGCTTTGAGCTTGGTCCAAGGGATTGGTCATCCTCCATGCACTTGGATCCACCTTTCCATGACCTTCCATAACCTTTTTTCCATCATTTCTAGCCTCCAAACCTTCTTAGCATGTTTCTCGTAGCTTCACAGGACATCCTCTAGCACTAGAGGAAATCATGTAGCATCGTCATGTAGTAGCGCTTGTTAGTGTCTATGAGTCTTCAGTGATAAAATTTAATATTTCCATGTGATTAATAAGGTCTTATGGTCAAATTTTTACATTTTCAAATAAATTTAACACGTCTCTTTGTTGTTAAATGGTCAAGTCATTTTCTAAGTGTGATTGTCACTCTCATGTCATGGTTGTTAAGGTCAAATCATATCAGTTTCATGAGTCATTAAGTCACCATAGGATTTTTTTTCTTTCATTGAGTTTCATTGTTTAAATCTAAAAAGAAAGAGGCATAGTTTCATAGGTTTTATCATGATAATTTCATGATTTTCGTCATTTTTCCATTTAGAGTCATGTCACCATCATTCAATTAGTACTTAGGGAATAAAGCACATCATTAATTCATTTAGTAAAGTAAATGATGTCACTCCACCGAAGTCAAGTTTTTGAGTTATAAAGGGACACTAAGGCATTTCAAAACTTCATTCCATCCTTCCAAGTCTTCAAGAGCTCCACTCTTGCATTGGAAAACTTTCCAGAGCCATTAGAAGTTCAGATTGCATCACCGAATTGCTCAATTCATCAGCTTGTTGCACCTTTTTTGCATTTATGGAAACTTGATGCATTTTTTATTTAGATAAATAAGGAGAGAAAGAACAGGTGCAAAATCCATCTCATTATTTCAAACAGCTTCAAAAATTTAACTGTGACCGTTACAAATCATTGTTTTAGTCAATTTCTTCACAAAATTGATAAACTCCTTCCCTAGGGTTTGTTATTGTGTTTTTGTTGTGATTTTGTAATTTCATGGTTTTTAATCACTTGATAAGGAAAATTCCTAGTTTCTTGGTCTATAAATCCCTAATGTCCTTCATTACACACTGCCTACCATTACCTTCTCTTTATTTCACTCATTTCATCAATTTCCCAGAGAAACCCTAGCTATTTATTGCACTTTTAGACTAGGACAATGTTTTCCATATTTTTCCTACTTTCCCTCACTCAAATATAGAAATACCACTTTCATTGTGCTAAAAAAAAATTCTCTACTACCCATAATGTTTTCAAAAAAATTCTTTCCCTCTATCCCCTTCATTTCCTCACTCCAACTTGATGTTCTTTTTCCCCTGTTTTACAACTAAGTTCCCTTTGCCCATTATTCCTTGAAACTAGTTTTTATTGTAAAAAACATGATCAAACATGGCAAAGACCAGTGAAAAGATAGAATTCATAGGAGGAAAGATCTCAAGGTATGAGCCTATTCATCTGAACGAGGCAAATGCATTAGATTTTATAAGGAATTCATTTGAATAAGCCTAAGGTTTTGTAAGAAAATGTAGGAGGTGGGTTATAAACATGACTTGAGAAGGTTATTTTCTATCAACTTTAGAAGAGATCATCTCACAATTGTAGGGGTAAACGTCATGGTGTTAGGAGAGATTATACCTTTGGCTACAAAAATCCCTAATGAAGTTGATATTTCGTTCAAGATGATTGATTTAGACATTGAGCACTATACGTATTTCTTGAAACCATAGTACAAAGACTCCCCTTCACATATATTTCCTAGCAGGAAATTATTGGATAAGTACATCCCATTGATGCTTCACTTGTGAGAGCAGGTTTAGCAGGTTGTATTAGTACCACATCAAGTTTTTGATGCACTTTACTTCTCAAAATTCCCTCAACTTACATCACTACATGTTCATAAGTTTGGCTAAAATGAGAAAGAAAGTGCAGTCAAAGGGAAATAATAATTCATCTAGTTTATTTGTTCATGCCTTGATCTCACAAATAGTCCTCCACCAACTGACACAAATAGATATGCCATGGGAGGCATCCTTAGAATATTTTTCTCTTCTAACTTCCTCAAATCTGCCAAAGAGTCAGAGAAATCCCTTAGCATCATCTAGCCCACATGAACTTGGCTCATTAAACAAGCTATTAGTGACAAAGACACAAACTAGAGTAAAATTCCAAAGACCTATAGCAGAGTTAAGAGGTATATTTTTTCCCCTGAAATAGTAGATATTTCTACGCCTAAAATTATATCTCAAGCTATAAAGCTATCCAAGGATGTTTTTTTTGAAGAAGTGCAAGTGAATATATAACATAGAAATCACCTAGAGATAGAAATGATGCACCTTTGCAACATGAGGAAGAGATAAATCTTGAAATTTAAATGGAATACCTAGAAGAAGAGTAGAATGAATATAAACCATCAAAATACATCATCAAATAGAAATAGGCAAAGATCACGGAGCTCAAAGGTAATATTTCAAAAGCCAATTTCATGGTGGCTTTCTTGCAACAAGAAAATAGGTAGCTCAAACTAAACCTATTTTTGCAAATAAAAACACAAGGGGACCATCCATCATTGAGCAAAGAAAATTCTATGGTAGAAAAGGATAAGGGTAAGGCCCTAATTGATGCAAAAAATTTCAGGTACAACTAAGAAGGCCTAAAACTAGAGCAAAGGCAAGAAGAGGAAAACATGAAAAAGACCCATCTCCTCCTCAATCCCATAAAGACACCAGTGACATCATAGCTATTGAAGTTGAAAAATATAGGGAAATATGGATTAGTGTTGTAAATTAACACCTAGAGAATCAATTGAAGAAGGAAAACAAAGAAACTGCCATACATAGGCACATGGCAAGGCACTACTACACTAGAAATACTATTTGCAAAATTAGGTTAAGAACATGAAGAAAAAGCTCAAGAAGACCCTAATAAAACTCAATAAAAGGGATAATATATACATATTGGCTGATGAATCCTTATATTATTGAATTCATGAAAAAAAATTTGAAAAGGAGAGAAATTTTCGCAAAATTTTGAAAAAAATTTGTGTTTTTTGTCACACATGGAAAACTAGTGCACAAAAACACAACAAATTCTCGATGGGATTTTTCCTAGAGGCTTAAAATTAAGATTGGAAAGAATGTGGAGATGGATAATGATGTAAGGATAGAAAAAAAGTACTTTGGGAAGCTGTAACGTTTATATATTTTTATAAAATGACAAAATAGTGCCCATTTCTTTACCTTTCTTCCATTATTTTAGATCACTCACTGCGTTTCTGAGACAACATGACTTCAAGGAAATGTTTTAGAGATTTGGATTAGTATATTTTATTGATTGATGATTCCATGGTGTAGTATAAATCCCCAAATTTCCAACGATACCATTTGCAGCCAAAAACACATCTGGGAAGGCCTCCAAATCATCCTCCAAAGTTGTGTTTCACTTCTACTTCGTTTCTGGGTTTCAAGGTTTTTCTGGACACGTGGAGGTCAAAGGTAAAAATGGTCGAGATAACAGCTGGCTCATAATTTTTTTGATATTTAATAGGAATATTCCTATTCATATTTGTAAAATAATCTTAATGACTTAATATAAAAGCTCAACCTGTTGGCTAAAAAAGGGGAATGTTGTTTCTAACTTCCCTAGAATTAGGCTATCAATCATTAGGTGGATTAATTAGTTTTTTTGGATCAGGATTCGACTGATAGAGCTATAATATTGTTTTACTTTCTATATGTACTTAGAATTAAGTCATTGGGAGGGTTGTATGCTTGAATTTATCACTCTTTGGCACTCGTGTATTTGACAATTTGCAGAAGAAATTTACAGGACGTTGTTGTAGAAACAATGAAATTAACTCAGAAATAGATTGTAGAAAACACTGATACAGAACCAGAAAAAACAATGGCGGAAAAGAGGCCTTAGCCTCATGGTATTCTCATCATTCTCTCTTATTAAAACAATTTAGTTTACAATTTAAATAGATGAGAGAAAATTTCTAAGATAGTCTATGCAATCTTAGACTCCTTTGGTTGAGACAATTTCTCACCAAAAACCCACCAAGGTAGGAGTTACTAAAAAAACTCCAATATTTGAGGAACAACCCAAGAGTTAGGCACATATTCCTAACTAGGAATATTTAATTTATTTATTTATTATTTTGGATTTATTATTTTTATTTTAGAGAGAATAAAATTCCCCCCCCTCAATGAAAAATCCAAAGTAAGAATGACAAACCATCTTCCAAGTTCTCATGTTGATCCTCAAAAAACATTTCCTGAAAAACTGCCAAAGCTAGATGCTGAAAAACTGCAATCTAAAGAGACTATCAGTCAGATGCATGTCTGATTCATCTCTGAATTTCTCTTGACAGCTCCATAAAGTGCCAATTTGCAAAAGGATCCATCTATCCTTTGCATGAAATCAGCATCATTTGTCCACTGACAAAATTTGTTCAAATTCCACTAGCTGATGATGTCAAAAAAACTCACTGTTGCTTTTGTTGTGCTGAAAACTGTTCACTGCTTCTTTGCTATCGACCGCACACTGGAAAATTTGTTGATGCCCACTGGTTGTTGAAGATTCCCACTGGCTTCTTTTGCTGGTTTTGTCGAGACTTTCAGTCTGACAACCATTGGAAATCTCATTGACATTGTCCCCCCTTTGTCAGCTGAAAGGAGAGATACTTTGCTTGGAAAGTATTCCTGAACTCCCCCCCTTTAGGTGTATGAGTTTTACACTAGTGTACTCCCCCGTTCAACTGAATGAGAGTACCATCATCTATTCACTGTTTTCTGCACTATGTGTGATTGTATGAAATTGTAGAATTGAGACAATATGTTGACTGTGGATGACCATTTCCAAGGGTCGATCCATTCATAATGTATATTCAATCTGGCTGTTTGTTGTTGGTTGTGAAATTTTTCTGAGGAATGATTTCGTTTGCCAAAATGGTGACAAGGATGGAGATCAAAACACTAATCTTCCATATGACCGGTTCTTTGAAAATGAGAACATTTCAGTTGGACTTCAACTTTAGGTTGTGTGCAATTCTATTTGGCTATAACTTTGGGTTGCGTGCATTGCTGGGTGTCTGCAACTTTCTCAAAACTTGTGGAGGTGAGTTGTGCAAGAAATCCTCCACTGATGAACTTACTTGGCTTGGAATAATCTGGGATATGCAAGTTGATTTCTTCATTGACATATCCTAAGCCTCGTCAATTCTTGTTATTTTGAATTTCTTCCCATGGCTTAATGATGGGCTTGGAAGAAATTGGAACGGCAACAACTTCGACACTTGAAGTTGTTTGAATGAATGACTTATGATCTGAATGGTTGAATGTATCACGCTTTTCTTGCAACTCAATCCTTTTAAGTTGTGACTCAAGTTGAAGAAACTCAATAATTTCATGTGTTTTTCGTAGATGCCGTGAAAGATCAGCAAGAGTGTCTTTGCTAATGTGCACCCTGTATTCATCACTGGAGATGATAAAACTGTGAAGAATGTTTAACAACTGAATATGTTGCGCCATTTTAATTTGCGCTCTTGAAATCAGGCTCTCTTGTTGTAGATTTCATTATTTGAACTGTTTCACTTGATTTTGGTACTTGAAGGATAGGCTCACTTGATATGTGATGTGAATGGCACACTCACTTGATTTGCTGCTGATTGCGCTTTCTTGGAACACTTGCTATAGTTTTAGAACTTTCTTTCTTAAACTCTGGAATTCATACTCGCTTGATGATGATCGCGTTTGTTTAAGCGCTCACTTGACTTACTTGATGACTTCACTGTCACTTGAATGAATGGCCACACTCGCTTAATGTCGATCTCAACTTGCTTAATTCTTTTAACTTGTTTGGTTTCTTTGATGATTGCTGCAATTTGCTTGATGTTTTGATTTTTGTACTGACTTGATGCAAATTTCTTGAATGAATAATCATGCTCGCTTGCAGGAGATGTAAAATTGTTTCTTTTTTTCTTTAAAAAATCGTGCACTCACTTGATTTTGCATAAATGAAGGGTTTCTAACATTGTCGACAATGCACCCAAGAAAGATTACAATGATTTTAATGATTCACTTGTTCTCTTAAAAATTCATTAACAATGAATTTTTAATGATTCACTTAAAACAATGAATTTGATTACAAGTTCTGAAATGGATTTGCAAGAATGATGATGTAGACTTTGCTTTGAAATGTATTAAGTTGACTAAGTGAATTTGATTGTTGATGTAGAATGCTGATGTAGACAATCTTTGATTATATGTTGTAGTGACACAATTGCACGTGTTGAGCTTAATTTTCCTGCCTTGCAGCCATTTCGTTACATGTGTTGTGCTTGCTGATATTGAACTTTATGTATGTGTTAAATGAGATCATTTATGTGTCAAAACTAGACACAAAAGCAACAACATGAAGCCATAAAAACATACGCCATCACAAACACACAGGGTGTACCTAAGATCCCCTTGTTCAATTTTGGGCGGATCTAGGACACAATCACCAAGAAATGATATCTTTATTAAGTATTAAGTACATAAGAAATCTCCACCTTCAAGTAATGAATATGCCAAGCTCACAACCCTTGGAAGCAATTTGTCTTCAAAATCTGGATATTCACCGACTCAATCTCTCTCAACGTAAACCAATACTTTGAATTACAACAAGAAATTTCTTTTAAAAAATTCCATAGATCACTCAAGTACAAAACACTTATCCCTCCAAATTTACAATAAATCACCTTATCTCTCCAAATACAAATGGAAACACACCTTATTTCTTCAATTACAAAAAGAGTGACTTTTTATCTCTCCCATTCACTCATTAAAAAAAAAATACACCCTTTTCTCCATTACAAATATATATATATAACTTCATAATCCACCTTATCCCTCCACTAACTTAATCATTTTTTCATTTCTTTTAAAACTCCCATCAAAATAATTTTATGAAGTTGAAGTTCACTTTAAAATGTGAATTAACTTTTATAAAGTCACTTTTTGAAGTGAACAAAATTAAAACACACTTTAAACTTTTCATATATTATACCTTTTAAAAAAATTCGTTGGAGAAGAATTTGTGTTTAGTGGCCACCAATTTTTTCTTTTTGGCACATGTTGGCTCCTCTATGCTAGCTATCTTCAAATTGCTATGGCTTCGAAGCTTTTTGTTAAACAGAAATATCAATCTACTGTTATGGAACACAATAAGCTTCGAAGTTCCCTGCAACCCAAATGAAGAAATGTCGATTAACATGAGAGGAAGGAACAAATCTGAACAATTACTTGCAATGTAGGAAGTGGGTATTGCTGTTTTTCTTGTTGTGGGCTTCGTTTTTGGGCTTACAACAACTCATTCCAACGAAGAATTCAACTACATTACCCATGGAGATGTGTTGGATTCTAATGGAGCGGGGCTCAATTTCATGAATCCGAAACTTAAGAATGCTTACATTTCTCTCCAGTCCTGGAGAAAAACTGTAATCTCAGATCCATCGAGAGCGGGATTTTGGGTTTTGTTTCCCACCCTCTTCGTTAGTCCATACCGCTACATGAACGTATCCAATTTCTCCAAAATTGCAGCAAAATCCTTCATACATCCCCAACAAAACTCCTTCAAACTCCTTCATAGGGCACCAAAAAACTCCTTTATTTTCAATCTCCATTCATATGGCACCAGATTGCTTGGTTCATCTGCTGCATCTTTTGACACAGAAGGCCGAAAATGGCCACACTCACAGACTCATTTCAACACAGGTGATGTCAATAACTCATCTCAACATAGGATCATCATTGCTGAGGTCCCTACCAACTTCAAGAGTAGAAATGAAAAGATAGCAATATGAATCCTTAATGCCTACACATGTAGGATCAATGATCTGGATTTGATTTCACTTTGATAAACATGATTATAAGCTTTTCAAATGAAAGAAATTGGTGAGGTCGTAATTGTTTTAATGGAAGGGTCGCAGGAGAAAACTGGCATGAGAGACGATCTCAAGTTCTATGAAGACTATCTAGAGAAGAATATACCTTATATGGGTAACTTTGATAGTCGAAATTAGCCATGAACCAAAATCTATACTTCTTCAATTTTACAGTGATTCGATACCAAAACTATCGATTACGACTGAAACTACTGCAATTTTTCTCTAGCAGCTTTCACATGTATCTAGGCACGATCCTACAGTGACAGTTTCAATCACAAGAAACTGAACCGCTCACAGCTTGGCCTCTTGATACACAGAACCAAAAGAAGGACTAAATAACAATGGTTTTATTTACTGCGCCTTTGTTCCTCAGAATTGAAGGAGGACTGTTCTATTTACCACACCTTTGCTTCTATTTACTGTTCGACAATTTTATTTATTTTAATTAAATAATGACTGTTTTATTTACCGCACTATTTTTTCTCAGGCAGAGAGGCAGGAGTAGCCGCGTTGAAGATACGAAGTTGTAGTAGTGCTGGTTGGCTTATTGTCAATTTCCATCCTATGATAAACTGAAGGTTGCTGCAAATGAATCAATTAACTCCGCACACTGGTGGCTTTGAAATTCGGCATTCAAACAACTATCGACCCCATTGATAAACTTCTACGTAGTCTAAATACTGTCTACGCAGGATTACACACAGCAATCACAAGAATCTTCTCAACCTCACCAGACATGGATCTTAATTTTTCTTTGATACCACATGTAGAAAAATGAAATTAACTCAGAATTAGATTACAGAAAACATAGATACAAAACCAAACAAAACAATGGCAGAAAAGAGGCTTCAGCCTCATGGCATTCTCATCATTCTCTCTTATTAAAAGAATTTAGTTTACAATTTAAATAGATGAGAGAAAATTTCTAAGATAGTCCATGCAATCTTAGTCTCCTTTGGTTGAGATAATATCTCACCAAAAACCCACCAAGATAGGAGTTACTAAACAAAGTCCAATATTTGAGGAACAACCCAAGAGTTAGGCACGTATTCCTAACTAGGAATAACTAGGAATATTTAATTAATTAATTTATTATTTTGGATTTATTATTGTTCTTTGAGAGAGGCTAACAGTTGCAGCTATTTTTATGGAATTATTGTGATGTGGTTAGTGACAGTGTTTTTCTCAAATTTTATTACGCATATGATGATCAAGTGGTTCAAGAATACATCTAATTTCTTGCTATAATTTATCTTTTAAGTCTTGAAATAGAAATCATTCTTATATGCTCTCTTTTTGTTTAAGATAAGAATCTAAGTGTTTCATCCTCTTAAATAAGTGAATTAATTATGCTCACTTAACTTCTTATATATTTTCTTGCTTACCACACTACAATGATAAAATAATTGTGTCACTGAATCACATATACCTTGGCTCATACTATATCTGGAGCTGATATTTCTGGAATATCTTACTTAGTCTCCAAATTGGGTGCTTCTTTGTCCAGCAAACCCTAATGAGACCTAAATCAAAAACCCTACTTAGCTTTTAACTAGCCTAAAATCCTTACTCTTTAGTCATTGAATGTGAGTTTGATATAAAGAGAGCACTCTCTGATTTGGTAGGGCTAGCTACCAAATTCATGGAAAATTTTAGGGGCTAATATTCGCAAGTGGGCTAATTTTCCATGCTTTTTCCAAAAAAAAAATCGCCAATTTCCATTTTTTCTAAAAATGATTCGCCCAAATTTTACAATATAAAATTATTTTACCTTAAAAATCACCAACATTATACAAAGACTATATATATAATCATTATAAATTTGAATAATTTTACAAATATTTTAATAAACATTTTATAGTTTGCATATTAGGGACTAGTGAGATTCGCCAATGTTTTAAACTTCAAGATAATTTTCCATTGTTAAAATTTTCCCTGACGAAATTGAAATTTTGTTTGTTGTTACCTCTTTGTTTTACTTTATCATCCTTGGGAAACTGAGCCATAAAATTTTTGCATCATTTCCGAGGATCGAGTCTCAAATCTTCCCTAGGATATTTCTTACAATTTTTTGAAGGCTAGACTTGTGTGTCATAGGTGCTAGCAATCAAAAAAGGTCGATTTAGTGATTTCGACCCAAAGTGTACAATCAGAAGAACATTGGCTCCCAAAAGGAATATGAGGTCCAATATTGATCTTAACTCTTCGCCAATATTTAATGACCCTAAGAGGATATTGAGAAAACATAGTTCAGAATCTCAAGAAGTTAAAAAGTATACTCCTCCACTTGCAAGATCCACCTCTTTGACTGCAAGGTTGGTTACTCCTGAAGATTTATATTTTGACCTAAAATTTGAGTCATATTTATCGAATTATAAGTCAAAATCTTTCCTCTTAGAAGAAGCTTTTGATCCCATTAAATTTAAACATATTTTCTATTTTCTGATTCTTCATCTTTTGAGGGTGATAGTAAGTTCTGCATAGATTTTTACAAACTTCAGAGCTTGGTTGATCAATTCAAAAAAATCTCAGAAAAGGCATATATACAGTACCAAAAAGAGACTTTGTTATCTATTATACCTACTATTACACCTCCTCATATAGTTTCTCTGTAATCCTCTACTGTCAATCCATCACTTCCTTTGCAATTATCTCCTTTTTCAACACCTCCTGTTGTGATTTCCATACAGCATTCTACAACAGTAATGGAAATATTTTCTCCTTTGATTTTACCACGAAAAATTACTACTTTTCCTCAAAATTATGGTCAAATATTTCCATTGTTTGATGGAACAATAGAGGTCACTACTGAACAAGATATAGTTAAAGTGATTTATTTCATTGATCTTGAAGAAATTGATAATCATGATGCCAAAATGCACATAATAGCACAATTTGTTTTAGGGGAAGTTAATAAATGGTTATGTTCCCTAAAAATGGCTTATATAGCCAATCTACAACAGTCATTATACCTATTCCTATAAAATTTGGAAGAAAAAAACAACCCTCTCTAAATTATAGCCAAGTATAATGATTTGAAGATAAATACCAATGAATTTGTGCAATATTTAACAGCTAAATTTAATAGAATATATGATTGTATTCCAGAAAAAAATAAGCCTCCTCCAGGCCAATCGCTTCTTGATTATCCATATGCATTTCATGTAGATATGGCCTACCAATTGAAGGAGAGAAATCCTACTACCCTTGAAGACTTGAAAAGGAATGCAATAAGTGTTGAGGCAAATTTACTTATCAAAAAGTCATAAATGAAATCATACAAGAGGGTTACTATAAAGGAGGATCCATCCAATTCATACGAGGGTAAACTTGATACTTTGACTAAGAAAATGGAGAAGATTATGGAAAAGATGACCATCACAGATAGACAACGAGAACAACAAATCGAAAATCCCAATTTCATAGGTCAACAACAAAAACCACAATATAGGATTAAAAAAAGAGTAGAGGGGTTAATATGAACAAGGTCGGCAACAGATCAATGCTCCTTTTCAGAAAATTTATACATATGGCATTGATGAAGAATAATAAATCTCATAAGAAAATCATATTTTTGAGGAAAACTAGCAACCAATTTTCTTGACTAAGGATGTTGAATTTTATGAAGAATCCTATGTACCAGATGATAAACAATATGTGATTTCTAATGATGATATGTTGGCAGTAAAAACTGCGGATTATCAAAAAGGTTACCAAAATTCCCTTAGCCAAGTGCAAAGGAAACATGGTCTAAGAAATAGGAATGTGCCAATAACATCAAATCAGAATAATAAAAAATACTTGATCTTATAAATCAGGGAAAAATTAATGAATCTTTCACAAGAAATCCGAATAAAGATAAATAATTCAAGTTGGAGGATAGAAAAAGGAGGTCACAATGAAAGAACAACATAAAAGGAAATACTCATCATCTAAAGAGGTAGAAAAATATTCTTCTCTATTTAGTCATGAGAATTAAATTTCAATGCTTAAAGTCTCAATTCCATTGACTAAATTAATCAATAATGAGCAATACAAGTTTCAAGTAGCGAAAATTCTTAAGGTTGACCAAATTTCTGGTATGGTGAATGTTAGTGATGACCACCCTGAGCTTTTGTTTGGGCCTGCTATAGATGGTAATTTAGAAGACAATGAAGTTCCACCTTTTTACCTCATTCTTAGAATTCATGACTTCATTCTCCATAATTTTATGCTAGACTCGGGGGCCTCACATAATCTCATGCCTAAAGCCATCATGGATAAACTAGGATTGGATATTACCAGGACATACCATGATATTTACTCTTTTGACTCAGGAATGGATAAGTGTCTCGGTCTCATCAAATATTTGGTGGTGTCCTTAGATCAAATTCCATTTAATAATGTTCTTCTGGATGTTGTTGTAGCTAAAATTCCTCCGATATATTGAATTCTTCTCTACGGATCATGTGGAGCCAAACTTAAAGGTGATTTTCAGGTAGAATTTTCTTATGCTACTATACCAGTTTTTGGAAAACTCGAAAAATTATGTAGGGGAAACAAGATGAAGTACATGATTATTAGAAAACAAAAAACCCCATAATCACCCAATTCATGTTTTTCATACATATTTAGAGTCATTTGTTTTTTACAATGATGATTGTTCGACATTGGTAAAGGATTTTATGGAAGAAAGAGTAGAAATTTCTAATATTTCAGATTGTGTTCAAGAAATTTCAAGTGCAGGAAAGAGAAAACTAGAACCAAGAAACACACAACCAAGAATATCAATAAAAAATGTAGCTAAAATAGTGAATGAGACAAACCCTATTGCGACAATGGATCATTCGCAAACATATAATCAAAATTAGTCATCCAAAATTGAGCTTCCCAATGAAGAAAATGGCCTAGGGAATATGGAATTTGATAGAGACTTAGGAAAGGAAGGATTTGGAATTGGAATTTGGATTAGTGGTCCTATGAATTAGTCATCTCATATTCCTCCTAATGTTTGGATTTGTTCTTATAAATTGGCATTTGATTGTTCCAGCGATGAGGCAAAATATAGTTGATCTTAAAATTCTCAGGAAACTAGGTGCTAAGAATATTTTTGTATATGGCAAATCTAAGTTGGTAATAAATCAAGTCAAAGGGGAATACCAAGCCAAGAATCCTATAATGCGAGCTTACTGTAATTTAGTATTATACATTCTTAATACTTTCACTGAATATACTCTATCATTGATTGCGATGAACAATAACATCGTTGGTGATTCCCTCGCCATTTCCTCTAGTATGTTAAATATTCCAGTTTATCCTAACACGAAGTATGAGATAAATTTCAAACATCGCCATGATGTTCTATATAATTTTTGGTATTGGAAAGTCTTCCAGAATGAAAAACAAATTGACAATTTCTTGGATATGGAGGAAGAGTTTGTTAATTCACCAATTGATGATCAATTTTATGAAGATGATCAGGAAATGCATGTAGCACAATTGAAGGTATTGCAGCTGAAAGGAAACTCAATTCCAAGAGGTATAGTACCCTTGGAGGATATTTTTTATCATTATTATGTTGCACGAAAATGAACAATGTTTCCAACTGAGGTAGGATTAGAAGATCTTAATCTTGGCACTCCTGAGAAACCTAAAATGGTTAAGATATCAAAGTAATTAAATCCAGATATGAAAGGTATATATGCAGCTCTCATGACTAAATTTTTTGATGTTTTTGCATTAGAATATAGTGATTTAAAGGTGGATGACAAGAAGATAATTCATCATACCATTCTCATAAAACTTGATATGAATCTTTTCCATCACAATCTTATAAGGACGAATCCAAAATTGTTGCCCTCCATTGAAAATTATTTGAACATATTGTCTACTGATGGTATTATTGTACCTCTCCGTTTCTCAAATTGGATGTCAAATTTAGTACCAGTAACAAATAATACAAGTGATAATCACTTGTTTATTGATTTTCACAATTTGAATAAAGTTTCATTGAAGGAAAACTATCCACTTCTAAAGATGGATCATATCCTACAAATAGTAGTTAGTTCCTCCAGGATTTCATTTTTAGATGGATATTTCAGGAAAAATAAGATTTTGGTTCGTATGAATGATCAAGAAAAGGAAACCTTCATGACACCATTAGGTACTTTTATGTATTATAAAATTCCCTTTGGATTGAAGAATGCAGGAGAAACCTTTCAGCGAGCGATGGATATCACTTTTGCCAATGAAAAGGATGTGTTTTTGCTTATTTATCTCGATGACATGACATTTTTTTCCAAAAATGATGAATAAAACTTGCATTAATTAAAGACAATCTTCCAAGGATGCAAAAAAAAATTGCATATCACTGAATCCAAAGAAAATTTTCTTTGCTATGGAAGAGGGGAAATTACTTGGTTAAATCATATCCAAAGATGGAACTTGAGTAGATCTAGGATTGAAGAAATTCAAAATTTAGACTATCCTAGGAATAAGAAGGAAATTAAATCATTCAATGGTAAAATAAATTTATTGGGAAGGTTTATTCCTAACCTTGTTGAAAACTTGAGGGAAATCACCAATGTGTTAAATAAAAGGAGCGAGGTCAAATCATCTGATGAGGTAAGAAAATCATTTAATCAAGTTAAATTTTTATTGTATCATGCTCCTATTCTTATCATCCCGGATTATACACATGATTTTACCATATTTTCCTTGTCCTATGAACGTACATTAGCTTATTTCCTCATGAGAAAGAAATATCAGAAAACAGAGCACCCAACTGCCTTCTTTAGTAGGACAGTAAGAGATAGGGCTTTGAAATATAACATCACTGAGAAACATGCACTGGCGCTAGTTAAAGCATTGAAATATTTTTGAGTTTATAACCTTCATTCTCATGTTCTTGCTTATGTTCTGAATGTTGTTGTCAAATATGTATTAGAAAAATATTATCCTAAAGGCAAGTGGGGTAAGTGGATAGTTGCTATGTTGGAATATGATTTAAAATCAGACCTACGGAAATGATCAAATTTCAAGGCTTAACTAAGCTCATGGCAGACTCTAACTTACATGCTTTAGACATAAACTTTATTTCTTCACTTTCCGAGGAGCATGAGACTGATTCATTACCTCAAGCATCTCAAAATTTTATCTCATCACCATGGTATTTAGACATAATTCATGTGCTGCAAAATCTAAATCCTCCACTAGGTTTGCCCAAGAGTAAAGGTAGATCTCTAGAATTGAAAGCTCTTAAGTATTGTATTCTTAACAATGATTTATATTGGAAATACATGGGAGGGGTTTTATTAAATTTTTTGTAGAAAGTGAATTTGAAAAGGTGATGAATGATTTCCATAAAGGTGATTGTGGTGTTCATTTTTTTTGGAAAGCTAAAAAAAATAAGATATTGAGGGTTGGCTTCTATTAGCCGATTTGGTTTTCAGATGTATATGAAATGGTCATGTTGTTGGGAATGTGAAATTTTCCAAGGAATGAAAAAATTGTTACTACTACCCTTGAAACCAATTGCAGTCCAAAAACCATTCCAGTAGCGGGGGCTTGACATCATCACTGAGATTTACCCTTCATCATTAGCTCAACATAAGTGGATACTCACTATGACCAACTATCTCACAAAGTGGATTGAGGCCATCCCCATGAGAGAAGCTGCAAACAACATAATTATTTAGTTTTTGGAGAGTAATATTATGTCACATTTTGGCTGCTCACATAAAATCATTATTGATAATGCAATAGCCTTCAAATCCAAAAAGATGATACACTTTTGTTGTAAATATCTCATAAGACTCGGACATTCAATATCATATTACCCTCAATGCAATGCGTTGGTTGAATCATTAAATAAGTCATTAGTGACCATATTCAAAAAAAATTTGCAATAAAACAAAAGTAATTAGCACATAAAGTTAATTAAGCTCTATAGGAAGACAAATTTAGCACAAAGAAGTATATTGGCATGTCACCTTTTCAGCTGGTCTATGGTGTAGATATAATGTTTCCAACTTCTCTAGAAGTGTCGGTGATTAAAATCTTATAAGAGATTGAAAGTAAGCCAAATGACATTCAACGATGACTTAATCAAATGAATCACTTGCAGCATTCCACGAAAGAATTTTTCAATAACACCTCAAATCTCCAGGAGAAGATCAAGAATATTTATGACAAGAAAACTAAAGTTGATTAGTTTAATTTAGGAGATGTTATTATCTAATGGGATGCACGAAACGAGGACAAAGGAAAAAATGGTAAGTTTGAGAACTTATCAAAAGGACCCTACAATATTTTAGCATTTAGAGGGAATAATTCTTACTTATTAGAAGATCTTGATGGGAAAGAACTTCCAGGAGTATTGGTGAATGGTAGGCTCCTCGAGCAATATCTTACCTGATCATGAAGAAAAATTTTCAATTCCATTTTAAATAACACTTTGTTTGCTATTAAAAAATAAAGAACCTATCAAAGAATTTTGAAGCCCAAGGAGAAATCCATAATGCTTATCTAATTAGCTGATGTTTTCTATTTAAATTTCAAAATTCAAATCCATTTTTGAGTCAAGTCAAGTCAATTTTTATTTTTGTCAGTTTCGTAAGTGATTCATTTGAGTGTCAAGTGTTTTATTTTGACTCCATTTCCCAATGGATGAAGCTACCTAGTCTACGGTGTTCTTGACACCTCCTAAAGGAGTTGACATCCCCATTCGGAGCCAATGTTAGTGTCGATGAGTCATTAGTGACCAAATGTACTCTTCCCATATGATTAATAATGTATTATGGTCAAATTGTTACATTTTAAAATAAATTTTACACCACTCTTGTTTGTTAAATTGTCAAGTCATTGTCCAAGTGTGATTGTTACTCTCATTTCATTTTCATCAAGGTCAAATCATATCAGTTTCATGAGTAATTAATTCACCATAGGTTTTTTTTTCCTTCATTAAGTGTCAATATTTAAAATCTAAAAAGGAAGAGTCATGGTGTCATAGGGTTGATCATGAAAATGTCATGAGTGTCATAATTTTTCCATTTAGAGACATGTCACCATCATTCAAAATAAGTAAATGTCATGGGAGTTAGTACTTAGTGAATGAAGCACACCAATAAGTCATTTGGTAAAGTACATTATGTCACTCCACCAAAATCGATTTTTTGAGTTGTAAGGGGACATCAAAGTGTTTCAAAACTTCATTCCATCCTTCCAAGTCTTCAATGGATCATCACTTGCATTGAAAAATGTTCCACAGCCATCAGAAATTCAAATTACATCTTCAAATTGGTCAATTCATCACCTTGTTGAACTTTTGTTGCATTTCAGGAAACTTGTTGTGTTTTTTATTTGGATACATAAGGAGGGAAATAATAGTTACAAAATCCATCTCATTGTTTCAAATAGCTTCAATAAAGTAAGTAGGACCATTAAAAATCCTTGTTTTAGTCAATTTCTTCACAAAACTGATAAACTTCCTCCCTAGTGTTTGTTTCTACGGTTTTGTTTCTCTTTTGTGATTTCATGGTTTTGCATCACTTGATAAGGAAATTTCCTAGTTTCTTCATATATATATCCCTAATATCCTTCATTATGCACTCCATACCATTACCTTCACTCTATTTCACTCATTTCATCAATTTCCCACACAAAACCTATCTACTTGCTATAGTTCTAGATGAGGACTGTGTTATCCATATTTTGTCCCCTTTCCCTCACTCAAATCTAGAAATTTCACTTTCACTGTGATCACAAGACACTTCTCTACACCCCATAATTTTTTCATAATTTTTCTTTCCCTCAATGCCCTTCGTTTCCTAACTCCAACTTGTTTCTATTTTTACTCCATTTTGTGGTTAAGTTCCCTTTGCCCATTCTTCCTTGAAACTAGGGTTTCTTGTGAAAAAAAAATCAAGCATGGTAGAGACTAGTGAAAAGATGAAATTCAAAGGAGGATATATCTCAGGATATGAGCCTATTCATTTGAAGGAGGTAAGCGCATAAGATTTTATAAAAAAATTAGTTGAATAAGTATGTTTCCTAGGGTTTTGTAAGAAAGTGCAGGATGTGGGTTATAACCATGACTTGAGAAGTTTATTTTCTATCCATTTTAGAAGAGATCATGTCACAAGTGCAGGGCTAAAATTCATCATGTCAGTAGATATTATATATTCAACTGCTAAAATCCCTAATGAAGTAGAGATTTGGTTCAAGGGGATGGATTCATAAATTGAGCACTATAAGTAATTCTTGAAACCAAAATGCAAAGACTCCCCTTCTTATATCTTTCCTAGCAGAAAATGGTTGGAAAACTACACCACTTTGATGAGAACTATCATGAAATACTTCACTTGTGAGGGAAAACTAAGTAGGTTGTATCAGTACCATGTTAGTTTTTTGATGCATTTTTCTTCTCAAAAGTCCCTCAACTTACCTCACTACCTGTTCAAAATTTTGGGTAAAATGGCTAAGAAGGTGGAATTAAAGGTAAAGGATCATTCAACTAGTTTATTTAATCAGGCCATGATAAAAAAAATAGTCCTCCACCAGCTGGCATAAATTATCATGCCATGGGAGACCTTCTTGGAGACAACTAGTCTTCTGCATACCTCAAATCAGCCAAAGAGTCAGAGCATTCCATTAACATCATCTAGCCCATAAGAAGTTGGCTTATCAAGCAAGCCATCCATGACAAAGGCACAACCTAGAGAAGAAATTTCAAAGACTTACAACAGAGGAAAGAGGTTGATTTTTTCCCCTAAAATATCAAATATTTCTAGGCCTAAAACTAGATCTCAAGCTAGAAGGCTATCCAAGGATGTTTTCATTGAAGAAGTCCAATTTGAAGATATAAGAGAGAAATGACATAGAGATAGAAATGTTGCACCTTTATAGCATGAGGAAGAGATCCCTCCTAAAATTTAAATGGAATACGTAGAAGAAGAGCAAAAAAAATATAAGGCATCAGAATACATCAGCAAAGAGAAAGAGGCACAAATCAGAGAGCTCAAAGATGATCTTGCCAAATCCAATTTCATGGTGGCTTTCTTGCAGCATGAAAATAGGAAGTTGAAACTAAACCTATTGTTGCAAAGAAAACCACAAGTGGACCATCCATTATCCATAAAATAAGATGTTGTGGTAGAAAAGGATAAGGGTGAGGCCATAATTGATTTGGAGCAAATAGAATACAAATACATTCAGGTACAACCATGAATGCCTAAAACTAGAGCAAAGGCATGAAGAGAAAAAAATGAAAAGAACCATCTCCTCATCAAGCCCACAAAGACATCAATGAAATCATAATTGTTGAATTTGAATACACGAGGTATCTAGATTGGGGTTTTAAATGAACACCTAGAGAAGCCACTGAAGAAGGAAAACAAAGATACTGCCCTACACTAGAAACACTATTTGAAAAATTAGGGTTAAGAACATGAAGAGAAAGTTGAAGAAGACCCTAAGAAAACACAAGAAAAGGGATAATATAGATATATTGGCTAATTCATCCTTATTTTCTTGAAGTCATGATAGAAAAATGGAGAAGGAGAGAAATTTTGGAAAAATGTTTGGGATTTTTGTCACATGGGAAAAACTAGTGCATAGAAATGCAACAGGTAATCGTCGCGCTTTTTCTTAGAGGCTTCAAATGAATATTGGAAATCATGTAGAGATGGATAATGATGTAAGGATAACAAAAAATTACTTTGGGAAACTTTAAGGTTTATATATTCTCAAAAAATGGCAAATTAGTGCCCATTTTTTACCTTTTTGCCGCTATTTTAGACCATTATCTTCATTTCTGGGAAAACTTAACTTAAAGGAAACTTTTCAGAGGTTTGGAGTAGTAATTTTTAGTGTTTGAGGATTCCATGGTGTATTTGACATACCCATATTTCCAACCATATCATTTTTAGCAAAAATCACATCCGGTAAGGCCTCCAAATCATCCTCCATATTTGTGATGTGCTTCTGTTGCATTTCTGAGAAATTTTGTTGTGTTTCTGGGTTTGAAGGTTTCTCTTGACACGTGGAGGTAAAAGGTACAAATGATCAACGTAAAATCTATCTCATGAGATTTTTAATGGTTAATAGGCTTATTTATGGTCAACTTTGTAAGAGAATGTTATGTTTAATGACTTGAGAGAAAAGCTCAACTTGTTAGCTAAAAAAGGAGACAGTTGTTTCTAACTTCCCTAGCATTAGGCCATGAGTTATTATGTGCATTAATTATATGTTTTGGATCATGATTCAACCCATAGAGTTGGAATATTATTTTATTTTCTATATGTACTTAGAATTAAGTCATTGAGAGGGTTGGATGTTTGAAGTTCTCACTCTTTGGCACTAGTGTATTTGACAATTTTCAGAAGAAATTCATAGGTAGTTGCAACTATTTTTTTTAGATTCTTGTGATGTGGTTAGTGATAGTGTTTTTCTCCATATTTATTATGCATCTTATGATCAAGTTGTTCAAGTATCCATCTACTTTCCTCCTATGCTTTATCTTTTAAGCCTTGAAACAAAAATCATTCTTTCATGCTCTGTTTTTGTTTAAGATAGGCATCTAAGTGTTTCATCCTCTGAAATAAGTGAACTCGTTATGCTAAATTAAATTTTTATGTGTTTTCCTCCTTACCACACTACAATTAAAAGCTAATTGTGCCACTAAATCACATCTACCTTTCCTCATACTATATCTAATCTTTTTGTGATATATTTCATAGTTTCCAAACTTGATGCTTCTTTGTCCATTAAAACCTAATCAAATGTTAATAAAAATCCCTACTAGGATTATAACTATACTAAAATCCTTATTCTCTAGTAATTTCCATCGACTATGGGTTTTATATAGAGAGATCCCTCTTTGATTTGGTAAGGCAAGCTACCAAATTGAAATTTTGTTTGTGGTTACCTTTTTGGCTTCCTTTCTCAGCCTTGGAAAACTAATGAGCCCTAACAGTGCCAAACACCCTCTCCTTTAGCCCAAAAGCATTCAACCACCTCACCTAGGCCTATAAAATCCACTAGTAGACCGCCAACCTTGAATATTTGGTCTAGGGACACTATTTTACCACCTAAACACCTTCTCTTTTTGCTGGAAAACAAAGCAATTTCAAGCATGATTTGTCCATCATAAAATTCATAATTACCACAATAGTTAAGCATGAATTAGATAGGGGCTATATAGTCATTTATTCAACATGTGTGAAAGGATAGATTATTTCCTTTTCTGTAAATCAATTCAGTAATCTATAGAATGAATTCCATTTAGTGTATTTTCCTTTCTTGTACTAGTATAAGTGTGAATATTTATTTCTTGCAAAAGTAGGCAATAGCTATATGAATCAGTGTGATCTAGAGTAGTTCCTTTGTAATATTTCCAATTAGCCATGATCTATTTGGAATATTAATTTTTGTTTTTTATTTCTTGTTTGATGAAAATGAGGATATGGAGATCCATAAATCTCCTTAATATGAATAAAATCAGTGTCACTGTGAAAGGAGGAAATCTTGGCAGCTTAATTGAGAACCCTTAGGTGTGAAAAGCGCTGGAACACATAGACTACTTCAACCTTGACCAAATCAACAACGTTTTCATGGAGGAGTGGCATTCATTATGGGACATCATATTTTTAGTTGGAGACTATTCTCATGGAAGTAGTGCATTAAATGAGTGGGGCCTAGGGTTAGAAATCTCATCAATTATATAAGAAATAGGATGGAAACCATATTTTATTTATGGATGATATGATATTTTGATTATACAGTCTATTTATACATATATATTTCTTCAGTTATTTAGCTAGGATTACAGTGCCATTTAGCACAGGGTGTTCCTCATTGGGAATCCTACCTCTTTCCTTGAGAAGCCTCTAGGAAGAGATTTGCATTAAATTTCCACATCCAAGCATCATGACAAGCTTCAGTCTTGTGGTACAATGCAGTTTCTGTTGAGAGATGTCTAGAGTTGTAGGTTGTAGCAGTGTAGACTAGATCCAGGTGTTTTCTGGTCTTTTTTTAGTGGATGAAGGTTTCCTTCCATTGGGAGGCCAGTGAGGAAGGCCCTTGATCCTTATTGCATCATTTGTCATCAGGACATTTAATCATTTTCCCCTACAACACATATTCTGTATTGGACTCTGTTATTTCAAGGGAGGAGTTGTAGGGTGGTTTCAGTAGAACATTTGGAGAGAAGGTTTTATAGTGAAGGGATCAACCTTTCATCTAGAGGATCTATTGGACGAGGATATCTTTCTTTCTACATCAGATCCATCACAAATTTCTAGTTCTATTGTTGCAGTGAGTTGGAGGATTCAATAGGAGACCTGGGAATCACAATGTAGGTGGAGGATTCATTCATAATCATGATCTACACTGAACTATGTGTATATTTTTCTTACTCAAATTTTACGGGTAATCTAAATGCACAACCAAATCATGGGTAGAAAATCTTGACATCTACTTCTAGCTGAATAAAGTACGAGAGATGGAGGCCATCAAAATAGCAACACTGCAACTTGAGGTTGAGTCACATGATTGGTGGTTTCAGGGCTTGTATACATTGGGTCATGCCAATGTGACTGCATATTCAGAGTTCACAAGGAGGTTGGTGAAGAGGTTTGATCGGAGAGACCTGAAGGCACCTTTCATGGGGCTAGAAAATCTCAAACAATCAGGTAATACAGAAACATACATTTCTAAATTTCTTAAACTTTCTATTATGGTTCCTTATTTATCTACAACAAGAAGGGTCTATATGTTTATTTATGGGTTAGAAGATCTTGTTCACGCTTTGGTTAAATCTACCAAGCCCACTACCCTTCAAGATGCCATTGAAAGGGCTAGAGATCTACAAGATGCCTTGCTAAGAGCAAAGGAAAATTTTTAGCAAAAGCCCTCTTTTCCATCAAAGGGAAAAGAAGAGAAGGTTCCTTTCTCAAAACAGAGCCAAAGTAAAGTACCTCTTACTGATGATGTCCGAAGACGCTTGAGGAGAAGGAATCTTTGCTTCACATGCCAAGAATCATGGGCACCCAAACATAGATGCGCAGCAGGAAAGACACACTATATAGAGGTCTTCTCAGATGATGAGGAGGAATAAGAAGAGGAAAAATATAGAGTTCATAGTGCTATAATAGCAGGAGATGATCCACCACCACCAGGAGGTGAGGATTGAGCAATTTCCCCAATTAGACGGACTCTTGCATCATTGAGAGTGGTACCTAAATGTCAGGAAACTTCCACACAGAAAAAAAAGTTGTATTTGCATAGTGGAACCAAGGACATGGTAGTCCCATCTATTATTCATATGATATTGGCCCATGATACATTATTTTTTTGTGGCAAACCACCTGGGAGGCCACCTGATCAGGAGATGGTGGGAACTGTCTCACAACATATTGTACCACTCATAGATCTAGGAGGAGTGGGACCATTGGGAGGTCATTGTACATCATAGAGAGTATTGGGTAGAGTCAAGGAGGAGGGAGACATTCTCCCAACATCATCATTACCCACTCTCGTATCACATCTTGTGCTGAGAGAGGATGCTACAGGGATGGAGGATGGGACCATCATGGTGCAAGGGGAATATTCCTTGACTTTGAGGACTCAGAAAATGTTCTCACTTGGGGATAAATATTCCACGGATGGTAGAGGATGGTGGCCACTCATGCATGCTTTGTCCAAACTCAAGAATTTTTGGATATGTGGTAGCTTCCCATGGAAGAATAACCTCCAAAAGTTTTAATGAGCAACTACAAGAGGAGCATAGGAGAGGGTATAACAACATCCCACTATGTGACTTTGGGATGGTAATGTCAAAGAGGAGGATAAATACATGATATTTTATTTCTATGATAGATCATCAATGCTATCACTTTGGAGGATAGATCCTTATTGGAAATCCAAACTCTTTATGGATTATTCGAAGGATCTCTTTACTTATATGATACTTGATGACCAACTATAGGAGGAGGTATATTCACTGAGAGATGAGTTCATCTACTATCATGGTAGGAATTTCTTATCTAGAGATTCCAAGCTCTCAAGGATAAGTTACTACATGGAGCACATGAAGATTTTCTCTTCAGTCACACTTATTCCATGAGAGCCTACAACACCATCATGAAAGGAGACACTTGGGAAGACTTTGAAGACGAAATATATCAGCATTTGAGGAGATGCATGGATAATGTGGAGATGGAGGAGATACATAACTCTTTTGGGGAGTTATCACAACCACCTCTTTCCTCTTTGAGAATGAGAGGCTTTCATCTATGAGTCACTCCATTTGCATGAGCAAAGCATATGGTAAGGATCATGTATATTTGCATAATGATTTATATAATGAATACGTGCATTCCTTAACCATATATGTGCATGCCATTTCTCGAAGAAGGATAATTCTTCAATATAAACTTCATGGCCAACTTTGGGCCATAAGCATTGTTGAGCATGGCCACTCCCTAGGAGCGTATGGGAGATGTTGTATCATTTAGGGTGCACTCCAAAAGCACCAAATTTTTTTCACCTTTTCAAATCATGTGGGAAGAATATGAAAGAAATTAAGTGGAGGGGAAACCACTTACCATATCATTATCAGATGCATTCAGGAGATATACTGTGTTGGTTCCACATGTGGGACTATGATCCACCTCCATTTTTACATATAGTTGTTTATGTGCACTTGGTTTTTATCCCATATATTGATGATGTCCTTATTATTTTTATGCAAATGGTTGGAGGAAGGATGGAAGGATTGGATGTGCCCTTTGGGAAAGAGACTCTCAATGTTTCTTATGCTACATGTTTCAGGGAGAACATTGGGAAAACTATGATTGCTTAATTGGATCTTTTGCTTCCTTGTGGGATGATTCATTTGCATATCATGAGAACTTAGGAGGTGCATGTCATGGAGGGATAGACTGGGAGACACTTAGTTTATGAGGAAATCTTATCACATGGAGGTGTCACCAATGGAGGAGGAGAAGAGTTGCAACACTCACCTTTACAAATGCTTGAGGACAATCAACATTTGGGAGGGGAGGACTGCAATATTCCAAATTAGCCATGAGCTAGTTGGAATATTAATTTTTGGTTTTTCTTTCTTGTTTGATGAATGAGAGGATATGGAGATCCATAAATCTCCTTAATATGAATAAAATTAGTGCCAATGTTAAAGGAGGACATCTTGGCAGCTTAATTGAGCACCTTTAGGTGTGAAAAGTGGCTAGAACACATATAGTGGGTCAAATTTGACCAAATCAACAACGTTGTCATGGAGGAGTGGCATTCATTATGGGACAACGTAGTTTTAGCGGAGAGTCTTTGCATGGAAGTAGTGTCTTAAATGAGTGGGGCTTAGGGTTAGAAAGCTCATCACTTATATAAGGAAGAGGATGGAAACCATATTTTATTCATGGATGATATGATATTTTGATTATATGGTCTGTTTAGACATATAACTTTCTTCAGTTGTTTAGCTAAGATTGAAATGTTGTTTAACATAGGGTGTTCTTGGTCAGGAATCCCACCTCTTTCCTTGAGAAGTCTCTAGGAATAGATTTATGCTAAATATCCAAACTTAGGCATCAAGCCAAGCTTCAATGTTGTAGTACAACATAATTTCTATTGACAGATGTGCTGAGTTGCAGGTTGAAGCAGTGGATACTAGATCCGGGTGTTTTTTTATCTTTTTTTTAGTGGAGGAAGGTTTCCTTCCATTGGGATGCTGGTGAGGGAGGCCCTTGAGCCTTATTTTTAGAATTTGACATCAGGCCACTTTATCATTTGCCCCTACAAAGCATCTTTTGTATTGGACTACGCTATTTATAGGGAGGAGTTGCAAGGTGGTTTCAGTACAACATTTGGAGAGAAGCATTTCTAGTGAAGGGATCAACTTTTCATCTAGAGGATCTATTGGAGGAGTCTATCTTTCTTGCTACATTAGATCAGCCACAGCTTTCCAGTTCTATTTTTGCAGTGAATCTTTAGCCCTATGGCTTTGATTCCCATCTTGTATATTGGTGTATTTCTGAAAACCCTTTTTGGTTTCTTGTTAGAGGTTGTATAGAGATTAGATTTCATTTCTTGTATCATTGAGGCATATATCAGCCATCTATCCTTTGTGTATTAATTTTTTGTAGTTGTGCTCTTTAAACAATGTTGTATTAGCTACTCTGGCATTTTGATACAGTAGCAACACCTCATTCTTAAGGGATTTACTTATTGGAGGCTTGTTGTATCTTGTTATATTCTTTGTGGCCCATTATATTATACATATTTGATGTTGTTATGATGAATAGAAAGGCTCCATATTGGCCTCATGTTTTCATATGATGTCTTACACTGTTATTCCAGTGTTTTGCACTATATTACTACTTTTCCCATTTGGGAATATGACATCCTTTTATTTCCAACTGAGTAATGATTAGTATCTACTTTCAGTCTTAGGTTTTAGTTAGAAATATGACAGACCTCATTTTTTTGAATAACCCTAGTGTATAGAACCTCATTGTAGAATGAAGATGAGGATGGCATGAGTAGAGCTCATTTTTTGTGCATATAGCACTGTCACCTCCAATTTTGTACAAGCCTGAGGTTGATAAAGTAAAGTTGAGTAGCCTATGGGAGTTGAAACATTGTTGGTGCAATACCACGGCTCACTACTTTTTGGCATCATTTTCAGGGAGGTGTCGAAGTAGACATTTGTTTTTCCTTGAGCACTCTTTTTTGCTTTCTATTTTACATTTAGTTTCAAAATATTAAAAATAAAAATAAAAATTTAACTTTCATGTATCGTAGGAGTAGGGAAAACCAAGGAAAATTCTTACCAAAAACCCCCACATCCCCACATATTCACCATTCACTATTCTTCACTGACTGTGAGGTAGAACGCCCTCTAGGTGAACCACTTGGAAACTTTGAATAACCTATTGGGGAAGAAGTGGAAATTTCTTCACCAGAGGAACCCGTTTCACCAATTCAAGCCATAGATGAAATTACGGACCAAAGAGTATTTCCCATTAGAAATAACATTAAACCCTCAACCCTTCCACATTTTTGTGGCCTTATTTCTAAGGATCCTGACAACCTCGTGTTTGATTTTTTGGTTGTCTCTAAGAATTTTGACAATGTCTCAGATGAGAAAAAGTTGAAAATTTTCCCATCCACTCTCACGGATGCAACTTTGTGATGTTTCATGAGTCTGCCTGGGAACAATATCACTACCTGGGAACAGATGCAAGTATCCTTCAAAGATAAGTATAAAAACTATTTCTATTCCAAATATACCAAGGAGGAGATGTTTAGGATGAACCTGGGACATGATGAATCCCTAGAGGATTATGAAAAAAATATTCCAACTAAACTATAAAATACCCAACTACACCCTTGATCCCGGATCACTCAAATTGGTACTTCTCTGACGGATCAAGGAAGAAGTGATAGAGACACTTAATATGTTGTATGAAGGGGATATCTAACAACCACCTTATGAGGACATGAAGACTATATTTATAAACCACTCTAGGGAAGCTAGGAAGAAAGGTAGATCTAGCCAAAGCATGACAAAAAACCCTTCCTCTTTCACCTCCATCAAGCATGAGATTGGAAACATGTTGGAGGAGTTAAAAAGTAAAATTTTTCACACCTTTCTTTGCAAATGGAAAAAATGTCGATCAAGAGGAAACAAGAGGAAGGGGAGAAGGCCTTCCACTATCTTTTTCCCTAGCCATACCAGAAAACACCATCAAAATGAATGTCCACAGAATGTCATATAGGTTTTCTTAGTCTTTGAAGAGAGTCATGTCATGTATAATTTCCCTTCTTACCTGGTCTCAAAGTTTTATATCGAGGTGGGGAAGGAGGACTAGAGCAACTATGTTTCACAAAAGAGAGAAGGCCTCAAGGTCCTTAGCCATATTAGCAGGGCATGCAAGGTAGACCTTACTTCTACTACTATGCACACTAGAATGCACCTATGTAGCCTTGGTATTCTTCCACTTCTCCTTCATGGCCTACACCTCCTACTTTTCCTTACCCCCCCTGATATCACCGTTAACCTATAAATAAACCTTTCTAGAAATATGCTCCTCAACCAACTTAGTGGAGTAACTCATCACAAGGCTGCAGGCCCCAACATAACCAACCATCTACTTTACTATCTCCACCCGAACCCCATCCTCAACTCACTCATTATGCTCCACCTAATTTTCCTTAGCTACCTTCCCAACCCAACCTGAACCCAAAAAACAAGCAAGCACAACATGTTTACAGTGGAGAAAATCTTATCCAATCTATGTTGTGGAAATACATGATATTAATGTCAGGTTTGGAAGATTTCTCCCAGATAACCATCTGCCATCTCCACCTACAAAGGTTGAGATGGAAAAGGAAGAAAGCAACCCTTAGAAAAATCAACCTTCTTTTCTTGAGTGACTGATCCACCCTAGGAAATAGACCCCATAAGAGACTGAAATTATTAGAGAACTAAAGAATCTGTGTGTTAAATACCCCTTCTCTAGTTCATTAAGGATGTTTCTATTTACAATAGGTTCATCATATAAAAATGCTTTAAAAATCCTAGGAGAAATAATAAAGACACCCTGACCATCAATGTTTTAGGAAACATTTGTGACATAACGTTGGTAAGGGTGATATTCCCAAAGTATATAGACCCTCGGAGTCTGGTAGTATACATACACATCGATGGTTTCAGTGTCCCCTATGATTTGATTGATCTTGGGGCTACCATCGATGTGATGACCAGGGATACCATGCTTAAACTCAACCTCAAAGGAGCCTTGAGAAATAACACCATAGTTCTGTAACTCGCAGATATATGCAGAGTAGCTTAGGAAGTATTTCATGAGGGTGTTATGGTCTCGATTGACTAGTGGGAGTTTCCCATAGAATTCTTGGTCCTTCAGCAAAAAACAAGGCTTAATGGATATCCTCTCATTTTAGGAATACCTTGGTTGGCCATTGTCTATGCTTATATCAGTTATAGGGCCGAAAACATGACTATCAAAAATGGGCCCTGGTAATAGTTGGTATTATATCCTCTGGCCCAACCTTCAATTGAGCATGACTTACCCTTGTGGTTGGAGGAAGAAGAATAATAAGAAGAAGTTTACAATACCATACCCTACCCCGTTTGTACCATAGATATGATTCTTAGAGGGGGCAACCTGATGAGGATGATTTCATTGACCACATCCTTCAAATCCAACCCCTGACTTCCATTCCACTTGATGACCTAGTGAGAGAATCTAAAAGCCACCATTCAATTGAGCTTCCTTTAGTTGAATCAACCTTTGAAGCCACCAAGGTTGTGGAATTTTTCCCATCTATATCCCTAAATATTGAATCGTCCATCTCAGTGAAAGAAGAAGAGAAATTGTACCATCTCCTGAGGGAATACTTAGATGATTTTTCTTGGGATTACAAGGACATGAAAGGGGTGCATCCCTCAGTATGCACACATCATAACTATATTAAATAGGGATGCAAGCCTATGTGCCAACCCCAAACAAGGATGAACCCAGCCTTAAAGAAAATAATAAGGGATGAACTACAGAAGTTGTTGGATGCAAGGTTCATCTACCATGTCTCAGATAGTGAGTGGGTGTCTCATCTTGTGCTAGCTCCAAAGAAAAATGGGAAGTGTTGAATATATCTTGACTACAAAGAACTAGAAGAAGCCACTAAGAAAGACCATTTCATTTTCCATTAATTGACCTTGTCCTCGATGGTCTTGTAGGAAAGAAGTTTTTATCTTTCCTGGATGGACTCGGTGGGTATAACAAGATTTGAATCAGCCCCAAGGACCATGAAAATACCACACTCACATTTCATTTAGGCACTTTCTCTTACAGATTCCTTCCCTTTGGCCTATGCAATTCCCCTGCTACTTTAAAGAGATCAGTCCTGAGAATTTTTATGAAATTTTCCATGATTCTAGAGAGATCTACATGGAAAATTTTGCACCTTATGGGTATGATTTCCAGGAGGCTCTCTCCAATATACGTAAGGTGTTTAGGAAATTCATTAACATGCATCTCTCCCTGAGTGCTGAAAAGCATGAATTTTTGAAAATTTCAAGGATTGTCCTAGGCCACTCCATATCACAATAAGGAATACAGTAAGACCTAAAAAAAATAACCATCATAAAAAGGGTTATTTGTTTCCTAAAAAGTAGAGAGATGTCAGAATTTTCCTAGGTTTTCTTGGATACAATAGTAGGTTCATTAAGGACTTAAACAAAGTGGCTTCCCCATTATTTTTAATTTTGGGCAACGATTATGAGTTTTTTTGGTCTAATATTTGTGAGGAGGATTTTTATATAATCGAGGAAAAACTAACCACTACCCCTATACTTCAAAGTCCCAATCAAGTTCCTCCATTCCACATTCATACAGATGCATCTGATAAAGTTGTGGGGGTAGCCTTGGGACAATTGGAAGACAAATTAAACTATGCCATTTATTTCATTAGTAAGAATCTTCGTAAGCCTGAACTAAACTATACTATCACTTAAAATGAGCTCTTATCTATTGTCCATTCCCTAAATAAACTCAACCACTATATTACTTGTTATCAAACTTTTGTACATACTGACCATGAAATAATTAAGTACTGAATGCATAAAGTTGATGTCAATGCTAGAATCATTAGATGGTTTTTTATTATTACAACAATTTGATTTGACCATTATTGATAAGCTATGAAAAAAATGTTGTTGCAGATTTCTTGTCTAGACTAACTTTATCTATAGATTAGGATGGGATGGTTGATGATCAAATTATTGATGAAAACCTATTTTCTATTTCAACACTAACTCCTTTTTTTGCTGACATATCCAAATATCGAGTTGCTGAGACGTTTCCTCCAAACCTTTCATCCAAAGAAAATAGTAGAATTATATGGAAAATCATGCCTTTCACTTGGATTGGTGGAAACATATTCAAATTGGGTCTGGATCAAGTTATTAGGATATGTGTTAGGGAAGAGGAGGTATTTTACATCCTCTGAGCATGTCATGATGGTCCCGAGGATAACCTTCAAATCCTTTTAAGATGGATACTATTGGCCTACCCTTGACCAGAATGCCAAGAGATATACTAATAGATGTGAACAATGTTAGAGGATGGGGAGACTTACATCAAGGGATCAAATGCCTCTACAACCTCTTGTGGCTTTAGAGCCATTTGACAAGTGGGGCATGGAATTCACTAGACCCATTGATCCACCATCAAGGAAGAAGATATATATCATTTTCTACACCAATTAGTTGACCAAGTGGGTTGAAACAAGGGTTGTAAAGGAAGAAACACAAGATAAGGTGGTTGAGTTTTTGAGAGAGAGTGTATTCTACAAGATTGGATACCGTAGGGAGGTAGTAACCTATCAAGGATATCAATTCACATCTCATCTCATTGAGAACTTCTTGAGGCAGCACAAAATAAAGAACAAGAATTCCACTACCTATCATCCTCAAGAAAATGGTTAGGTGGAAGGGAAAAATATAGCCTTGGAGAAAATTATTACCAAATTTATGAGAAACAGAAGAAAATATTGGACAGGCAAATTAGTGGAGACCAGTTGGGGTTACAATACCACCTACAAGATAATTACAGGATTTACTCCATATGATCTAGTTTATAAGAAGAAGGCTTTACTTTCCATTGTTTGAGTATAAAACCCTTAAATTGGTAGCTCAGTTGGATCTGGCCATCAAAAAGGCACTAAAAAAAATATTTCTTCAATTGAATGGTTTGGATGAATTTATAATACATATGCTCCTGCACACAGAAATAATCAAGTTGCAAATAAATTTTTGGCATCCAAAGTGCATGAAAGAGAAGACATTTTAGGCAAGAGATTGGTCTCTTCTCTATGAATCCAAATTCAAGGACTTCAAGGGAAAGTTTATGATGAGAGGGGTACAACCTTATCATGTGGAGAAATTCCATAATTGGGTTGTGTAGATTAGGACCATAGATGAGGAGGGGATCCATCTTCTTGTCAATGGTTACAAGCTAAAGATGTGCAAGAGGCCCATGTCCAAGGCATAATTTATCAGTAAAATAAAAATACAGGTGAATTTAATTGGAATATTTAGAGTTTCCAATCCCTCACCTTCGTAGAAGAAGAAAATAAAAAATAAAAAATAAAGAGGCCTCGGTGAAAACCTTTATGAGGTATCCAAGGCTAGCTCTAGTGTTGAAAACCTCCATGAGGCAAACATGGAACACAAAAATAGAGAAATAAAAGGTCCTTGGGTGAAAACCTCTTGGAGGCACCCAGTGCAAACTTTTGGGGTGAAAACCTCTGCTGAGGTATCCCAACTGTATTAGAAAAATATATATATATAAAAAGAGAAAAGACAAAAAATACAAAAGAATAAATTAACACCAATTCACTGACCTAGTTTTGCTTTATAAGTTGTTGAACAAGGACAATATGGAAAAGGGAGCAACATTCCTTCCATATTTGTCTCTCTCCTCTACCTACTTGCTCCACACCCAACCCTAAAATTCATTCCTCCATCCAATTCTACCACCAGTTGAATAAAACTTCAATTTTTTTCCCTATCTCTATAGTGCTACAGGATGTCCTAATCTGCTACAATATTTCTTATAGTGCTATAGGAAACCGTATAATGCTATACGAAGGATACCTGAGGTAAAATAAGCTCACCCAGGGCTCTCTAACCCTAGAAAAGTGATGAGAAATGTTTCTAAACCTATTTCTAACATCCCTAACCATCACTCCATCCCATGCATGAAGAATGACTCAGTAAACCCTGCTTTTTTCCATTCTGAGAGAGCTTGTGTTAAATACACATATATAGCCACTTATCTCATTTTTTCCTCCATTAAAACACTCCATCAATGTCCTAAAACCACCCTTATAATATACAATATTTTTCTCCCTTCCTCATGTCATTTTGGGCTCCAAAACTGTAATAAGGAGACTACTACAGGAAGATGGTCACTTTCTATAGCACACATGTGCATGCACTAGAATATCTTGACCAGATCCAACACATCAAAAGTATGAGAAGTATGATGAAGATTTGATCCTGAAGATCACCAAGGGACTCCAAAAGGGAATCCATATCATTAAATTAAATCTAAAGTGAAATTTTCTTGGAAATTAACTTTGCTTATTGTTAGAAGACAAATAAGATTGATGCTTAGTATCACTTTATGAGGGATATGGTTGAGGAAAAAAGGGTTTTATACGTAAAGGTGGACACTTTGAAGAATGTTGCAGATGAATTGACAAAGTCTATGAAAATTGAGAAGTTTTTTTGGTGTAGAGTAGCAATAAGAGTTGGAGGGTTGGACCAATGAGTAAGCTCTCCTAATTACCTCATACATGGAAAGAAAATAAAAAGTGTGAAAATTTTGGGTATGTGTTATATTCTTTCCATGAATAGATAAAGTATTTTTATGTGATGTCAGGAGAAATGGGGGGTCACTAGAGGGTGGAAACCTCTGTATCAAGCGGTTTGCAAGGGGGAAATAGCCCCCTTGCATGGGTTCCAGGGAAACTCCCCAGAAATTTGGATTTTTTATGCTGACCCAATAATAGTTGGGCAGATGAAAAGATGGTGGGAGGAACTACCCATGGTTTTGTGCATGGGTTTTACACAAGGTTTTGGGAATGATGGTTTTCTGCCCATTGTATTTTGTAGATACAGCCAAGGGAGGTATGATTATGTTGTAGTCTAGGGTTATCAATTAGGGTTTATTAATTCTTCATCATGTATATGTGTATATATATGTATGTATGTATGTATGTATGTATGTATGTATGCATGTATGTATGTATTGTAACATTGAAAGGAATATAATGAAAAATCAATTTAATAATCCTGCCTTTAGGATCTCTTGGGAAATATTTATGTATATTTATTTATGTTTTATCCATTGTATATTCTCTTTTTTTTTAAAGAATTTTGTTGCATGTAATCTATGTATAGGGTTTAAACCTAAATTAAATAGCAGAATGAATCCCATCATCTATCCCAAAATTTTCATTCTAGGTTCCTATGCTTTCTCTTTGTTATCACTGGACCAAATAAATAACTCTCGTTTGTTCTCATTATCATCCTACATATATGTTTGAGTTCTTCCACCCCTCTCCCTCCTACATTTTTTTCCCTAGTTTCTATCAAAACCCTTATGCAACCTTCAAACATTTACTTTTGTCTGCCACACTCTTGCTAGTCATTCTAGTGGTGCCACTAATCTATCTGTTTTCTAGAATCATTGCTTATTGGTTAACTTAGTGTAGTGGGTGGCCTACACCTTTTGATAAGATTTTATTCTTATGTAATATTCCAAAATGGAAAATACATGAATATATAACATCTATAGTATTCCAAATTAATAAAAATAGGAATATAGCACTAAAGTATGAAAACTATTGGAAATGTGCTACAATTGAAAACTACGTTAAGACATCATAATCATGAGTAGAAAAAACTGAGTCATAGAATTATAATTGGCAAAAAAATAAATTACATAGTTCTCGAAATAAGATGCACTAAAACCAACAAGAAGTGGCCGGAATAGCTCTAAATCCTACCACTGGAAATGTTGTTGTTGCTACTAATGCTACTACTCGAAACTACTATTGTTGGGAAGAAGAACCATGTGTGAGAGGATTATATAGTGTGTATAAAGATCTGGCATTTTAACCACAGACTCTACTCATAAAACACAGAGAACCTAGAGATGGTTTGGCCAGATTTTAAATTTTGATTTTCAGCCCTTTTAGGTTGCAAACTGCACCCATGTTGGTTGAATTACGCACTCCTGCTTGGTAACTGCTGAGATGGGGCTCAAATTATGATATAATTGCTAAAATAGCACCCAAAAATCTCAATTATTGAATAGTTGGCCCCTTTATCCTAATTCACAAGCTGAAATCTTGAGTTCTAGCTCCTCCTCTCAAGTTGCAGCTGATGAACTACACAACTTTTGGAAGTGACTGTGCCAATAAGAGGGATCTTTTTGTAGCCTGCTACTAGAGGATGAAATAATTCTCACAACTTATGGAAATTATCTCACCAAGTGAGGGGTTGATACCTCATATGATTTGAAGCTGAGATTCTTGGAACTTCCTTCCTCCTCTTAAACTACACTTTTGGAATACATAATTCATGCAAGAACTGTTGCTGCATAGAGGAGTATAATGATGGCCTGATGTGAAATGTAAAATTTTTTCTCTCGTGCCACTAAAATGGATGCACAAGGTAAAGGGCTAGTCCCTCCATAGGTTTCCCAACTGAAATACTTAGAACTACCTTGCACCTATAAGCCCTAGTGCAGGAATGCATAATTCCTATATCTAGAAGTGTTTAAGAGAGGGGCTGAATGTGGTGCTATTTAAAGATGATGGATGGGTGCTCAAAGAAACCTTTCTAGAGTAGGCACTTGAAGTATGCCATTTATAAGGGTGGAATCTCTGCTCGGAGACACTTGTGTGCTAAAGAGCACAACAAAATTAGCTAAACAATTAAAGCGTGTAGAAAGTCGTTTTATGCTTTGCTTCCCTCATCTTCCTTTTATGGTTTTGAGCCTTCCATAGCCTTGGCCCACCTCATAACTGCACTACACATGTGACCAATAGCCTCCATAAAGACTATGATGTCCTCAACTATGTCCATCAACTCTGCAATTACTCCTCAACTATCTCCATCATCTTGCATTTATTCCTCTATTATCTCCATCATCATCCTCAATATTGCTCCATGACCTCCACTCTTTCTTCATTATTATGTTTCTCCACTACTCAAACAACCCACATTCACACTATAGAAGTGGATTTTATTCATCTACTAGGTTTATGGATCCCTCCACTATTATGTGGAATTATGAATTACGGATAAAACACATTCGCTAAAAGTGGTGCTATAAATTTAGAACAACATGTCAAAGAATTTGTAGACACTTTTCCTAAGAGGAAACAGGCACACAGAAATATGGAGAAACCTACTTGGACTCCAGGTGCTTCCTATTCTCCTTCTGTCACTCTTGTTGTAGTTTCCAATCCAACTTTGATCGCCAGACTAGTTCCTGCGAGTATAAACACTAAACAACAAAGATATTTTAATATACAGAGGGATATTTATCTTAATCAGTGAAATAAATGAAACATGAAACATATAAATTAGCTAAGAATCCATGATATGAAATATAGAAACATATACAGATACATATGTGGGAAAATGAGCAACAATCTTTATTAATGGATAGAAGAGGGAGGTTACAACCAACGATTGATTTGATGTCACTAACTCCGACATCATCCTAGCCTCATCACAACGAAAATATCTCCAGCAACATATCACTCAAATCAAATACTCAATTGAGAATCCAACATCATTTATTTACCCAATTTATTCCTTCTCTAACACTAGGATTTGTGTTAAATTTATAGGGAAACTGATGGTAGTTTATAAATCAATGACTTTATAATAATAGGAAAGACATGTTCCCAATCTTAGAGGTGTTAGATGGACACATGTATTCAAATTTTGACACATATGGACTCTTCTAGAAGGCACTAGCCATGTGGAGATTATAAAAAAATGAGAATTTTTCTCCCAATTCACCAACGCACCCTTGAATGTCGGGAAGTGCTTTGTAGAGCACCCTTGAATGGAGGTAACTACATATGCAAGGAATTTAGTCCCTTAATAGACTACGTTGGTGAGCTCATATTTGATATAACATGTACTTAAAATCTTGGAAACCTTGCAATGGAAGTCATGGATGATTGTTCTTGTTCTTTCCTTAGGGCATGTAAGAAACAAAATGATAGGGGATGATAGACCCTATTTCATTGGTCCTATGGATGATGTCCAGTCTGACTAGGTCATTGAGAATGATGGCCAAATTGACCTATAACAACCACCGTCTAATTTTTTTAACTAATAAAGAAAATTAATAACTCTAATATTCTAATTAGTTGTTGGATAATTAGGAATATTACAGTCCTCCCCGCCAGAATGTTTCTTGTCCTCAAGCAACTGCAAAAGTGTATGCTGCAGAAACTTCTCTCCCTCCCAAGTGGCATCCTCATATGGAAGGTTCTCCCATCTTCCCCAATGTGCTATGACTACCCAGTTCCATAGCTCCCTCTATAGAATGTCTAGAATGGCCTCTGACTATATAGCCAGATGTTTCTCCTCATCAATGAGTCCTATAGTGGCAACCATCTGGTGTCAAAAAGGCTCCTCCCGATATGAGACATGGGAAGTATTGTGGTTCCTTTCTCCAAAGGAAATTCCCAATTCATATGCAATCTCTTCAACCCATGCTACATGGAGTATGGCATGTCTCTTCATACTCCAATCCTTGGCCCTAGTGGCCTTTATTTCTCCAAGCATCATATCAACATTGTGCAAAGTGAGAAGTAGATATACAGGGATCAACATGTGGAATTTCAAACCATACTACCCCAAGAGAAGCCACCACAGAAATGCCTCTTGGTGCCATATCACATCATCATCATACCAAGTATGATATCCATACTCTCTCAAGAGAAGCCATCGCAGCAAGGCCTCTTGCTACCATAACACATCATCTTCATGCTAAGTATAAAACAGTGCCATCCCAATTGAAATGTGGGATGTCATATGGTTTCCATACTTTCCCAAGGTTAACCAGTGCAACCACGCCTCCAACTGCTACATCTTATCACTACTATGCAAGGTAGGAAACAATGATATACCAATGGACATATAAAATGCAATGTCTTGTCCATACTCTCCCAAGAGTAGCCAGTGCAACCATGCCTCCTACTACTGCATCACCTCAGTACTGTGCAAGGCATGGAACATATCAATATGAAATTTTGGGTGGTAACCATACTCACCTAAGAGTAGCCAACGCATCTATGCATCCTGTTGCCCCATGTCATAGATCTGCGAGTAGCTTTTCAGCCACTTGATCATCATCTCCCTCTATCCATCCACCTATGGGTGATGAATCATACCATGTACCAACTTGGTACGAACCAAATGGATAAGCTCCCAGAAAAATCTACTTATAAAAAAAATGTCCCCATCATTGCCTATGGCCTTGGGAATGCCATGAAGTTCGAAGACATTCCAGAAAGATAACCTAGAAGTGTACTGTGTAGAGATGTCAAAGATATGTTCATACCTCGACAGTTGATCAATTCTCTCAATGCACTCCTCTATGTTCTAGCAAAAAAAATTGTACCCATGATAGGTTGGAGTACATCCTCCTTGAGGTCTCTCCATGAGAGCCTCTCTCTAATGGCTCGGTTGGAACTATGAGGCACTGACAATGGTGAGTGATGTGCTACATGAAAATTCGTCTCTTTAAGATGTGAGGTGTGTATCAAATATACTATGTATTGATAATAGAAGATGTTATCCATCACATGATGTCTACCATCTACCATCTGCCCATACAACACTTCATAAGTGAAGCGGTAAGAAGAATGTTCAACTCACAACTGGGCCCTCCAATCTGCAACACTGCCCCTCAAAGACAACATTGTTTATCTCCATGATAATGCATTTTCTATGACATGGCCCTATCCATACAAAATGTTAAATTAATAGTACTACATTATACTGATCCACCGTTTGTGCCTCTTGTGTAGTTGCTGCTCCTTCTCAAAAATATGTCAGAGACTATGGTGGTTGGTCTTCACCCAAAATATACTGCCTCCCAAACACTGTTGGAATTTGGCCAATGCATGCATAATGGCCAACATCTCCTTCTTGTAAATATAATATGACATATCATGCAACAATAGCCTTAATTTCTCAAAAGCTATGGAACAGCTTCCATACATTAGGACTGTGCTTATCCCCTCCTCTGAAGCTCCACACTCCAGCACAAAGGCTTTTGTGTAGCTCAAAAATATCCACCCGGGATAGCTATACATCTTCTCCTTGAACCAGTCAAGGGTCCTCTGCACAATGATAGTCCTCTCCTCCACATCAATAATGTGCTCCAACCCATGGTCATTCAATTTCCCTAATGGCATGTCCCCACACATCTCAATATGATGTGTTGAAACAATTTGGGTTAGAAATGTATGCGTAGCTTGCATGGACTGAACCTTAGGAACATCTTGAAAAGCTACAAGACTTCCTCCAAATGGTGCAATTGATTCTACAACTATTGGTGATAGTGATGGCTTCTCCTCTCCTGCTGCACCGACGCTGGTATCTACTTCCTCTTCCTCATGCACCTCCTAAATCATGCCTGGGACTCTCAATTTTGAATGCTTAGGAACATATTTCAAAGATGAAATTTCTCCTCTAAGTGATGCAAGTACCTCTACTGTAGCTGGTGGTGGTGGTATTTTTTTTTCTTCCGTAGTATCGATGCTGACATCTTCTTTTTTCTCCTCATATATTTCTTCATCAATGTCAGAAAATGTCTCAATGGAAATCACCTCTGATTTTCTTCTGTCAAACCTCTCACCAATCTTCAAGTGTACTATGCATACGCATTCACTCTTGCATGACCCAATCTTTTGAACCACTAATCATTTGCTTCACCCTCATGGTGTAGTGTTGCAATATCAATAACCTCTTCTTCCTCTACTTGATGTAGCTATAAGAATGCGTCTAACCTCTCAATCCAAGATTTTCTGTACGTTTGGATAACCCATCGAATGTAGGTAGAAATAATCTATTCTACATTTTCCCTCTTCTTTTATTGCTGCTACAGGGTGTCTAGTTCCCTTTAATCTGGAAAATTTTCTAGAAATTTTGATTAAATTTGAAACCTCTAGATTAAGATTGTTACTATGCAAGGTAACCACTAAGAGTCTCATGCTCCAAATCCTCCATCTCCATGTTCCCTATTTTCTTCTACAAGGAAGGTGGGCACAGTGGGGTGTTGTGAAAATGGTTGCGTTGTTGGTGGCTTACACCACTGATATGAAGTACTGGGAATCTCTGCATTCTGAAACCCTCTTGAGTTTTCCCTTTTCCTCTCTACTCTCATTTTCTTTATCTCTATGGCGAGATCCTGCATAGTTTGGAAAAACAGTTTAGAAAAACTACTCCCTTACGCCATTGGAGGCTTCTTCTTTTTTTTCTTCTTCTTATTCAACTGATGTCATGAAATTCCCAGATGATGAGCCAAATATCATGATATTATACCAATTTAATATTCCAAAATGGAAAATACAACAATATAGAACATCTGCAACATTTCAAATTAAAAAAAACAGGAATATAGCACTAAAGTATGAAAAATGTCGAAAATAAACTGCAACCGGAAATTACATTAAGACATCATAATCATGAGTAGAAAAACATGAGTCATATCATTATAATCAACAGCAAGATAAGTACATAGTGCTATAAAGAAGATGCACTCAAGCCAACAAGAAGTGGTCAAAATAGCTCTAAATCCTATCACTAGAAATGTTGTTGCTGCTACTACTACCTCTATTGGAAACTGTTGTTATTGGTAAGAAGAAACATGTGCAAGAGGTTGCTAGAGTGCTCAGAAAAATTAGGGATTTGAACCATGGAATTTACTCAAAAAACCCAGAGAAACCTAGAAATGGTTTGGCCAGATTTTGAATTTGGATTTTGAAGCCTTTTGGGTTGCAAACTGCACCCTTGTTGGCTGACTCACACACTCCTATTGGGTAATTGATGAGATGGGGCTGAAATGTTGATCTAATTGCTGCAATAGCACCAAAATAACTCAATGAATGAAGGGATGGCCCCTTTCTCTTGATTCCCAAGCTAAAAGCTTGAGTTCTAGCTCCTCCTCTCAAGTTGAAGCTATTTAACTGCACAACTATTGGAAGTGACTTCGCTATCAAGAGGGATAATGTTGTATCCTTATGCTAGATGATGCAATGCTAATCACAATTGATGGAAATGATCTCACCAAGTGAGGTTTGGTTCCTCATAGGATTCCAAGCTGAGATGCTTGAAACTTACTTCCTCCTCTTAAACTACACTTCTAGAATGTGTAATCCCTGCAGGAACTGTTGATGCATAGAGGAGTAGAATTTTGGCCTGATGTTGGATGTAAAAATGTTGCTCTCAGAAGACTTAAATGGATGCATAAGGTGAAGGGATGATCCCTCCATATGTTTCCCAGCTGAAATACTAAGAACTGCCTTCCAACTCTTAAATCCTAGTGCAAGAATGCATAATTCTTGTAGTTGAAAGTGACAAGAGAAGGGCTAAATGTGGCACTGTTGTTGGATGATGAATGGATGCTCAAAGAAACATTTCCATAGTAGGCACTTGAAGTCCCCCGTGGATAAGGGTGGGACATTATCTCGGAGACACCCGTGTAATAAACAACACAAAAAACTTAGCTAAATAGCTAAAGCGTGCATAAAGTCATAAATACCAAACAATAATAAATTTCAGACTATTTTTATTTGTGCCCTTATCTTCCTTTTATGGTTGTGAGCCTTCCTTAGCCTTGGCTGACTTTATAAATGCATTGCACATGTGGAAAGTAGCCTACATAGATATTTTTTTGTCCTCCACTATCTCCATCATCTCTCAATTACTCCTCCACCATCTCCATCATCTTGCATTTATTCCTCTACTACCTCCATCATCTTCCTCATTATTGCTCCATGACCTCCACTCTTTCTTCGTTATTATGCTACTCCACTACTCTCTAATGCTACTCCACTACTCAAATTACCCACATTCACACTATACAAGTGGATTTTATTCATCTACTAGGTTTATGGGTCCCTCCACCCTTTAATTTACTTAAATCATAAAGAAAAGTAAGAACTCTAATATTCTAGTTAGCTGATGACTAATTAGGAATATTACTTCTTCCCATTATTTTCATAATTTTTTGAACTCATATAGCTATTCAACTATTCCAAGAAACCATGGCTTGTGTCATAGTGCCCAATTAATTCAGAATACCAGTTTATTTAAAAATGCACCAACTAGCATTTAATGGTTGTCATGAAGTTCCCCATATTTTCTCACAACAAGTAAAAATTTACCCATCCCAAGCAAGTAACCTCCTAAAATTTGGAATTTTTGTCCCATTACTCATCCCATATATGGTAATGTGACAATCTCAACCATGTTCCTCTCATGGAATGTAGTACAAATATTTTTTCATATCTATATATATATATATATATAGATGCAAAAATATTTGCAGTACATTCCATGAGAGGACCATGGTTGACATTGTCACATTACCATTACCTCTAAAATTGGTGTCATTCTAATAATTTAGAGGAAAGAAGGTAGCACTTCAACCAAAAAATCCCAATGGAATGTCCCATTCAAAACTCTAGTGATACATATATAAATCTTCAACATCCATAAAGTATGGTTCAGTTTATAATATCAAGTTTTGATCTAGTGTAATATTACAAAATTTTCATCTGTTTATTGGAATATTAGAGTTCTTAATAAACTTAATTGAGTAAGTAAATAAATGGGTGGAGGGACCCAAAAACCCCATTGATGAATAAAATCCACTTTTGATGTGTGTATGTGGATATTTTAGATCTATGGAGTAGTGGAGCAACTTCATAAATGAAGGAAGAGTGGAGATCATGGATCTTAAATATAAAATCCTGAAGATCTTGGAAGAGGTAAGCTAAGGTCATAGTGCATTCAAAGTAAGATCATAAATCACTTACAATAAGCTAGTGGAGGAAGTGGTTCATCTAATGCACACATGATGGAGGGAAGTAGTGCATTTAATGCACACATGATGGAGAGGGTGATCGTCACATGTACACATGATGGAGGACATAGAGAGACAAAACAGTCAATCATGGAGACTTATGTCCACATGTACAATGTATTTATGAGATGGGCCCAGGCTATGGAAGGCTCAGAATATATATAATGAAGGTGAAGGCACAATAGAAGGCAGATTTAGATTTTAGTCTTGGATTATTATTTCAGATCTCTTTAGATCTATATTTGTCTTAGGAAATTTCTATGCGCACTTATGTTGTTTTTCTAAGTCTGCAGTGCTATTTAGCACAAGGTATTTCCAAGCATAAATTCCACCCTTACCCATGGGGGAATTCAAGTGGCTACTCCGGGAACGTTTCTATTGAGCTATAATCCTCATCAGGCATTTGTGCCATTTTCAAGAGGCTGTTTCTAGCATTTTAGCTAGGAAACTAGTGGAGGATTCATCTTTCACTTTTTTCTTCACATTTAGCCTTTCAAGAGCAACAAATCTATATCTGACACTTAGGCCATTGTATTTTACCTCGATGCAGCAACAATCCCCTCAACGATTGCATATTGCAGTATTGTAGATCTATTTGAGGAAGCAATTTTTAACCATTTCAGCTCAAAATCATGTGACGAATCATCTCCTCACATTGTATTCATTGATTCCATGATTCTGGAGCTGATTTTACATATCTATTAATATTTTATTGAGCCTCCCTTGCTTACAACGTAGTTTTCTAAAGTTATTGAGTGATCAACTACCATATTCAGTGGAGGATATTGGAGGAGCTAGATCTTGAGCTTTTGGCTGAAGGATATATTGAAGGGATCAACCCTTCTTGCATAGAGCCGATTACACATAATTGCAGACATCATTTCTTCAGTTCATGCAACAGATATGCATGCCCAATAGCTCCATAGTGTAAGCCCTAAGAGGGTGATTTTCTTAGATTCATAGATCTGGAAAATCCTTTCTGGGTTATCTTCGGTATCCATCATCGAGCCCGGATCTAAAGTTTCAACATCATCAAAGCTCCCAAACTGCCTAGATCTAAATTTATATTTCTAGTAATTGCTTCCTCGACATTTTCCAATAGAGGGACATCGTAGTTTTCCTTCCAGTAGTTATGCAGTTACATAATCCCTATTATGGGATCATGTCAGGGTCATCCTAGGCCATCTCTTTGGATTGAATGTCTCATATTTTGAGCACTGTTGTACTGGTTCATCCATATCCTATATAATAAAATGACTCAGCTATTTTTGTGCATTCTCATGTGTATTTAGATTTATTATTTACTTTGTTTCAGTTCTTATATTATGTTTTAGTGTTACTGCATTCTCACTTTTGGGATATTAAATAGGTATCAGAGCATGATATTTGGATCAGCTTGTGGACACTTCATCTTTTGCATCAAAAGGAGAAGCAGATAGAAGAGATATATCATGGAGGATTGTAGTTTTTCCACTCTTCTCTTTATATCCCTACAGGATATCTCCAAGGATGTCAATCAAATGAAGAGGGAAAGGTAAAGGAAGGATCTAAGAAAATTTTTTGATGAGGAAGGTCCAAGTACTTCCTATTAGCAACAAACAAAATCCGAGAAGCCTAGATCTCCTCAAAGATCAACTATGCCCACTTTCTTTGAAGAATGGGAATGGTATAGAAATTAAGAAAGAAGAAATATGTAACCTGAGACTCATGAGACTCTTAGTCTATATCTGGAAGTGTACAATGCACAGTCTAGAGCATTCAAGGAGAATGTAACACTCCAACAATTCTTCAAACTTAGAGAAGAAAGAAGATCCTACAACAGCAACATAAGAAAGAGGTACAATAGATTCTATTTACCTACATTTGATGGATCTTCCTCAAGGAATAAAAATGCTTGGAGGAAAGAGCTAGATGCATTCTTTAGGCTAAATCTTGTAGCTGATAGAGAGGTTATTCAGATTCCAACACTTTATCTTCATGGTGAAGCTAATTATTGGTGGTTTGGTCACATGGAGCATGCAAAGGTGACTAATTATTCAGATTTCCTTCAAAGGTTGAGAAAGAAGTTTTGTAGGAGAAAACCATAGACATGTCACGAAGAAACATTTCCTAAGAAATCAAAGGGGAATGTCATAGATGTCACTCTGGACAAAGAGTCACTACATTCCCCACTAGCTGTAGAAGTACTTATATCCAGAGGAGAGACACTTGCATCTTTGCAAGGTAGTCTTAATATCTTGACATATAGAGTCCTATTCATGATTAAGGAGATGCATGAGGAAGAGGAGGTTGATTTCAATGCTGGTACACTTGTAGAGGATCAACTATCACTCTTACCAAAAATTGGAGAGACCATTGCCCCAATCGGAGGAACTCTTATGATCTTGCAAGAGGTTCCCACACATTAGTTGATCCAAGATATGCATCCACTTTCAACTCATATTTTTTCAGTACCTCTTATTGAAACTTATGGGGACATTCCATGAGGGCCATTTCATGACCAAGGATTAGAACAACATGCCGATTTGAAGCAACAACATATCACTGGGAAGAGGACCCTTGATATAATGAAGGAAGAGGTCAAGATCTATCCCAGTTCATCATTTTTGAGCTACATTCAACCCTTTGAGTTGAAGTGTAGAGTTTCAAAAGATGGGATGAGTATGATCCTATGTACAAGGGTTGGATATGAGTTTAACATTGTGCCTTTCTATGAGACAACACATGTATCACCCTGCAGATCTACAATGCTATCACTAAGCAACAATGATGGTGAAAGGGCCCTATTATTCTTGGAGCATTCTAAAGGTACCTTCACTCATGAAGTAATGGAGTAAAATATGATGGATAGTAGACATCTTGAGATGGGCAATATTTTCCCCTTTCAAGATGACTCTTTCTCAATGAGCATCTCACAATTCAAAGAGAAACTTCTACCTACAGCAAATCCAAAATCTTATTGGTTTTTTAGGGTCATTGATGATAAGAAAATCTCATGGAGAGATATCATTGGAGGTGCACTTCAAAATATCGTGGAGTGAAAAGTTCTTCAACAGTTGGAGGAGGTTGGAGTCCTACAATGGGAGGATACCAAGTTTTTGCAGAATGAGATCCATCATCCACATTGGGATGAATGGTTGATGAGGTGGAGCAAGGGGTTGCCAAAAAACTTGCAAAACTATGAGATAGGACAGCAAGCAGCATGAATGTGTTGGTATCTCTTGGGTGAGTATGGTTACTACCCAACAACACATATTTTCATGATCCATGCCTTGTACAACACTCATGAAATGAAGATGGAGGCATGGTTGTGCTGGCTGCTCTTGGGTGAGTATGGCTACCACCCAAAAGCTCATATTTCTTTGACTCATGCCTTTTGTATCAATGATATAATGCATCAAAAGAAGTCATGTTCACTTTGGTTGTGATTGATATAGTTTGGCCATCACATGACATCTCCCATGTTTATGTGTTTTTTATTGTTTATGATATGGCATAGTACTCTCATGATGTGCAATGATGGAGTTGGTTTTTATTGGGATGATGTGACATTCCACATGTCAATCATTATGTTATTACTCCATTATTTACATGATAATGTGAAAAGGCATCAAGATATCTTGCTTCTTTGGATTCTATTGGAGGAATTTGTTCCTACATACTCCCCTACTTTGCATGATAATGGTGGAGGATGACAACAAGATGCATTTTTGTTGTGGCTTCTCTTGAGAGAATATGGCCAACCCACTTGGTATTTTGATGCTATGGTGTGGCAGCATGGAGCATTTCTGTAGTGGCTACTATTGGGATAGTATGGTTTGACAATTTCGTCTACCTAGATGTCTCTATTTCTTCCTTTTTCTACCCATATGTCTCTACATATTTTACACAATGTTGGGATGATGGTTAGATCCAAAAAGGCCAATAGGGCTAAGAATGAAGGCATGAAGAGCCTCTTTTTACCCCATGTAGCATGGGATGGAGGAATACTTTGTGAGTTGGAGCTTTCCTTTGGTGGAAGGAACCATCTATCCTTATATATCTCATGCATTGTGGAGGATTTTGGACAACTTATGGTTGTCACTTGGAACTTCATGATTGGGGAAGGACATCTAGCTACACAGTTAGAGGACACTCTAGAAATTCTAGAGAGGAAATTTGGTGCTGGGCATGCATGACTTATTGCAGCAAATGGGTAGACATTCCTTGTGTGGATGCCATTTGGAGGGGAAAAGATTTCTCTAGCATCTACTTAGGGAGTTCCTTGGGGTCAAGAAAAATTTTGGCAGGGAAGATTGTAATATTCCAAAATTTTCATCTTCTTATTGGAATATTAGAGTTTTTAATAAATTGAATTAATTAAGTAAATAAATGGGTGGAGGGACCCATAAACCCCATTGATGAATAAAATCCACTTTTGATGTATGTATGTGGATATTTTAGATCTAGATCTAAATCATGGAGTAGTGGAGAAACTTCTTAAATGAAGGAAGAGTGAAGATCATGTATCTTAAATATAAAATCATGAGTATTGTTGGGTCAATTTACTATTGTAAACTAATGAAAGTATTCATTATCAATCCGGGTTAGTGGAACTTAGAATCATCCCCAAAGTATATGGGTTTCAGTTGTGATCAATTTAAAATATGGTTTATTATTGATTAGGGAAATGCATATTACAAATATAAATCTAACCTAAACAATTTCTAATTCAGATGTATAATCAAAAGCAGACAAATCTCCTATCCTAAGAGATTTGTTTTTCCTTCTCTAACAAGATTACCTTATGAATTAGAAATCAAAAACTACATAAATGAATAATATATTAAGACACATGAAGAAATAATTGAAGAGGCTCTTCACTAAATAGGCCCTCATTGTCCTTCATCATATATTCATTTGTGAGTAATGCTATTGTAAAAAATAGGAATTCAGGAAAGCATGTAAAAGCATGTAAAACATGTAAAGATGAATTCTAAATGAAGATCTTGATTAGATAAAAGAATTTTTAACTTAAAAATCTGTTTGTACGTTCATATGCAAGTTAATAATGATCACTAGATTCATCAATACTCGGAGATAATCAGCATAAACAAATTAAACATAACCAAACTAATTTAGAAATTGAAACTACAAATAATATAAGAAGTGCACTTAGCTTAGTGTGTGGGCCCTCTACCTTTGCCTCACACACTGAAGGTGAATTTAGCTACTTAAAACTTCAATCAATCAACTAGCATATAATAGCAGCAAATATGATAGAACCAATCTTCAATTATGTCTCCAAGTCTCAAAAATAATAATGTTAAGTCATACAAGTTCTACATATCAATGCCTTCAACATTTGAGGCTTAAATAGACAAAGTATCTAGAAAACTCATCTAAAATAGCTCCTATAGTCATACCTATCCTTATCTTATCAAATCAAGTCGAATTCATCCATCACATCCATCAAAACCTAGAAAATCCCACAAAATACAAGTTTTGACCTAGTTTCTAGGGATCCTCCATAAAGAAAGGCCATGTTTGACCGCCTTTGATAGGGCCTATTAAAGTTTGGTTTGGCTATACCAACAGGTGTACACTTATTCTTAGTTCCCAAGCCTTCTAGAAATATATCTAGCTCAAGCCCAAGTCTCCTGCACATATGAAAACCATAAGGCCATTACGCGAATTTCTTATGCTGTCCAAAAATACACTTAAATTTCAATTTTCACAAAAACATATAATAATTGAAAAACATAATTTAAATACATGTATATGCATATTTTGGTCAAAATAAGGTGGATATGATGGTGAATAGATGGATAGTATGGAAAAATAAGATGTATTTCATAAACAAAAAGAGATAAAAAACAAGGGCCAACAAGGATCTTGGAAGAGGTCAACTAATATCATAGTGCATTCAAAGTAAGATCATAAATCACTTATGATAAGCTAGTGGAAGAAGTGGTGCGTCTAAAGCACAAATGATGGAGGAAGTAGTGCATTTAATGCACACATGATGAAGAGGGTGGTCATCACATGTAGACATGATGGAGGACATGGGGAACAACGCAGTCAATCATGGAGACTTATGTCCACATCTACATCGCAATTATTAGATGGGCCTAAGCTATGGAGGGCTGAAAATATATATAATGAATGTGAAGGCACAATAAAAGCCAGATTTTAGATTTTAGTCTGGGATTATTATTTCTGATCTGTTTAGATATGGATTTGTCTTTAGACATTTCTATGCACACTTATGTTGTTTAGCTAATTATGTAGTGTTGTTTAGCACAGGCTGTTTCTGAGTGGAAATCCCATGCTTACCCACTGGGGTCTTCGAGTGCATACTCTAAGAAGGTTTCTATAGAGCTATATTCCTCATGAGGAATTGGTGCCATCTCTAAGAGGTTCTTTCTAGCATTTCAGTTAAGAAACTGATGGAGGATTCATCTTTCACTTTGTTATTCACATTCGGCCTTTTAGGAGTAGCAGATCTATATCTAGCATTCAGGCCATTGTAATTTATCTCCTTGCAGCAGTAGTCCCCTCAAAGATTTCCTAGTGCAGTCTTATAGATCTGTTGGAGGAAGAATTTTTTTAGCATTTCAGCTAGAAATATTGTGAGGGATCATCTCCTCACATTGTATTCATTATTTCCATCATTCTGAAGCTGATTTGACATATCTAGCAGTAGTTTATTAAGGCGTCCTCCCATACAACATAGTTTTCTAAAGCTGTTGACTGATCAACAACCATATTCAGTGGAGGAGATTGCAGGAACTAGATCTTGAGTTTTTGGCACAAGGATCTGGTGAAGGGATCAACCCTTCTTGCATAGAACTGATTTCATATCATTGCAACTGTTGTGGATCATCTTCATATCCTTTTCTATTTTATTTTGAAAATAAAAATAAAAAATAAAAAAATATGAAATTCAGAAAAAGTATATACTATAGTATAATGTTTTTTATACTGTAACATAAAAAAGAAATGTTTCTAAAAGCTCGATGCAAATTAAGTTTATTGTTAAACTTTATTTGGATGTATATTATAGTTTCATGTTTAAATGTTGAGCAAGTCTCCGAGCGGAAGTAGCAAGTATTGAATATTATAACCGAATGATAAAATGTAGAGGCGCAAAGAGCTTGTGAGTTATTGAATCAAGTGCCCTCGTAGTTGACTTGTTTGACCGTGGGGTAAACAACGATCAACGGTGTAGATTCATTGCGGGGGGACTAGCCAAAGTTTGTTGTTGTACTCAAGGAGCCTCCGCAATGACGTCATGAGGCAAATTGGAAGACAACTGTAATCCACGATAAGCCCTGTCAACGGATTTTTACACATCATTTCAGGCATGAAAAGACAGAGATTTTAAAAGGAGAAACAATGTTTAATTTCTTGCAAAGGAATTTCAATTTGTTATGGATGGTGAAGAATCTCTGCACAGAAATACCTACACACAGTCAGATTGTTGCATTTAGGTTGGAATATCATAGTTTCAAGAATTCATCAACAACCCAGAGTGAGATATGGAAAAAGTGTAAAACATTCTCAATGGACTCAGCAAAAGGAATTCCAGCATCTCAAAAAAAAGTAGCTATTGACTCAGCAACTGTATCAGAAGCGGCTATTCCTATAGATTAGGAATTTTCAATTTCACGTTATGTTATTTTCTCAAAATCATGTAAATTGTAATAGGACCTTTTTGAGGCATGTACCTCCATAACTATAAGTAGTTAAAGAAGTTAGAATTAGTTTTATCGCTGGAAACTATTTTGTTATTTTGTATTTAAAGAATATTCCAAGAAAGGAAAAGGTTACGAGTTTTGAACCTTGAAGCCAAACTTTTGTACTCAAGAATGGAAAATTAATGAATGAGTATGCAAGTTTCTATCATTCTGTTTATGCTGAAAAGTTTTCCAATTTACACTATGTTTTCTTATATGTGAATAAAATAGAGTAATGAGTAGCAGGTCTATTTATACATATGTATTTAAGAGTTAAAAAAACCTTAATGTGCACTCCTCTATTTTAACTTTATCTTTACTTAATTCTTCAGGGTTTTAAAATGATAGATTCTGTTTGAAACATCATATCAAATTGAAATCCTCTTCTCTTTTTCTTCCGTTCATTCAATTCAACATAAGTGAAATATAACATTGCAGAACATGCATAGATTTGATATTTAAGGGTTACATAATCAATGTTTAAGGGTTTATAAGATGGAGACATATATATATTCATTTGTGACATAATCAGATAATGTCTTAAGTACTGATTCCTAATCACGGCTAAGGAATTGTTTCTTAAGGTACAACATAAATTGGCATCGTTGCTAGGGAATGAAGATTCAAAGGTTTTCCCTGGGTTTTATTTTACATTTCCTCTAGTTGTTCAGAGAGGAGGAAATAATAAGCCGTGTTTGTTTTAAAATAGCTCTGGCTCCTAAGAAACCTCACACGAGGCCGGATACCTCTCAGCAAAAAGTTCCTGTTTTGTCTGATCCTGAGAAGCTTGTTTCAAAGAAGGGCCAGAAACCAAAAATATTTGATACACCAGATGTTACACTGCTTTCACTGGGTAGTATTTCATGCATTTTCTCATCCGAGGATATTTCCAAGAGAATCATTTTCTCGGAAAAAGAATCCTCACCATCACCCATTCATTTTCAAGAACCTACATTACAAGAGCAATCTTTTGAGTTTGTGTCTTTCCCTCTTACAGAAAATCAACCTCATATAGTTGCCAGCTCTTCTGCAATCGTTCATACACCAATCCATCTATCAATTGTTCCACCTCATTCACCCCCACCTGCAACTGGTATTCATTTTACCCCTGCTCAAAGAGTAGTTAACCAGGGCATAAGCATGGTGGCCCCTGCTTTCTTGATGAATAGATATGCACCATTAAATCTACCCCAAGCAATGAATGCAATGCCTCAAGAGTATCTCAAGTTACTCCCTAGATTTACTAGTGAAGATGAAATAACTGCAGAACAACACTTGCCCTTGTTTTACACATTTGCTGAGAATTTCAATGTTGAGCATTTAGATGTTGTAATGAGACTTTTTGTTCAGTCTCTAAGTGGAGAGCCAAGGAAATGGTTTAAAGGATCGCCTGATGGTTCAATAAATAATTGGGATGAACTAGAAAGACATTTCACCGAGAGATGGGGTGAAAAAAAGGGACCGTGGTTATTATTTGACAGAATTCAATGCAATAAAGAAGAAATCTAATGAAAATATGAATGATTTTGTGAAAAGATCTAACAAATTGTATAATAGTTTTCCTTTGGAAATGAAACCCCCTCCTATTGGAGCAAGGGTCATTTTTGCTGGTGCATTTGAACCAGATTTCAGTTTCACATTGAGAGAAAGAAGGTCCCCCACTTTGGATCAGATTCAAACTGATGCTCTGGAGATTGAGGCCAATATGTCCGTTGCTGGTAAAGTTCAAGATAAAGGAAAAGCTAAAGAAGAAGCCTCATCTCAAGATAAGAGAATTGACGATATGACTAAAGTCATAAAAAATTTGTCTAATAAATTGGTGAAGTTGGAAATAGATAATAATAAGCCTGCAAGACAAAGTAGACGGGTTTTTAATCCCCAATTTAAAAAACAACCCCTGCAGATTCTACAAAGAGAAAGGAAAGATCAAGATCAGGTGCAAGCACCTTTGTATATAGAGGCAGCTCCATCCCATTCAGTAGATGATGATGATGAAAAATAAGATGATGCTCAAATTTCTGTTGTGTACATGGAATATGATGAAACAGAAGAAGAAACTGAGGAAGAAAGAGTGGAAGAAAATGAAGAAACTGATCTTTCATTCGATCAAGAAGAGATGGATGATTATTGCAAACATTTTACGGACTTCATGCAATCAGAATTACATAAAAAATATGATTTGAGGTTAAAGAAGTGGTTAAGAACTCAAGATGATGAGGAAAAAGAACCAGAATCAGTACCTTCTCCAATGGTGACTCCATTACAGAAAAACCAGATTAAGAAATCAGATAAGGGGAAATAGCCCATTGAAGAAAAAGAGAAGGACAAACAACAAGTTGAGGCTTCTCAAACAAGGATTAAGGATCCTAATATTTTGGAGAAAGTTGTTACTGTTTCTAATCAAAGTCTAAATTCCAATAAAAATCAAGAAGAACCTGAAATGTCAAAAAAAAAAAATCAAACTTTCAGTTTATCGAAAGAGTTGGAAAAAGTGAAAATTGAAATACCTCTTCTTGAGTTAATAAAAACACCTGGTTATAAGAAGGAGATTGCAGAATTTATCAATTTATCTTAGTCTGATGAAGTAGGCGATATAGTAAATCTACAAGAAGAAAAACCAATGGTTACTTTTGGGCCTTATGTTGAAGAGGTAGATTCGTCTGTCCCTCATTTTTATATATCACTTCCGTTACATGATTTTTTTTTACATAACTATATGCTAGATTCTGGCGCATCCCACAATCTGATGCCATTGTGTGTGATGAAAGAGTTAAATTTACAAATCACTAAGCCATACCGAGACCTTTATTCTTTTGATTCAAAAAGGGTGAAGTGTGTGGGTCTTATTAAGGATATGGTTGTTTCATTGGCTCAAATCCTAGCCAAGAGCATTATGATGGATGTGGTAGTGGTAGATATTCCAGCCAGATTTGGTATGTTATTATCTAGATCTTGGGGGGGGAATATTGGAGGAGTGTTGAAGCTAGAGTTTACTTATGCCATCATTCCTGTTTTTAATGGGGAAGAAAGGAGGTTGTATAGAGAAACTAGATTTCAAAAAACTGCTACCAAGAAAGATGCAGGTAATTCACCTATTTATGGCCAAGAGAAGGATGAATTCTCTTGCTTCATGCTACATGAAGATGCAGAGTTTGCTGAAGAGTCACAAGGGAAGCTCCCTTCAGCCATTTTACATAAGGAGCTGCATTCAAACAAGCTTTGGAAGTGCTATTTTGATGGTGCATTTTCTAAATAAGGCACCGGAGCTGGTTTTATTTTTGTATCTCCGGAAGGTAACCTTGTACCTTTCTCTTTCAAATTGGAGTTTGAATCCACCAATAATGTAGCTGAATATGAAGCATTAATCATTAGTCTTCAGAAAACTAAGAAAATGGGAATTCAGTCTATGACCGTGTTTGGTGATTCCGAATTAATCATAAGACAAATTAAGAATTTGTGTCAAACTAAACATCCCACGTTAAGGACATATAGGAATGAGGTATGGTATTTAATTGAAAACTACTTTGCAGCTTTCAACCTATAGTTTATCCCAAGAGAAGAGAATAGAATGGCTGATTCTTTAGCAGTTGTAGCCAGTACATTCAAACCTCCGATCAATCCAAGACTAAGATATGAAATTGAGATGAGACACAGACCTTCGATCCCTGAAAATATCAAACATTGGCAGGTTTTTGAGGATGATGAACAGATTAAGCAATTTTTGTTGATGATTGAATATTTTGAAGATCATCAGATTGATTTGGAAACTGATGAAAGTGACTTGGCTGATATGTCTAAGATTCTAAAAAAGAAGATTGGTGATCAACAAATTATTCAGTTGAAAGACAATATTTTACCAAGAAGTTTGGTACATCTCGAAAGATTGTTTGATGCTAATGATGTAGCACTGAATAAGAAGAAAGCGCATCAAGATGAGAATGTGGAAGATTGTAATTTAGGAACTCAATATGAGCCTAAAATGGTCAAATTGTTCAAAGGCGTTCTGAAGGACTATAAACAAAGGTACATAGATCTGTTCAAACAATTTGAGGATTTATTTTCTTTGTCATATGATGATTTAAAGACTTATGATAAGAATATTATTCAACATAAAATCCCATTGAAAGATGGAGTCAAACCACATAGACAGAAACTTAGACAAATCAATCCATTGTTGTTGGCCCCGATTGAAAAGGAGGTAAATAAATTGCTGCAAGATAAAATAATTGTTCCTCTCAGATATTCAGATTGGGTTTCCAATCTTGTACCATTCAGAAAGAAAAATGGAGAGATAACGCTGTGTGTAGATTTCAGGAACTTGAATAGGGCTTCATTGAAAGATAATTATCCTTTGCTGAAAATGGATTTTGTCTTGCAAAATGTGATTGGAGCTTACATATTATCTATGGTAGATGGTTTTTCAGGGTATAACCAGGTTGCTGTGGAGAAGGAAGATCAAAAGAAAAATGCTTTCACTACACCCTGGGGAACATTCATGTATGCCAAGATGTCGTTTGGCCTAATGAATGCAGGGGCCACATTCCAATTAGCAATGGATATTGCAGTTGTAGGAGATAAGTTTGTGGTTATTTATCTGGATGATGTCACAATTTTTTCAAACTCTGATGAGGAACATCTACAGCATTTGCAAAAAGCCTTCTTGAAGTGTAGGAAATATGGATTATCGTTGAATCCTAAAAAATATTTTTTTTCCCTGAAGGAGGGTAAACTGCTGGGCCATATTGTTTCCAAACAAGGAGTGAAGATTGATCCAGCAAGCGTCAAAGCAATACAGTTAATTCCACTGCCCCGAAGTAAGAAAGATATTCAGAGATTTCTTGGAAAAAATATTTTTCTAAGAATATTTGTTCCTAATTACACAGAGACTGTCAAGAAAATAACAGACATGTTGAAAAAGGATGTTGAGGTGAAGTGGGACAAAGAAGCAAGGGAATATTTTCAAAGTATTAAAGACGCTCTACAAGAAGCACCTATTCTAATTAGTCTAGATTATTTGAAGCCATTTAAAATTTTCTCATTTGCGTCTTCCTCAACAATTGCTGTTGTGTTATTATAGAGAAATGAAGAAAAGTGTGAACAACCTGTAGCATATTTCAGTAAGGTGCTCTGAGATGCAGAATTAAAACAGAAGATATTGGAGAAACGCGTATATGCTATGGTGAAAGCATTGAAAGAATTAAGAACCTATATTCTTCATTCCCAAATTTTAGCATATGTTCCTAATTCTGCTGTAAAGGATGTTTTAGTATAGAGCGATGTAGAAGGGAAAAGAGGCAAATGGATGGCTAAAATCCAAGAATACGACCTGGATGTTAAACCAACAAAATTGATCAAAAGATTAGGACTGGCCAAACTATTAACAGAGTCAAATTTCCAAGCACTGGGAATTCATTTATTGGCATTTGTAGAGGAATTCAATGGAGAAATAGGTAATATTCAGTCAAAGTCAACAATTAAATATAAATTCCTCTGCTCAGATTGGTACAAGGATATTATTCACTATTTATGTTGTCTTTCTTGTCCTCCTTCATTAAATAGAGCTAAATACAGAGCTTTAAAACTCAAGGCTCAACCTTATGTCATAATTGAAGCAAATCTATATTGGAAGGATCCTGCTGGTGTGTTATTGTTATGTTTGATAGAGGAGGAAGTTTCAGAAGTAATTAAAGAATATCATGAATGTTTGTGTGGGGGTCACTACAGTTGGAAGGTAACTGCTCATAAAGTTCTCAAATAATGTTTTTATTGGCCCTCTGTATTTTCTGATGTATATAAAATAGTCAGAAGCTGTCAAAAATGCCATATGTTCGCAAAAAAGAAAAGGTTAGCCCCTTTACCTCTTCTCCCTGTTTTTGTTGAAGAACCTTTCAGACAATGGGGATTGGATTTCATTGGAGAAATCAATCCACCATCTAGTGGGAAATTTAAGTGGATCCTTACCGCTATAGATTAGTTTACAAAATGGGTAGAGGTAATCCCTACCAGGAAGGAAAATTATTTGGTTGTTATGAAGTTTTTAGAAGAAAATATCTTTAGCAGATTTGGATGTCCAGTAAATATTGTGACAGATAATGCCCATGTTTTCAACTCAATCAGGTTTATAAATTTCTGTCAGACTTATAATGTGATATTGTCTCATTCTACAACTTATCATCCACAAGGAAATGGATTGGAAAAATCTTCTAACAAAACATTGGTAAATTTTTTGAAGAAGACAATAAATGAAAACCAGAAGAATTGGGATTCAAAGCTAGTTTTTGCTCTATGGGAAAAAAGGATGACCACTAGGAGATCCACTAGTAAGTCACCTTATGAACTAGTATATGGTACTCAGGCATTGTTTCCCACCCAGTTGGTGAAACCTGTGATCTCTTTCCTTCAAGATGCTCAAGAAGAACCTAATGCCATGATTAGAAGAATGAATAATGTAATGGAGTTAAGTGAAAGCAGAAATAAAGTTTGAGAGAATTTTCTTACTTATCAGCAAAAAATGAAGAAAATATTTGACAGGAAAGAAAAAGAAATTATGTTTCGGAATGGAGATCTGGTATTAAGATGGGATACCCGGAGGGAAGACAAAGAGAAACATGGCAAATTTGATCCTTTGTGGTACGGTTCGTTCAAAATTAGTGAGGCCATGATGAATAATACCTTCATGCTGGAAAGTCTTGAAGGAGAAGTAATAGATATTCCTGTGAATGGGCAATATCTAAAACATTATTTCCAACACTAAGAGTTGTTTCACCATCATTGTATATATCTAGTTTTATCATTGTACATTTTTCATTTAGCAATTTTTGACTCCATGCCCGAAGTGAAGGCACTGATCTGCAGTTTCTTAGTGTTTTGTGGCAAAAACACTATCCCCGGGTGGATCCAGATGTTGTGGATCATCTGCATATCCTTTTATATTTTATTTTGAAAAAAAAAAAAACACAAAAAATATGAAATTCAGAAAAAGTATATGCTATAGTATAATGTTTTTTACACTGTAACATAAAAAATAAATGTTTCTAAAAGCTCTATGCAAATTAAGTTTATTGTTAAAATTTATTTGGATGTATATTATAGTTTCATATTTAAACGTTGAGCAAGTCTCTGAGTGGAAGTAGCAAGTATTGAATATTATAACCAAATGATAAAATGCGGAGGCGCAAAGAGCTTGTGATTTATTGAATCAAGTGCCCCCGCAGTTGACCTGTATGACCGCGGGGTAAACAACGATCAACGGTGTAGATTCATTGCAGGGGTACTAGCCAACGTTTGCCACCGTACTCCAGGAGCCTCTACAATGACGTCATGAGGCAAAGTGGAAGACAGTTGTAATCCACGATAAACCTTGTCAACGGATTTTTACACATCATTTCAGGCATGAAAAGACGAAGATTTTAAAAGGAGAAATAGTTTTTAATTTCTTGAAAAGGCATTTCAATTTGTTATGGATGGTGAGTACTCTCTTCACAGAAATACCTACACACAGTCAGATTGTTGCATTCAGGTTGGAATATCATAGTTTCAAGAATTCATCAATAACCCAGAGTGAGATATGGAAAAAGTGCAAAACATTCTCAATGGACTTAGTAAAAGGAATTCCAACATCTCAGCAAAAAGTAGCCGTTGACTCAGCAACCGTATTAGAAGCGGTTGTTCCTATAGATTAGGAATTTTCAATTTCACGTTATGTTATTTTCTCAAAATCATGTAAATTGTAATAGGACCTTTTTGAGGCATGTAGCTCCGTAACTGTAAGTAGTTAAAGCAGTTGGAATTAGTTTCATCGTTGCAAACTATTTTGTTATTTTGTATTTAAAGAAGATTCCAAGAAAGGAAAAGGTTCCAAGTTTTGAACCTTGAAGCCAAATTTTTGTACTCAAGAATGGAAAATTAATGAATGAGTATGCAAGTTTCTATCATTCTGTTTATGCTGAAATTTTTTCCACTTTACACTATGTTTTCTTATCTGTGAATAAAATAGAGTAATGAGTAGTAGGGCTCTTTATACATATGTATTTAAGAGTTAAAAAAACCTTAATGTGCACTCCTCTGTTTTAACTTTATCTTTACTTAATTATTCAGGGTTTTAAAATGATAGATTCTGTTTGAAACATCATATCAGATTGAAATCCTCTTCTCTTTGTCTTCCGTTCATTCAATTTAGCATAAGTGAAATCTAGCATTGCAGAACATGCATGGATTTGATATTTAAGGGTGACATAATTAATGTTTAAGGGTTTATAAGACGGAGACAGATATATATTCATTTGTGACATAATCGGATAATGTCTTAAGCACTGATTCCTAATCATAAGGAATTTCGAAGTGGCACATAAATTGCCATGGTTGGAATGAAGATCTGTTTTCTCCTGGTTTATTTTTACATTTTCAGTTGTTCGTAGAGGAGGGAAATAATAAGCGTGTTTTAAAATAGTTTCCGTTCCAGAAACTCCTTGGCACTTGGAGTACTTTCAAAGAAACTTCTTGTTTTTGTCCCATCCCTAGAGAAATGAGTCACATACGAAACCAAAAATATTTGATACACCAGATGTTACACTGCTTGCACCAGGCAGCAGTTCACGCACTTTCTTATCCAAGGATATTTCCAAGAAACTCATTTTCTCGGAAAAAGAATCTTCACCATCACCCATTCATTTTCAAGAACCTACATTAGAAGAGCAATCTTTTGAGTTTGTGTCTTTCCCTCTTACAGAAACTCAACCTCATATAGTTGCTTGCCCTTCAAATAATCCTTCACACACCAAAACCGATACTCGGCTTGTTCTGCCTCCTATTGACCCCCACCTGCTAACCTGGTATTCATTTTACCCTCGCTCAAGGAGCAGTTAACCCGGGCATAAACATGGCAGTTCCTGCAGCCCCAGCTTTCTTGATGAACAGATATGCACCATTAAATCTACCACAACCACTGCATGATATGCCTCAGGAGTATCTCAGGTTACTCCCTAGATTTACTAGTGAAGATGAAATAACTGCAGAACAACACTTGCCCTTGTTTTACACATTTGCTGAGAATTTCAATGTTGAGCATTTAGATGTTGTAATGAGACCTTTTGTTCAGTCTCTAAGTGGAGAGGCAAGGAAATGGTTTAAAGGATCACCTGATGGTTCAATAAATAATTGGGATGAACTAGAAAGACGTTTCACCGAGAGATGGGGTGAAAAAAAGGGACCATGGTTATTATTTGATAGAATTCAATGCAATAAAGAAGAAATCTAATGAAAATATGAATGATTTTGTGAAAAGATTTAACAAATTGTATAATAGTTTTCCTTTGGAAATGAAACCTCCTCCTATTGGAGCAAGGGTCGTTTTTGCTGGTGCATTTGAACCAGATTTCAGTTTCACATTGAGAGAAAGAAGGTCCCCCACTTTGGATCAGATTCAAACTGATGCTCTGGAGATTGAGGCCAATATGTCCGTTGCTAGTAAAGTTCAAGATAAAGGAAAAGCTAAAGAAGAAGCCTCATTTCAAGATAAGAGAATTGACGATATGACTAAAGTCATAAAAAATTTGTCTAATAAATTGGTGAAGTTGGAAATAGATAATAATAAGCCTGCAAGACAAAGTAGATGGGTTTTTAATCCCCACTTTGCATTTGTAGGAGATAAGTTTGTGGTTATTTATCTTGATGATGTCACAATTTTTTCAAACTCTGATGAGGAACATCTACAGCATTTGCAAAAAGCGTTCTTGAAGTGTAGGAAATATGGATTATCGCCGAATCCTAAAAAATATTTTTTTGCTCTGGAGGAGGGTAAACTGTTGGGCCATATTTTTTCCAAACAAGGAGTGAAGATTGATCCAGCAAGGGTCGAAGCAATACAGTTAATTCCACTGCCCTGAAGTAAGAACGATATTTAGAGATTTCTTGGAAAAATTAATTTTCTAAGAAGATTTGTTCCTAATTACACAGATATTGTCAAGAAAATAACAGACATGTTGAAAAAGGATGTTGAGGTGAAGTGGGACAAAGAAGCAAGGGAATATTTTCAAAGGATTAAAGAAGCTCTACAGGAAGCACCTATTCTAATTAGTCCAGATTATTTGAAGCCATTTCAAATTTTCTCATTTGCGTCTTCCTCAACAATTGCTGATGTGTTATTACAGAGAAATGGAGAAAAGTGTGAACAACCTGTAGCATATTTTAGTAAGGTGCTCCGAGATGCATAATTAAAATATAAGATATTGGAGAAACACGTATATGCTCTGGTGAAAGCATTGAAAGCATTCAGAACCTATATTCTTCATTCCCAAATTTTAGCATATGTTCCTAATTCTACTGTAAAGGATGTTTTAGTATAGAGCGATCTATAAGGGAAAAGAGGCAAATGGATTGCTAAAATCCAAGAATACGACCTCGATGTTAAACCAACGAAATTTATCAAAGGATAGGGACTGGCCAAATTATTAACAGAGTCAAATTTCCAAGCACTGGGAATTCATTTATTGGCACTTGTAGAGGAATTCAATGGAGAAATAGGTAATATTCAGTCAAAGTTAGAAATTAAATATAAATTCCTCTTCTCAGATTGGTACAAGTATATTATTCACTATTTATGTTGTCCTTCTTGTCCTCCTTCAATAAATAGAGCTAAATACAGAGCTTTAAAACTCAAGGCTCAACCTTATGTAATAATTGAAGCAAAGCTATATTGGAAGGATCCTACTGGTGTGTTATTGTTATGTTCTACAGAGGATGAAGTTTCAGAAGTAATTAAAGAATATTATGAATGTTTGTGTGGGGGTCACTACAGTTGGAAGGTAACTGCTCATAAAGTTCTCAAATAATGTTTTTATTGGCCTTCTGTATTTTCTGATGTATATAAAATAGTTAGAAGTTGTAAAAAATGCCAAGTGTTCACAAAAAAGAAAAGGTTAGCCCCTTTACCTTTTCTCCCTGCTTTTGTTGAAGAACCTTTCAGACAATGGGCATTGGATTTCATTGGAGAAATCAATCCACCATCTAGTGGGAAATTTATGTGGATCCTTACTGCTACAGATTATTTTACAAAATGGGTAGAGGCAATCCCTACCAGGAAGGCAAATTATTTGGTTGTTATGAATTTTTTAGAAGAAAATATCTTTAGCAGATTTGGATGTCAAGTAAATATTGTGACAGATAATGCCCAAGTTTTCAACTCAATCAGGTTTATAAATTTCTGTCAGAATTATAATGTGATATTGTCTCATTCTACAACTTATCATCCACAAGGAAATGGATTGGTAGAATCTTCTAACAAAACATTGGTAAAAATTTTGAAGAAGACAATAAATGAAAACCAAAAGAATTGGGATTCAAAGCTAGTTTTTGCTCTATGGGAAACAAGGATGACCACTAGGAGATCCACTAGTAAGTCACCTTATGAACTAGTATATGGTACTCAGGCATTGTTTCCCACCCAGTTGGTGAAACCTGTGATCTCTTTCCTTCAAGATGCTCAAGAAGAACCTAATGCCATGATTATAAGAATGAATAATGTAATGGAGTTAAGTGAAAGAAGAAATGAATTTTGAGAGAATTTTCTTACTTATCAGCAAAAAATGAAGACAATATTTGACAGGAAAGCAAAAGAATCATGTTTTAGAATGGAGATCTGGTATTAAGATGGGATACCCGGAGGGATGACAAAGAGAAACATGGCAAATTTGATCCTTTGTGGTACGGTTCATTCAAAATTAGTGAGGCCAGGATGAGTAATAACTTCATGCTGGAAAGTCTTGAAGGAGAAGTAATAGATATGCCTGTGAATGGGAAATATCTAAAACATTATTTCTGACACTAAGAGCTATTTGACCATCATTGTATATATCTCGTTTTATCATTGTACATTTTTCATTTAGCAATTTTTGACTCCATGCACGAAGTGAAGGCACTGATCTGCAGTTTCTTAGTGTTTTGTGGCAAAAACACTATCCCCGGGTGGAGCCAGATGTTGTGGATCATCTGCATATCCTTTTCTATTTTATTTTGAAAATAAATAAAAAACACAGAAAATATGAAATTCAAAAAAAGTATATGCTATAGTATAATGTTTTTTATACTGTAACATAAAAAAGAAATGTTTCTAAAAGCTCTATGAAAATTAAGTTTATTGTTAAACTTTATTTGGATGTATATTATAGTTTCATGTTTAAACGTCGAGCAAGTATCCGAGTGGAAGTAGCAAGTATTGCAGATTATAACTGAATGATAAAATGTGGAGGCGCAAAGAGCTCGTGATTTATTGAATCATGTGCCCCCGCAGTTGACCTGTTTGTCCGCGGGGTAAACAACGATCAATGATGTAGATTCATTGCGGGGGGACTAGCCAAAGTTTTCCACCGTACTCCAGGAGCCTCCACAATGACGTCATGAGGCAAAGTAGAAGACAGCTGTAATCCACGATAAACCTTGTGAACGGCTTTTTACACGTCATTTCAGGCATGAAAAGATGTAGATTTTAAAAGGATAAACATTGTTTAATTTCTTGCAAACGCATTTCAATTTGTTATGGATGATGAGTACTCTCTTCACAAAAATACCTACACACAGTCAGATTGTTGCATTCAGGTTGGAAATCATAGTTTCAAGAATTCATCAACAACCCAGAGTGAGATATGGAAAAAGTGCAAAACATTCTCAATAGACTTACCAAAAGGAATTCCAACATCTCAACAAAAAGTAGCCGTTGACTCAGCAACCATATCAGAAGCGGTTGTTCCTATAGATTAGGAATTTTCAATTTAATGTTATGTTATTTTCTCAAAAATATTGTAAATTGTAATAGGACCTTTTTGAGGCATGTAGCTCCGTAGCTGTAAGTAGTTAAAGCAGTTAGAATTAGTTTCATCGCTGGAAACTGTTTTGTTATTTTGTATTTAAAGAATATTCCAAGAAAGGAAAAGGTTCCGAGTTTTGAACCTTGAAGCCAAATTTTTGTACTCAAGAATGGAAAATTAATGAATGAGTATGCAAGTTTCTATCATTCTGTTTATGCTGAAAAGTTTTCCATTTTACACTATGTTTTCTTATCTATGAATAAAATAGAGGAATGAGCAGCAGGTTTCTTTATACATATGTATTTAAGAGTTAAACAAACCTTAATGTGCGCTCCTCTGTTTTAACTTTATCTTTACTTAATTCTTCAGGGTTTTAAAATGATAGATGTTGTTTGAAACATCATATCAGATTGAAATCCTCTTCTCTTTTTCTTCCATTCATTCAATTCAGCATAAGTGAAATATAGTGTTGAAGAACATGCATGGATTTGATATTTAAGGGTTACATAATCAATTTTCAAGGGTTTGTAAGACCAAGAAAGATATATATTCATTTGTGAAATAATTGGATAATGTCTTAAGCATTGATTCCTAATCACGGCTAAGGAATTATCTCTTAAGGTACAACAACAGCCATCATATCTTCAGTTCATGTAGCAGATATGCAAAACTAATAGCTATATAGTGCAAGCCCTAATAGGGTAATTTTCTTATATTCATAGATCTGGAAAATCCTTTTTGGGTTATCTTGGGTATCCTTGATAGAGCTCGGATCTAAAGTTTCAGCATTATCAGAGCTCCCAAACTGCCTTGATATAACTTTCTATTTTCTGGCAGTTGCGGCCCCAAAATTTTCTAACAGGGAGAGCACAATTTTCCTTCTAGCAATTCAACAGTTATGCAATCCCTCTTGTGGGATCATTTTAGGGTCATTCTAGGCCATTTCTTTGGCTTGATTGTCTCATATTTTGAGCACTATTATACTGGTTCATCCACCTCCTAGATAATAAAATGACTTAGCTCTTTCTATGCATTCTAATGTGTATTTAGATTTATTGTTTACTTTGTTGTATTTATTATATTTTTGTTTAGTATTACTGCATCTCCCTTTTAGGATATTACATCTACCTTATTTTTTAAGAAAGAGGTAAAAGAACCCTTCCCAAAAAAGAATATGAGACAAAACCCTTGATCATTCGCTTCCAATTTTTCTCCATCCAAATAATCATGGAATATGGGGATGAATACATGAACATGGTTTTGTAACACTATTTGGTTTTGATAATTTAGAATATTAGATTAAATAAAAAATTAAAATGTTAAGCTAGGATATGATTGGAAAAATATAAAATCAAAAAATGTTAGGACTACAGTTATTTCATTATTCATATCAATAAAATGTTAGAGGTAGATTGCCCAAAAAAATGAAGAAAAAATAAAATTATAGGAAAGAAAATAAAAAATGGATGCTTTAGATTTTAAGAATAAAATTTTTAAGGCTACCTATTTTAATGCTCCATTTAAATGTCAATTATTATTAATTTGTGATTAATTTTATTAATTAGGCATTAATCCTTGTTTTTATAATCAGCATAAAACATTATTGTAAATCTGGTGCATGATTTTATTATATGGTCGAAAAAGACAAAGTGTATTTGTCATTTGTAATAAAGATCATAGATCTTTCGTCGACAGATCTTTTCCCCACCCAGATAGACGAGGGGGAAAATTTTTGCACAGCCTTCGCCCATTTACCATTAATGGAGGGGGGGGGGGAGGGGTGTCTAAGAAGAGGTATTAATGGAAGGCAGGCCCTCAGTACATTGCACCCTCACATCACATCGCACTTCCCCCCTCCCTCGGCCCCCCGTAGCCCACCCTTGTGTGAAACCAAAAACCTTTTACTACCCACCCTATCCCTCACTCATGGTTTTTTCTCCTACTAATGGATAAATGGCTCTTTCACTTTGACTGTTGACCAACGTCCAACCATATGCCACCACCTCATATACCTATTGCCACTATATCCCTATTGGTTTGTTGTCATCCCACTCCAAGACCATTGAATAGTCCTTTCATCACGTCGCTCCCATGCTATTAACTACTACAGTCACTAATAAAAAGGTTACCATAACCTTCTTAGCTACAAATAAACCCAAGTTTGCAAGATTGTCACTTTTTCTTAATTGATTTACTCTTTTTTATAGGTATACAATTTCCATCGCACAATATCTTAAAACAATTGTTATTTCTCTTGCACCAAATCATATTTTCTTCCCTCTGTCATCTAATTCCCCATTCTTTTCCTTTTTATGTCAGCATGTATCCCAAAGGAAAGACCATAAAACATGTTCCATAGGAAAAGCCTTCCACCACCACCCCGATCAACCTCAACCATATTCCTATTGCAAACTCATTCTACAAGATTGCTGACACAAAGTGAAATTTCTAATTTCATGAATTGCATCTGTGGTTGAAGAAAAATTATCTTGGCAAGCAAGATCAAATCCAATTATGGGAATCCCTTATGCACCTATTTTGTTTTCCCAAAACCTATGAATTTCCATAATTGGTTATCTAGTGCCAAACCAGATATGATCCCGTTAAAAGAGTAGTAGTGGCTCAGAATGGTGACATCCTGTTTTTCATTACTCTTGAAACCATCAACAACATGATTTTAATTCCCCAATAAGATTCTTTGAACTTATTTTCACAAGAAAACCTTATGTAATTGTACCATAAGCTGACCTTTCTCCAAAGATCTCAGATTTTTGAGATATTCCTACCAGATGACATCGTATTTCCCAAGATAAATCCACCATATCCATATTCAATGTTCCTTGAAGCCACTAGACACATCATCTACCCATTATCATGTTTGTTAGGTTACCCAGATGAAAAAAAAATTGATGAATCCATTATTGGATTCTTCTCTATCTTTTCTAAGGATCATTGGCATGCTTTGATGTATAATTACCATTTCAAAAGACTCTAGATATCATTCATACTACTCAAAAAAGCTCATGTGATGATCAAAATATATTTTCTAAGTTCCTGGATATAAAGGAGAAGAATGAAAAATTAAAGACAATTGTATACAACCAATTCTGGAAGCATACCTCCAGTTATCAACATAGAATTATCTCTGCTTTTGATAGTGAGAAAGGAAGGATTAAAATGGATTTATTACAAGTCCAACTTCCATTTCCAAAATCTCTATTAGACTAAAAGAATACCATATTTTCATTTCATACTAACCAAATTCATCGAATAGGTAAAATCGATATAAACAGACGGTCTGGTGAGATGTTGTTTTCCAACATGACCACTCCAACCATGTATTTGTCTTAGCTTAGGACTGCTTTATCTAATGTACAATCTCAACTTAAGATTGATAAATTGTCTCCTCTAGCTAAATACAACAAACTAAAGTCTTTGTAAGACCTTGTAGTTAAAAATGGATATGATCCAAAGGATTATAACGTTGTAGAAGAAATATTTAAAAAGAAAAATGCAGAGATTGCAGCTCTACGAAAACAGTTCAAGCTTCCTTTTATAGAAGACCCACATACAAAGGATATTGAATAAATTGAGCATAATAGAGAATAAATGCTCAATTTAATCATTGAGAAATTTATCCAGATTAAGAATATGGAGGAGCAGTTTGAAGAACTGCTTAAGGAGAAAGAATCAGCTCATCTTTCCATGATTTTAGTCACAGCAGTCCCTATAGAAGTTGTAGGTACATAACCTAGTTCATCATCGATAACCATTGAGTCTAGATCAACAATAAGTGATCCAACAAGGATAGCACAGGAATTGGAAACAATAAAATAGGAAAATGAGGAGCTACTAGAAAAGTCTTGGAGCAGGGTCCCCTAAGTCTGAGTTTAAAGATTATCTTAACATTTGTTTGTAATAGATTCTGTAAGTTTAGTCATGCGCGGGACAAGTCAAGGGGCTTTGGTGTAGGTAAAAGCCCCTCGTGAGTTATAATGGGTAAAAAGGGTAGAACAAGGGGCCTCAAACCATGGTTTGTGTACCCTTGAATAACATAGGCTAAAAGTATAATAGAATTCTATATTGGGTTGAAGAATTCAGTTTTGCGATAAGTCTAAATTTTGATGATAGATCTGGCTATTTTGTGATATTTTGGGTCAATTTGTCTGGGTAGAAAGATCCTGCTGGCTGTGTGTGTGGAGACCTTAGTCCTACTCTGTGCGGACCCTGTTGGTTGTGTGCACGGGTGACCAAAATTTTTAGGTATGAGGGATCAAAACTGATATTAATAAATAACTATCATTTCAGATATCCAAAGTGTGGAATGCATTTATTATTTATGTTATGAATGTTTATGCATGTTATTTCTGATTCCTATATTGACTACAATTAGATCTCTTGCACAACTTTCTATGGGTTTATATGAATGATTATTGAATAGATATGATAGTATAAGGTTCTGATACTACTTCTTAAGGGTCATTACTTGGAATATAGATGATTTGTTAACTTGTGCAAGGCATTCTACATAATCGACCTAAATCTGTCTATTAAGGGTTTCATGGTTAGGAATTTTGTTGCAAATCTTTGTTAATGGTTGTTTTGGATCTTAGGGCACCCACTTCATTCAAACCTATCTTAGGGTGTGGAAACTTGGTTCTAGCACCCCCCCATATTGCTTCGAGTGAGACTTTAACTTGTGCAAGAATTTCGCTACCAAAAAGGCCAGTAGTAAGAGGGTTTTGTTAGTTAACCTCTACTCCAAACCTAGTTCACGACCCCTCAAGCCAAAAAATTGTTCTGTTGCTATGTCCAGGGGAATTTTGAGAGAGGTTGGGTGATGCCGAAAGGTCATTAGCAGCCACTAAAACCTAAACTAGAAGACTAGTTTGAAAAATAGATTCATGAATTTTCCCTAAAAGAAAACAGAAGTACGAAGCTATCTGCTGAAGAGTAGAATAATAGGTATATTTTCATAGAAGTGCACAAGATATTATTTGTAACCTTTTTGCATGAATTACAAGAGTGGTTGGCAAGGTTAGTTAAATTCCAAACCTATTGGAAAGATGATCAGCTCACGTAGTGGACTCTTGAATTGATCCAAAAGTTGGAGACGATTGATAATTCCATTACCTGAACTATAGATCACTGGGTTGACATCATATTGGTCAGGTTTGTGACAAAGTTTGAAGTCAATCAATTTTTCTCATACTCTAAATTTGAAAGAAGATTTTTCAAGGGATTGAGAGGTAAGTTCTTACAAACGTTTCCTCTACTGATTAAGATGTTATTGTGCGAAAAGGATATTTTACACAGTCACACCGAGTAAATGACTCCTAATCAGAGAGAAAGCACTACACACAATGGTAAATATTATTGGGTCAATCAAAGAGGGGACATATCTGTATATAGTCCTCTGATAAAATCCCTTGATATAAATGGAAGTGAGGCTACACATGCTGAAAATAGCCCTCCTGTTATGCCACCATCAAATTCTGTAGGGGTAATAACCCTCCTACCCCACCACCACCCCCACCTATAGAAGATATGGTCGTGCATATGAAGCTACCCACATTTAAGGGTGTGGGGTATGAGTATATGTAGCAATTTTGGTTTGTGGCGAATGTGATGTGGACTACACATAATGTTAATATTGATGTTGTCAAGTGAACACGGCTGGCTATGGTCTTTGAAGCTTGCGCTTTAGATGATTTCATGGGACACCTTTCTCAAAATATAGTCTCACTATTTAGAAGTAGTTCTAAAAATCCAAATCCTATTCTAAGTGCATAATTAAGCTAAAATATACTAAGGAAGGGCCGAAGGAATCAGTTTGGGAAGTTGGCCAACAAATGAAGCAAGCCATAAATGATGGAGGATTTTATTACAATGATAAGAAGCATAAGGAATGGTGCATTGCCATGTTATTATGACATCTACGCTGGCCCATGGGTTAGCAGAATATTTATTCTCAGGAAGAAGCCTTGGAAATTGCTATGAAATTGGAAGTTGTTCCTTGGGGCGATGCTCAATTTGGAGCGCTACAAATTCAGAGCCCATTAGAAGCTATGCACTTAGAAATTTAGAATATATGAAGAGATCAGCGTAAATAAGTTGGCATAGATGTCTGGTACATATGCTACAAGGGAGCTGGCTACACCAAAGATCAGTGCCCTCTTTTGTCTGATTATATGCAAGCTGGGGGACCAAATCCATTGCGGCCCAGAGATGCTGTTGGGCCTAGTACCCGCACACTATGGTGTGCTGATGGTAGGGTTGCTGGGCAACATGATACAAACTAATTCCCATGATTAGGATCCTTTGTACTAAAATTGAAGCAAAAGTGGTGCCAATTCTACTCTTTGGTTGTTCATGATGAGCCCCACTACAAAACGTTTGACCTGATGATAGACAACGTGAACCTTTACAGAGTGTAGGCCGACGCTTCATCACCAAAATATCCCTCTGTACGAGGAGGATCCCCAACAAGAGGATGAGGAGGGAGGAGAGGTGGAGGTGCAGGTTGAGGGAGAGGGAAACTAATTTACTGTAACTGTGGAGATGTTGGCCACTATGCACATGACTGCTCGAACCCTGCATGACAATCCTGTAGGTACTGTAGTCAATTTGATCATGTAATTGAATATTTTCCTATGTTAATAGCTAAGTACAGGAAAATAAGTAGACTCTGATGCAAAACATCCATATGGTTAAGTCTGGATTGAGCGATGATGGTCCAACTATAAATGTAATTATGCGCAGTGGTGTTGCCACCATAGGAAATGAGGAAAAGGCTGTCGCAAAACAACTAATCAGAAAAGTGTATGAGAAGAAGGAAGGCCTTAGCATGCAGAAAGAAAAAGAAATTTTCATTGAGGCCACGAACGATTTTGCTGATATAGGAGCATCCACGTCAAGGAATACCATGGAACCAAAGGCTGATGATGAAGTCCAATGATTCCTATAATCCTCCATTAATCTGTTGTGCTATTAGAAGGTAGTGGATAATCTCTGGGCACTGATAGTTGGGACATGCGTATGATTGTGCAGATTGGTGAATAAAAAATTAATGAAGGCATACTAGATCTAGGGTCTAATGCAAATTTCCTACCTAGGAAAACCTGGAAAAATATGAGAGAACCAAAGTTGGAATGGTCTACAATTCAACTACACATGTCTAATCAGCACAAGATCATTCCACTTGTAAGACTTCCACAAGTCCTGGTAGACATTGTTGGAGTAAAGGTATGCATGGATTTTGAAGTAATACAGATTGTGGATGATGCAGACCCCTAACCTGCACTTTTGGGATTGGATTGGGCTATTGATATGGGAGGCCTCATAAACCTATAGTGTATGAGAATGACCTTTGAGAATTTTGGTACACGGGTATTAGTCCCACTAGATCCAACAGACGGGGAATGATACAAAAAACTAGTGCACGAAGAGGATGATGTCGACAATATTTACAAGTTGATTGCGTGGGATGAAGATTGGATCAACCCTATAGCTGATGGAATGGTGAACTGGGAGAAGGATATCTTGTGTTTTCTGATTCCGATGGCGAGATGAAGAACCAGAAGAATCATTTGCATGATGTCTCTGTGATGTGCTGCCTCAAGATCACAAAGAAATTAAGGTGTATCTCCTATGAGGTAACAGAACTACCCTATTTTGATGGTTTGGGTAGTGTTAGAGTTTTTGGAAGCATTTAAAAAAACTCTCCTAGAGGAATGAAGGTTCTGGGTACTTAATTTAGCTATGCGTGCAACTCTAGCATATTGGTGGGGGATGCAAAAGGGAGCTTTTTAGGACTAGGAGGAATGTAAACAATTGATGTGATGTGCTTTGAACCCCCAACCACCTCACCAATTGAATTATTTTATGGTCGAGGAGATCCATACAAGCACCTGGCCATGTGGATGTAGGTATGGGATGAAAATACATGTAATCAATGGGTTCATATGTTTTTCCACTCGTTGGGGCCATTACCCACCACCCGGTATCTAGAGGTTGAGCTACACCAAGGCACTCGGGACCGGTTCACTATGAAAAAGGATTTCCTGGCAACCTTTGGCTCAGTTTGGGGATCAAAGAAATTGTATAAATCCCTATAGGACATACATGCCTTGATATTTAATAAATATTAGCCCTGAAAGGAATGTGTTGCACTAGCCTGAGATGCGCAGATGAAAGACATCGTCAATTGCATAAAACTGTTAATCGAGGATAATGAATATGACCTGAGGAATGTTAATATCCCAGAGTCAGAATGAGAGTACGTAGTGGTAGGACCTGCCTTAAGGAGGGTGGATGTCACTAAGCCGCTGAAGTTGAAGGAAGTCAACATTGGGATGGAAGAGTAGCCCAAGTTGGCAAAAATTGTGGATTATTAGGATGATGATATAGTGGGAAATATTGTAGAGTTGCTGATAGAATATCAAGATCTGTTTCCTACAAAGTTCTCTGAGCTCAAGGTAACTGTGGGGGACCTGGGTGTTATGAATATCACATTGAAACCTAATGTGCACCCATATCGATTGAACCCAAAATATAAGATGAAAGTAAAGGATGAATTATAAAAGATAGTGGCTGCAAGCATCATTGAATTGTTTGAAAATTTTGACTGGGCAAGCCCAATGGTGGTTTAGGAGAAAAATACCAAAGGAGAGATAAGGATTTGTGTAGATATGCACATGTTGAATGATGCCTATGTGCATGACCCCTTCCCTACTCCATTTTCTGATGAAATACTGGATAATGTAGGAGGAAAAGAAGTTTATTAATTTACGGATGGATTATTGGAGTATCATCATATCAGAATTACGCTGGAAGACCACAACAAGACCACCTTTGCCACTGAATGGGGGTCTTTCCAATATACTCTCATGCCATTCGGATTGAAAAATGCACCTGTAATATTCTCGCGCATGGTAGTGGTTGTACTCAAGGAATTCATTCATAAATTCTTGGAGGTATATTTTGATGATTGTACAGTGTTTGGATTGGTAAATAAACATGTGTCAATCTTACACATGATGCTTGACACCTGTTTGAAGCACCAGATTTCTCTCAACCTGAAGAAGTGTATATTCTATGTGCCTTTTGGAATTTTGTTGGGGAATATGAATATTTCTAGGGAATATAGTATGTCAGCAAGTATTGATAGTAGACCCAACCAAGATTGTGTTTATCATCAACTTAAAAGTTCCTACTAATGAGAAACAGTTGTGCTCCATCCTAAGACAAAATCATTATTCCAGGAAGTTTATAAAAGGGTACGCTCTAATCACTGCACTAATTGAGAAGTTGCTAAAGAAGGATGTAGCATTTTTCTAGGATTGTGAATGTCAGAAGAGATTTGAGGTACTAAAAGAGAAAATGGTCACTGCACCTATCTTGATATTCCCAGACTGGTCTAAGGTTTTTCATGTGCATGTGGATGCATCTGGTATAAAACTTGGGGCTATTTTAGCACAACCAAGAGAATGAGACATTGATCACCCAATCTCTTTTGCAGCACAGAGCGCAACTACTCAACCACATAAATGGAAGGATTGGCCATGGTATACACATTGCAAAAATAAAAACACTATCAACTAGGAGGGCACTTCAAAATGTTCATGGATTATTCTACTTTGAAATACCTGGTCAATAAGCCTATTTTGTGGGGGTAGATCTGCTGGTGGTTGTTTCTTTTTCAGGAGTGTGACTTTGAGATTATTGTGAAGCCTAGAAGACTGAATGCTTGACCCGATCATCTATCATGAATTAAACATGGGGAAGAACCAACCAGTCTGGAGGAGTGGTTACCTGATGTAGAACTATTCGCTATCAAGGTAGTGGATGAGAACTTTATTGATATTATTCATCTTCTGACAATGGGAACAACATGTGCAGAATATTCAGTCCATCAAATGAAGGAGTTCGTTACACGTGCAGCTGATTTTACCTTTATTGCAGGTCAATTGTATAAGATAGGTGTAGATGAAGTATTGAGATCATATGTGTTGGAACATGAAAGACATGATATCTTGGCTGAGGCTCATGGAGGAGTGGCAGGAGGCCTCTATGCTTGGAAAATTACTACACAAAAGGTGTTGCATGTGGGGTTATGGTGTCCCATGCTACACAGTGATGCACATGCATAATTCCAAGCCTATGACGCATGCCAGAGAACAGAAAAGCCCTCGCGTAGTGACGAAATTCTCCTGAAACCATAGATGGCTCTATAGGCCTTTGATAAATGAACCATAGATTTGTTTGGGCCCATCAACCCTCCAGGAAATAAGACTGGAGGGCATTATATCATTACTGCAAATTATTATGTAACCATATTGGCAAAGGAAAAGGTAGTAAAGGATTGTACTACAGATACTGTTGCACACTTCATCATTGAGCACATTTTTAACAGCTTTGGATGCCCGAAGATTTTGATCAGTGATAGAGGTAAGCACTTTGTTAATGAAACAATTGAGGATTTGGAAAAGGAATTCAAGATCCATCACTAGAAGAGTACCCCTTATCACCCACAAGAAAATGGTGTAGTAGAAGCTTTCAACAAGATCTTGGAGAATGTGCTCACAAAGATATGTAATTCCAACTGAGATGATTGGGACGTGTGCATCCCTACTGTGCTATGAGCTTACAAAACCACATGCAATAAGTTGACAGGGAAAACACCTTTCAAGATGGTCTATCGGTAGGAAGCCATCATGCCAATGGAATATATTGTCCCAAGCTTTCACATCGCAACTTTTGCTCATATGGACAAGCCTGATATTATGGAGGAACACTTGGTGCAACTTGTTGCCTTAGAAGAAGACCGATTCATTGCTAATTTCCATAGTAGAGAAGGCACACAAAAAAAATTGGCATGATAGGCACATTAGGAAGAAGGTGTTCAAAGAGGAAGAGTTGTTTTTGTTATATGAAATTCAGTTCATGAGCCACCCAGGTAATTTTAGCAGGAATTGGTTGGGGCCATATATCATGAAGGAAATCACTGATGGCGGTGTGGTGCGGTTGGCCACGCTGAGCGGTGAGAATCTGCCTGGATATGTTAATGGGGGAAGGTTGAAGCGATATAGGGACAATCCTATGCCGAAAAAATGACTATATGGACGGAGCATTAGAATCCAAGAGTCTATGTTCAGCAGAAAGGGAGGGCATAGGCAGGTGTTATAGAAGTGCAAGGGTGATGCGCAGGAAAGGAAATTAGCCATTGAAACAATGAAACTAGGTGAAAAGTGAAATTACCGTTAGATGAAGTGGATTTCTTTCAATTAATGAGGAAATATTGGAGGATTTTTTACCATTTTCTTGAAGGTAAGCAGAAATTAATGATAATCTGACCATTTTTACCATGGATGACATATAAAAAGGTGGGTGCAGGTACTAATTGGTTCCTTTGTTGTTTGTATATTTGTCGCTTTGTGATTATTTGTAATTTTGGCTACCCTAATGTCTATAAGTTCTGTATGACTAGTTGAGAATCTCCATCTGGCATCAGTAATCCAAAATTCATATTCCAACCATGAATGAAAGCTACCAAACCTTCAGAGGAGCACTCTGCGCCCATCACTACATAAATTAGATGAAGTTAGGGAGGTGGTCCCTAAGGTAGAAGAAGTCATGTCTCTGCCGACTAAGGGAAAAATAAAAGTGTCAAAGTGGGCTTCCTCAAAGCTGCACACCTCCCCAAGAAATGTGACCTCCCTACCCTAGGTTTCCAAGGATAGATCACCTAGTGGAGAACCCTCGAAGAGGCCAATGAGTTATGCAGCGAAGGCTATGTTTTTGGAATTGATATCGTGGAGGTTGCCTATGTCAAGCTGTAGAAGCCCTCTATGCACACACTGAATAATGTTAATAGAGTCAGTGAATACCCGCATATGCCACTAATCCCTCAGGAAGTTCCCTTAGTTGGAGAAATATTCATCAAGATAACACTAATTAAATTTGATGACCATGACTTGGCCAATGAAGAAACATTCCCTGAGATTGCGCTGAAAATTTATTTGGAATGAGTGTTGTATGACAATATTCTAAAGTTTGAGCCCATGCCTTGGGCATGTGGGCTGCACAACACGGGAATCCTCAACTTGCTAAGGATGCCATATTTCGGAAGATACCCCATCACCAGAATCTATGTGCGGCAACTACTGGCCTTATTCCATTACAGCTACCTATGGATTCAGGGACCAATTCCCATAGATGCTGCGCTGATCTATTGGATCACTAGCCTACCCGAGAAGGGTCCCCTCTGATGAAGGGGTTTGGGAAGAGTAATGAGTTGAAAGTGGTGACCAACATAAAAGAAAAGTTCAAGGTAGGAAGGCAACAGAGGGGATTTCTGGTCTAGACCATCGCTGACCCAGCGATGTGCCCTGGAACCCTAGTCCTAGGATAAAATATAATGAGGAAATGTCACCCAAAAATGGTCACATCGCATGTCATTTCCTTGGCAAGGTAGTGTGATAAGGGGGTCAGTTATAACTAGTCCAAGTTTTTATGTGAAGAATTCCTAGAGAATGTTTGTGAGGTGTAGGATCTTGGAAAGCAGTTCTGCTACTTGTGGCTGGTGTTGTTAATTGCAATGATAGCATGGGAGACTCCAGCAGAGGCAGTCCTACCTTAGATTGAGCCAGGCATATGAAAAGGGGTGTGCTATGCTAACCTATGGGATTCCTCTAACCCCCGGCGAGTTAAGGAAAATAAGATATTTTGGGTGCTTTTTGAAGGTGCATTGGTTGCAGCCATACATTATAGACCCAAACTCTCGCCAGTTGTGCATGATAAATACAAGAGCGTTGGAGAATTTTAGGTGACCATGCACAACGCTCAAATTAAAGCACGCATGGAATCTGACTGGTACACCTTTCCCTATATGTCACGGAGTCAAAATTTGACCAGATCATGGTGACATGGCAAAATGTATGGAAGATCAAGCTTGGCTCCACCCAAACCATTATGTCCTCCACTTTTGGTAAAGACACAACTCCAAAATACACAACCGAACTACGCATTGATACATGCATTGAGAATACCGACACCAAAACCACTGAGGCGAAATTAGCGAAGGAGCCACACACAGAAAAGGATAGAGATCAGGAATTGGCACGAGACAAGGAGGAGGTGGACCTTGGAGGTTTTTATGGAATCAATGGGGATGGTGTGGAATATCCGTGCGACATCAAGAGAGGTGGAGAAACATCAAAGGGGCCACACAAAAAGAAAAAAGTATGCAAGGCTGGAGGTGCGGAGGAGGTTAATCTCATAGAAGAGGACCTCGACAAGATTGAAAACATATTTGCTTCAACGTCGGAGGACTGACGGAACACTATGGAGACACAGTATAAGGCCATGGTGGAGTCCTTTTAATCAAGCCTACAATTTCTCCAACTGAAGATAGATGCACTGAAAGCAAGCATGGATCAAGCGTGTAATATTACCAATTATCCCAAGCTAATGGGAATATACAATTTTGTTTCAATTTTCTGTTTCATGAATAAAAGTGTAAAGGGGGATCAATAAAACTCCTAATCAACAAAATAAATCAATGCCACATGTGAACATGGAAAAATCTGGGCTATTTACATAAGCACACTTAGGTGTGAAAGAGACTGAAGCACTTGACCAAGTCAACCAGGACCAAATCAACAACGTTGTCTAGATACAGTGAATCTTCTAGAGGCAGAGCGCAGTTTTAGTTGGAGGCTTCTCATGTGAATGTAGCTAAATCATTGAGATGGTTTAGGGTTTGAAAAGAATTTCATCTAATAAAAGGAAGAGGAGGACAACAGAAGAAGGTTATCGATTGTGTATATTTATGAATATATTGTCTGTTTAGACATATACCATTCTCTGATATTTAGTTGAGGATAGTGTTGTTTAGCACTAGGGTGTTCCTGTTCGAGAACCCCACCTCTTCCATTGAGGAGCTCTTGGAAGAGTCTTGTTGATCTCATCCACTATCAGGAATTTTTCCAAGCTCATCTTCCAACTACAACACATATCCTGATGAGGGTTTGGTTTTCCTTGTAAGCTGCAACAAGTGAAGGCTAGATCTGCTCAGATCTAGGCCATTCTAGGGCCTCTTTTTCACTGGGAAAGTCTTATATCCCATTGGAAGGAGAGTTATAAACCTTTGGAGCTACATGTTCATATGTTGGCATCAGGTCAATCAAGTGCTTCAACCTACAGTGCAGTTTTCCTTCAAGGACTACGTTATTTGGAAGAAGAAAGTTGTACAGTGTTTTGACAGACTTTTTGAGGAGAGATCTCTGGTGCTGGGGTTATACCCTTCACTATGGTGATCCATGTATTAGATTTCTGATCCACATTCTGTATAGATCTGATATGCTTCTATTTATACATATTTAGAAATTTTTTAAGATTACTGCAGATCTGCTACTTTTGATCTTAGATCTACTCACTGTGTTGCATGTTTTGATCAAAACCCCAAGGGGATCTTGTAAAGGAGATTTTCTAGTGTACAAATATGAAATAGATATGATATTTTGTGCATAGATCTACTCTAGATCTGGAGTGTAATATACAACTGTTGCAGCTAATAAAAATAATGTTGTGAAGCCAAATTTCACTCAATACATGTGTTGCAGCCCTCTTTCTTTACGAATTTCTTCTATTCTTGTCTTCTACATTCTATTGTACATTGCAAGGACCTCATTACTGATCTGATTTATTGATTTATACATGAAATTTGGTCCTTATTATTAGTTTCATGCTATTTCTCTCAAAAACTGCGTTATTTTCCTACAGTATTGTTGCATATTGCTACAACCCCATTTTTGGGTGTTTTTCAGCTATACCAGGTGTGGGATGTCTGTTTACCTCACCTAGTTTGATTTGTTTTTTCTCCCCTTTTGGAATTAGATGCTATATCTCTAGATATAAGGGATCCAAGGGCTATAAACTCATTTTAGTGCACATACTTCTGAAAAGTGCGTTATTCTAGCAGGTATTACTGAGTGTTCCCATTTGGGGATATTACAGTGGTATCGGAGCATCATCTTGGCATAGCCTGTGATTTTCTGTCTTGAAGAGCCAATATTTCTTCAGAAGAAGAGGGGAACCTCACTGAAATAGGGAAGAGGTACCTGATAAGAATACAGAAGAATTTTTATTAAACAAATGATGATAAATACAAGGGAAAAGCCCCTGAATCTAGAAAAACCCTTCTGAAACCCATGCAAGATCTTGCTAGAGAGATCAAAGAGATGAGATTGGACAGGATCAAGGAATATCCTAAGATATTTCATCTTGGAGAAAGCTCTAGCATGTCTCACCACTGGAATGATCAACCAGTGAATGAGCCACAAGCTCCACAATGCTCTACTATGCCCACTTTTTTGGCCATGGAGAATGAAGGGCCTCATGAGAAAGCATACCTTGAAGAATAATTTGAAGAATATGAGTCTCAGAATAAGAGATTCAAGGAGAAATTGAGTTTTTAAGAGTCTTTTCACCTCAAGGACAAGATAAGACCAAGGCATCAATATAGAGATGGTGGATTCACACAGAATCATGATCGACATCACTCTATGGGCAGATTATTTTTACCCAATTTTGATGGGTCATCCACTGGTTTTGCCAATGCATGGGTAGAAAAAATGGATATCTACTTTCAGTTGAACAAATTCCCTAAGATGGAAGCTATAAATATTGCAGTGTTGCACTTTGAAGGTGAAGGACACAACTAGTGGTTCCATGGGTTGTTTACATTGGGCCATGCCAATGTAACTGCCTATTCTGAGTTCACTAGAAGACTGGTGGAGAGGTTTGACAGAAACGATCCAGAAGAACCTTTCATGAGCCTTGCAAAGTTTAAGTAGTTAGGTAATGTAGAGTCTTATATCTCTGAATTTCTGAGATTAACTTTCATGGTTCCTGATCTATCTGTAGCAAGGAGGGTTTACATGTTCATCGATGGCTTGGATGAACCTCTTCATGGGTTGGTTGAATCTACCAAGCCCATTACCTTGCATGATGCCATTGAGTGGGCTAGAGACCTTCAAGATGAATTTCCAAAAGCAAAGGAAAACTTTCAGAATAAGCCCTCTTTTCCTTCTAAAGAAAAGGAAGAGAAAGCTGCTTCTTCAAGGGAGAGCTCATAAAAGAAGCCTCTTGATATGAAGTATGAAAATATATAAGAAGAAGGAAGCTATGATTCACTTGAAAAGAACCATGGGTAACTGGACATATATTTTCTTCTAGTAAAGCACATTTTATAGAGGTCTTCTCAGATCTTGAAGAAGATGAAGATGATGATCCAAGGAGGGCTCACAACGATGACAATGTTGGAGGAGATCCAACACCTTCAGGAGATGAGAATGGAGAATTTGCTCCTATTGGAGGAAGTATTGCATCCTTTAGGGGAGTACCTAAGTACTTGACATTAATATTTCAAGGGTCAATCATGAATCACAGGGTTTCTGTATTGATTGAAAGTGGGGCTACCCACAATTTCATTGATGCCCATCTTGTGAAAAGGAGGGTAATACCCACTAATACTTTTGAGGTATTCTCTGTTTTGGTTCCAAGAGATAGAACAATGTAATGCATGCATTATTTTCTATCACTTTCAGTCACCATGGGATCCTACACTTTGGTGGATCACTTCTTTGTAGTTGACATACCAGACACCAATGTTATTTTTGGTGTTCAATGGCTGATTACATTGGGGAAAGTCACCACTGATTGGGAGGATTTACAAATGGAATGGGTGGAAAAGAAGAGTGGTGCACTTCAAATAATCAAAGGCATGCATACTTACCCCTCACACAACACTTCAACACAAAAAATAGAGATGGATTTGCGTAGTGGAAGCAAGGACCTCACTATCCCTTCTCTCATGTTCATGAGATTTCTGCAAGGGACACTATTATCTAGTGGAAAACCACCTTGGAGGCCACCTGATTCAGTTTTGGTTAGAGATATCTCACTACTTGATGTTCAAAAATCAGATCCACGAGGGATGGGAGCATTAGAAGACACAACTACAGTGCTGGAAGGCTTGGGCAGGCACAAGAAGGAGGGAGATTTTCCTCTCTCATCATCCTCACCCTCCTTCATTTCTGATTCTGCATTGTTGGAGGAGAAGAAGGGAACGTATGTCCTTCCTACTTGTACCTTTAGCATAATAAATGTTAAAGAAGAGATCAGAAACATGGCAGGCATTCCTATTAATGCATCATCAACGCTGTCTTTTTTGGGGAGTGTAGATCTATATTGGAAATGCCAGTTGTTGGTGGATTATTCCAAAGATCTCCACACTTGTATGATGCTTGATGACCAACTGCATAAAGAGGGCTATCTAGTCCATGAGGGTGTCATCTATCATCATGATAGGATATTCTTACCTAGAGCCTCCAAGCTCAAGGATATGATGCTACAAAGGGCTTTCAAAGAGTTATATTTTAGCCCTACCTATTCTATGAAGATCTACAACACTATCATGAGATGCTTTGAATGGGAAGGCTTTGGAGGAGAGCTACATCAAAATTTTCTAGAATACAATAGATATGTGGAGTTGGGGCAACCAAGGGACTCTATGCAAGAGTCATTTCAGCCATTTCTTCCTTCTCTTGAAAAGGAAGAAAAATTTGTGCACAATTCCATGTATAGAAGAAACATTGATGGTGAAAAATCTGATCATGGAATGCAAGCTTCATTTTATGATTTGACACATTATTTCACCATGTTTTTGCAGGCCATGACTCCCAAGAGGAGTGTTGTATCATGTAAATCTCATGGAAAATTTTAGGCCACTACAATTTTTGAATTTGGCCACTCCCTTGTTGTGCAAAGGGAGATTCTCTTTGATGATGGGTGCTTCCCAAAGGCACCAAACATATCTCACATTTTCAGCCATGGTGAGATAACTTGTGTAAAAAGTAAGTGGTGGGGAAACCACTTACCATACATTAATCTGATGTAGGAAGGATATGCACTACGCTGGTACCATGTGTGGGAATATGACCCACATCCTCATGCTCAAATTTCTATTTGTGTATATGTAATTATGCTTCCATACTAGGATGATATAGTTGTACTTTTCATGGGATTGTATAGAGGGAGGATGGGAAGTTTGTATGTACCACATGGGATGGAAAATATCTATGTACCTTATGCTACATGCTTCAGAGAGAGTATTGGACCAACCTTGTTTGTTTCTGTTAATTTCTTGACTCCTTGTGGGATGGATTTTGTACATCTCATGATGACTTTGGAGGAACAATTCATGGAGGCTTGGATTGGTGAAAACCTAGCTTGTGAGGAGAGCTTGATCTTTGATGGTGTCACCAATGGAGAAGGAGAAGTGTTGTAGCACTCACCCTATCAGTTGCTTGAGGAAAAGCAACATTTTGGAGGGGAGGACTGTAATATTCCCAATTAGCCCAAGCTATTGGGAATATACAATTAGTTTTCAATTTTTAGTTTCATGAATAAAAGTGTAAAGGAGGATCAATAAAACTCCTAATCAGCAAAATAAATCAATGCCATATGTGAACATGGATAAATATAGGCTATTTACATAATCACACTTAGGTTTGAAAGAGACTGGAGCACCTGACCAAGTCAACCAGGACCAAATCAACAACGTTGTCTAGATATAGTGAATCTCTTAGAGGCACATCGCAGTTTTAGTTCGAGGCTTCTCATGTGAATACAACTAAATCATTAAGATGGTTTAGAGTTTGACAAGACTTTCATCCTATAAAAGGAAGAGGAGGACAACAGAATAAGGTTGTTGATTTTGGATATTTCTGAATATATTGTTTGTTTAGACATATATCATTATTTGTTTTTTAGCTGAGGATAGTGTTTTTTAGCACTAGGGTGTTCCTATTTGGGAACCCCACCTCTTCCATTGAGGAGCTCTTGGAAGAGCCCTGTTGATATCATCCACTATCAGGAATTTGGCCAAGCTCATCTTCCAACTACAACACAGATCCTGTTGAGGGTTTGGTTGTCCTTGTAAGCTGCAACAAGTGGAGGTTAGAGTTTCTCAGATCTAGGCCATTCTAGGGCCTCTTTTCAATGGGAAAGTATTCTATCCCATTGGCAAGGGAGTTCTAAACCTTTGGAGCTTCATTTTCAAATCTTGGCATCAGCCCAATCTGGTGATTCAATGTACAACATAGTTTTCCTTCCAGGATTGCATTATTTGCAAGAAGGAAGTTGTGAGGTGTTTTGACACATTTTTTGACGAGAGACATCTAGTGTTGGGGTTCTGACCTTCATTATGGTGATCCATCGATTAAATTTATGATCCATGTTATGTATAGCTCTGATCTTCTTCTATTGTATACATCTTCAAAAATTTCTGAAGATTATTGTAGATCTTCTACTTTAGATATCAGATCTACTCATTGTGTTGCATGTTTTGATAAAAACCCCAAGGGGATCTTGTAAAGGAGATTTTCTGGTGTAAATATCTGCAATAGATGTGATATTTTATGCACAGATCTTCTATATATCTAGAGTGTGATATACAGCTACTGCAGCTAATAAAAATAATGATGTCAAACCAATTTTCAGTAAATACATGTGTTGCAACCCTCTTTTTTGAGGCATTTCTTCTATTTGTGTCTTTTACATTCTGTTGTACATTGTATGTACCTCATTATGGATCTGATTTATTTGTGTATACATGAAAGTTGATACTTCTTATTGGTCTCCTTCTATTACTCTCAAAAACTGCGTTATTTTCCTGCAGTATTGTTGCATATTGTTGCAACCCCATTCTTGGGTGTTTTTCAACTATACTAGGTGTGGGAGGTTGTTTACCTCACCTAGTAATTTGATTTTTCTTTTTCTCCCCTTTTGGATTTAGATGCCAGATCTCCAGATCTAAGGGATCCAAGGGCTGCAAACTCATTTCACCGCACATACTTCTGAAAAGTGCATTATTCCATGTTAGGTTCCTATATTAATAGTATAGTCCCTTATTGTTGTTAGTGTAACCCCCTTATTGTTATTATTGTACCCTTGTAACCCCCATATTGTTATTATTGTTTCCTTAAATTATTATTGTTAGGTCGGATAGGATTACATTGTGGCCCCATGGACTCCTATATATAGAAAGGAGGTTTTGTAATTTGAATCATCCAAGAATTGTTCATTCATGTAATGTATTGGAGGTTTCCCCCTCGAAGTGGCTTATTTCTAAGGCATTGATATCTCTTTTCTTCTCTTTTTGGAGCTGGTTTCACAACATTTGGTATCATAGCTTTTAGATTCTAGGGTTTCGCTGCTCCAAACAGGTCATCGTGGAATTTTTGCTATAACGATTTTTATACGAAGGTTCAGAATCTGAAATTTTTAGAGTGCGAAGCCAAAATGCTGAGGAACATCAGTGCAAAATTTTAGAGCTTGGTTAGCAATATTTTTGGAGATATGATCTAAGAAGCTAAGGTCATTTTGTAGGCTCCTGAATTTAAATAGGTCATCGTGGTATTTTCGTAATAACATTTTTTTCTACGAAGGTTTAGAAGCTGAAATTTTTAAAGTGCGAAGCCACAATCCTAGCGAACATCTCTGAAAAATTTCAGATATTGGTTTGCAATTTTTGAAGATATGATCTGTGGAAGTTAGGGCTTTTTGAGGCTTCTGAATTTCATCTCAAAGAGGTGATCGTGGGAAAATATTCATAGCTCTCTCTTTGAGCACCGGATTGGAATGTTGTAAAAAGTGGCGAGAAGTACACAAACTATATTTTTTTTTTCTATCAATTTCAGAGCGAAAGGAGGAAATAGTAACATGTGGCAAGTCATACAAGTTCGCTCTACTGAACCAGTCCAAAATTGGGTCATTGTGGGAGATTTGACATAACTTTGCCTTGAAGAATCCAAATCAGATCAGACTTGTGGAATTTGAAAGAAGATTCATAGGGATACTACATGGATGAATTTCATATATTCAAGATCCTCAATTATATATATAATTCAATTTCAATATCGAGCTCGTCAAAATCAAGTAAAAGGTGTGTATTTTTTTTCCAAATTGCATAAGTCTTGTTTGAAGAATGAAGTTGAATTGATTCCAAGGGCATATTGTAGAATAAATATCAGTATTCAATTCTAAAATGGCCCCTAAAAATAATTCAACACCCATTAAGCCTTTAGAAAGCTCTACCATGACTCATGAAGATGAAGAATGGCAACATGACATATCAAAATTACAAGAGCAAGTGCAAAAAATTTCGCTCTCGCAAAGAGGAAACAAAAATGACATGGAAGTTTTGAAGAAAGGCATGGCAACTAAGATGGATGGTTTTAAGAAAGGCGTGGAATATAATATGGATGGTTTGAAGAATGGCATAAATGGCATGGAAGCTGGCATGGAATCTAAGATGGATGACATGGAAGCTAAGATCGATGAGAAAATGGAAAACATGAAGAATGATCTAAAAGTAGACATGGACGGTTTAACAAAGTTGATACAAGAAATGTTTCCTAATGGTGAAAAGATAGTAGAGGAAACTCATGATGAGAACAAAATCAATGTTAATCATGATTTCATAAAATGTAATGTTGGCGGGAAGAACGACTATATTCAAAAAATGGATATGAGGAAGTTTGATGGAAAGGATCCTATAGCATGGATAGTATAGATGGAGCAATATTTTGATCTCCATAATGTGTGAAACACACAAAAGGTACGGATTTCAACTTTACATTTAGAACAAAATACATTTGTATGGTATGAATGGCTTTGCACCCATAAAAAGACTGTCACTTGATCAATTTTTATGGAGGAAATCATAGCACATTATGAGGATACAAAGAGCAACACCTTCTTTAGCCAATTGATAAATCTCAAACAAAAGGGTTTAATGGGGGAGCACATCGAGGACTTCCATAAATTGAATATAAGGGTAACTAATATTCCAGAGGAACACACGATTGATCCCTTCATAGGTACTTTAGAGGATAACATCCAACATGAAGTTCACGTTTTGGAACCTAATTCATTGGAGAAGGCATTCAGGTTGGCAAGAAAATTTGAATGTAAAATTATGGTGACAAGGAAGCCTACCACTCACTTCTATAAAGAGGGAAGTGTTGCTACTCCTAGATTTCCACAACCTACAAGGTTGACACCACAAAAATTGGAAGAAAAAAGAGAAAATGGGCTTTGCTACAGTTGCGATAGAAAATACACTAAAGGTCATAAGTGTGCTGAGAAGAAATTATTTTACATAGATTGTTAAGAGGAAAAGGAAAATGAAAAAGAAGAGGATATACACTAGGAACCAACCCAAGAAGAGGAAGAAATGAGTCCGATCATATTGTGTAATGCATTGGTAGGAGTTACCACTCCTCAAACTCTCAAGATAGAGGGACATATGAAGTAGAAAAAGGTAATAGTGTTGATTGATTCAAGTAGTACCCATAATTTTATTCATTGTAAGGTAGCCAAGGAATTGAATTATTTCCTATACCTAGCACCAGAATGTCAAGTGATGGTTGCAAATGGAGGAACTATAAATTTATCTAGAAAATTCCATAATATCAAGCTAACCATGGGGGAATATGTATTGAATATTCCAATTCTTTCCATTCCTATGGGAGGTTCTGATGTTGTACTAGGAGTATAACGGTTACAATCTTTGGGGACGATAGCTTTTAATTTTCAAGAACTTTTCCTAAATTTTTTTTTTAGAAGGAAAGGAAGTCGAATTACGTGGTATTTCAGGGAATTTAGGAGAGATAATAAGCTCTAATTTCATTACAAAGCTTCTAAAGAAATAAAAATGAGGCATAATTTCATAATTATGCTCACTAGAAGTTCCAACATCAAAATCATCTATTTCTGCAGATCTCCAAAAAGCCTTGGACAACCATTCCAAGGTTTTTGAAACTCTAAAAGCACTCCCACCTATTCATGATCATGACTATGCTATTCATTTGATTCCAGGAAGTGTTCCTCCAAACATCATGCCTTATAGATATCCTTATGTCCAAAAGAGTGAAATTGAACGTATGATTACATAAATGTTATAGGCGGGTATAATTTAGACTAGTAAAAGTTCTTTCTCTGCTCCTGTAGTATTGGTACACAAGAATAATGGATCATGGTGCATGTGTCCAGATTATAGGGAGCTCAATAAGCTTACCATTAAAGATAAATTTCCCATTCCTGTGAATGATGAATTATTGTATGAATTACATGGAGAAATTTATTTTACCAAATTGGATCTTCGTTCAGTGTATCATCAAATTGGAATGAAGACTAAAGATATTCTGAAAAAAGCATTTCAAACTCATGAGGGTCATTATGAATTTTTGGTCATGCCTTTTGACCTTACCAATGCACCTTCTACATTTCAAGGGTTAATGAGTTCCATTTTCAAACCCTTCCTTAGAAAATTTGTTCTAGTAGTTTTTGATGATACACTAATCTACAATAGGTCTTGGAAGGATCATGTTCAACATGTTGACAAGGTGCTCAAACTATTGCAAGAGAAACAATTATATGCAAAAACATGCAAATGTTTCTTTGGAGTACAAGAGGTGGAATATCTGGGTCATATTGTATCTCATGAGGGTGTTAAGGTAGACCCTAACAAAAGTAAGGCCATTAAAGAATGGAAAGTCCCCACAATCATAAAGTAGTTGCAAGTATTTCTCGGGTTAATAGGGTATTATCAAAATTTTGTTAAGGATTATGTGAGAATAACAGCACCTCTAACAACATTATTGAAGAAATATGAATTTTCATGGACTCCTGAAGCAACTAAGGCCTTTGAACATCTTAAAGAGGCAATGTGTGTAGCACCAGTCTTAGCTACGCCAGACTTCACAAAAACCTTTATTGTGGAATTTGATGCCTCAGGAAATGGAATTGGTGTTTTTTTAATGGAAGAAGGAAGACCCATTGCTTTTGAATGTTTTCCAATCAAAGGAAAGTATTTACAGAAACCTATTTATGAGAAGGAAATGTTGGCAATACTGCATGCACTAAAGAAATGGAGAACTTACCTAATGGGAAGAAACTTAAAGGTAAAAACTGATCATGATAGTCTTAAACACTTTTTGGAACAAAGAATATAATTAGAAGAGCAACAAAAATGGGTCACAAAGATGTTGGGTTATGAATTTGAAATAATATAAAAAAAATGGAAGCTAAATGTTGTTGTAGATGAACTCTCAAGAAAGAATGAAGAGGTGGAAGCATTGCTTTCTGCCATTTCTATTATCCAACCAGACTGGATAACCAAAGCAAGAGATGAATGGAAGAAGGACGAAGAAGTGTGGACACTCATTCAAAAGTTGCAGCAAGATCCTAGTACATCTGATACATTTAGTTGGAAAAATGATTCCTTATGGTACAAAGATCGCTTATATCTTTGTAAGAATTCCCAACTAAAAACAAACATTTTTTGGAATTGCAATAATTTCCTCCTTTTGGAGGACATTCGAGATTTTTAAAAACTTACCACATATGGTGAAGAAAGAATTTTTTGGATGGCCTGGAACCGATATTCAAAATTTTGGCATTTTAATGTCTAGGTTTCTTCTGCAACAGTGAATAAAGTTGAGAAAATTAAGACCTCGGGTCTTCTACAACCTTTATCCATTCCAATTCAACGTTGGGAGGAGATTTCAATGGATTTTATCACGGGTTTACCTAAGTCCGAAGGAGGAGTGTCATCATGGTGGTAGTTGATAGACTTACCAAGTATGCACACTTTTGGGCATTATCTCATCTACTTCTTAAAGAAAGTAAGCGCTGATAATACATTTATCGACACACCCGATGTTGCTATGGAAACCCAAGGGTTATTGGCAGTGAAAAAGATCCCATTTTTACCGGGAATTTTTTGGAATAGTTATTTTCTGTATTGTTACTCAACTACCATAGCTCATATTATCATCCTAATCCGATGGTCAAACCGTGATAGTAAATAAATGTTTGGAAGGATATATTTGTTGTTTTGTATTTGATAAAACATACGGTCAACCGGTTACCTCTAGCTGAATGGTGGTATAACACTTCCTTCCATACTACAGTAAAAGTGACCCCATTTATGGCACCTTATGGATATCATCCACGATCCATTACATCAGTTTTAAGAGAAAATTAAAAGGTTGAAGCAGTGGAAGATCACATCGAGCATCAACAAGAAGTTCTCCAACTCTTAAAGGATAACCTGAATTTGGCACAAAATCGAATGAAACAACAGGCAGATCAACATAGTAGCGAGAGAATTTTTGATGTAGGAGATTGGGTATTTTTACGGCTACAACCATATAAAAAAATGTCCCCTAAACAAGCTAAGAAGGATAATAAATTATCGCCAAAGTACTATGGTCCTTACAAGGTATTGCAAAATATTGGTACTATGGCATACAAATTGGAGCTTCCTGCTTCTTCACGAGTGCATCTAGTTTTCCATGTTTCATGCTTAAAGAAGGTTATAGGTGAAAATCTTCCAGTTCAAACAATATTTCCAGAACTTGATGAGGAAGGAAAATCATATTGGAACCCGAAGTGGTCACGTGAAACAAGAACTCTATTGCATTTGCAGTTGATCATCATCTTCGTATATCTCATCATGTGCAAGAACTCGTTCAATCGAAGAGTCTACATGGGAGGATGATAATTTTATATAGAAGCACCATGAGCTACCTGCTACTGAGGACAACACTTTTTTGAAGGAGAGGGCAAGAATAGAACCTTATATTACTAGTATAGTCCCTTATTGTTGTTAGTGTAACCCCCTTATTATTATTATTGTACCCTTGTAACCCCCATATTGTTATTATTGTGCCCTTAAATTATTATTGTTATGTCAGCTAGGATTACATTGTGGCCCTAATAGGATTACATTGTGGCCCCATGGACTCTGACATATAGGAAGGAGGTTTTTTAATTTGAATCATCCAAGAATTGTTCATTGATGTAATGTATTGGAGGTTGTCCCTTGGAAGTGGCTTATTTATAAGGCGTTGATATCTCTTTTCTTCCCTTTTTGGAGTTGGTTTCACAACATTCCAGCAAGTATTACTATGTTTTCCCATTTGGGGATATTATAAAACGAGGCTGGTGCAAGCGAGCCTACCATCTACTTCAATCATCGTGATAGCAGAAAGAAAAATATGCTCCTTCCCCGGTGTGACAAGGACCGTGGAACAACCAAAGGTATGCGCACAGGTCCAAACCTGCCTTGACATTGGAATTGACCTTGCGAAGCTGCCAAGTGGGAAGCTCTACACTCTCCACATATTCATTTATGGTGAACTACAGAGCAGAGATTTGCGTGCACTGGAACATCTCAGTGAAGCCGAGAAGATTGCAACAACAAATATGACAGTCTATCCAGGCTCAATGATCTAGGGTAAATTACTGATTCCCTTAACCAAGACCTTTAACTTTGAATTATTGTTACAATTGCATTTAATTAAAGTGTTAATGAAAATAAATGAACAACTACATTTTCTAAAGAAGAGGAACATAACATGTCAAGATCAGTAATCATAAGAACACGTCACTTGATAACGGAGTTCGTCCAAGAAAGACTACATCTCTGGGCCTTGGTGTCAAGATGGTGTAGGCCACTGCATTAAGTGATGTAAGGAGTGAAGATGTACATGGTTGTGTTTTCTCTGACAGACAAGGAAAATTACCTCACGTAGAAGTGGTTAGACCTCTCTATGAAAGTTTCCACTACTAGAAACATTATTCACAAGAAGGAATCCTATTAGTATGAAAATATCGCACACATAATGACTATGAGTATCCCACCAACATGGAAAATAAGGGATATCAAACAACATACATGTTGCAATGAGTATCCCACCAATATGGCATCAAAGGGATCTCAAACATAATACAAATCCATGAAAGAAAGCACATCAATAACAAAACAAGATCCCACGACTCATACATCAACAGGGATCTGTACAACACAATGAATCTCAGGGAAAAATAAGTACATGAAATCAACACATCATAAACCTCATGCTGAAGATGACTGAAGATTGGGCTGTTGCACTGCTGAATTTGAAATCACCATCACAATCATGGCGTCAAAAGGCATGAAATTGACTTCTCACTCGCTAAAAGCTGACACCTACATCTCCACTTTGAAAAAGTGGTAAGAAAATATAAATCTCAGATGGAAAATCTGAATACATCATCAATTTTGTGTCATCGAATAGTGCAAAATCGACTATCCATTTTTTGAATTCTTACAAAATCAAAATCTCGGGCAAAAATGAATCTCTTAGATTCCCCCTAGATTTCTGCAAGACGTTGCTCCATGGGTAGATTGGAAATATGCAACTGAAAAGGTGAATATGACCTAGCCATTGTGTTCCCTGCCAAAAAATGTGACAAATGACTGTAAATTTGACTATATTCTGACATGGAGAAAAATTACCTTCGGGGGAAATTTCAAGGCTCATGGTTGATCCTCTCCCTATTCTGAGCATGCTCGTAGTTCCACTTGCATTGAAATCTATGCCCTCTTTAAACTACGTAAGTGCTCTGCACCTCCATGGCCTGGGCGCACTTTGAAAAACTTGGTTTTAGTAATAAAATTCAGGTGGATTAACCAAAGTCACCGTTGGTGCATATGGTAAAATTTAAAAATGGTTTAAGGGAGGTCGGTGGATCAAATCTCGCCTCCCACAGAATCAGCGTGTATATTTTTATGAGGGCGTGTTTTGATTTTTCGTATGGGTCAAGTACGCATTGGGTAGCTCTCCCAACCAACGCCAGACAGAGTATTAATATGCATGATTTAATTTGGGGTGGTAGGGTTGACCGCTTACCACCCCTCATATATATGCCTCTGTTTTTTTCTTTAAATGGTGGGTATGGTTATGTGGGGTGGCCATGTGGGAGGGGATAGAAACTCATCGGTCATGGATTCAACTCCCACTTATCTCATATGGTAAATGGTTGTAACGTGTGGGTGGGGTGGTCGAGGTGGTGGCCCACCACCCCCCTATTTTTTTTAATATTTTTTGGATTTCTAAAAGAAATCGTACAAGTTTAAAAATTTCATTTTTAGGCTGAAGGAGTATTTTTAAAGACCCCACAAATTTTCCTAGAATCTGGCCCGAGCTAGTCGGAAAAGTGAAAAATTGTGCCTTGCTTAAGTCTGCCACCTCATTAAGTCAACCCAGAACTTTGACTGCTTCTAACTTTCGCATACGAGCTCAGTTTGATGAAGTGTTCACATCGTTGCTATCAGGGCGACGAGCACTTCAACCTGGACCTGGTTTGAGAGAATTCTAAAAACTTCTTTTTTTTTTCTTCCCTCAACCCTCTTTGTCTTGTGTGTGTCTCTGGAGCCACCTGGATCAATCCTCCCCACTGAGGGGCTTTTGGTCCTCCAAAAGCATAAAAAATAATCTGCAACTGCGGCGTAATATGTCTACACCACCAGTGTCCTGAAAAGTCACACTTCCTTCTCCTTCACCTGTGTCCTTTGGAGCCATAATGGATGTACAATCCTGTCCAAATTACATGCTCAAATTGACCAAATATGACCTAAAACATTTCCCATACTAGCCATGTGTAATATCCCAAAATCGGGACTGCTAGCAAGGCATGAATAGAAAATGCATTTTCCAGTAATTGCTGCTATAGAAATGGAAACTAGCACTTGGATCCCTTATATCTAAGTATCTAAGACCAAAATCCAAGAGGGGATCAAGAAAAAATCTTTCTAGGTGGTTTTAACAGAACTCCCCCACACCTAGTGCAGCTAGAAATTGCCCAATGAAGGGACTGCAACCATAGCTGAGAATGAAATGGAGTAATAGTGTTATTTTATTAGCTATGACATAATAAGGACCAAATATCCATCACTTTGATCTTATAGCAGCAAAAGGAGTACAAATCCTTTAGGGAATAGTCTCTCAAGCTAGGCAATGAAGGCCTCAATAGAACATGTACATGAAATTGAAGATCATTACTACACAGAAATTACACAAGGCTATATCAGTGCAATTTATTAGAGACACTACTACCAATATGATATCAATACACATATTTGACAATGGAAGATTCAAATAATATGGGTGAGCAAGGCTCTAGACCCCTGAAAAAAATAATACATCAATCTTAGAAGGATTGGCTAAAATATATGAAATGGCAGAAATGTCAGAGTAACAGGGTTGAGTAGCAGTTGGAACTAAAGAAATGGATGAAGATATATAAATATTCTGCATATGATGGTTGAATCTCCTCCAATGGATCATTCGGGTGATAGGTTGATTCAATCATTGAAGATCTGATCCTCCAAACTAGCAATGCAAACCCTCACTACAAATACACTAAAAAATAAAGCAGTCAAGGAGCTAGACTGCGCTGTAGAAGATGGGAAGTGCTTGGCCTGATGCCAAATATGTGAAATCAGCTCTTGAATCTTCCTCACTAACCTCCCATAGGAATAGAAGCTCCCTCCTCTGAAAGATGAGACAAGGAAATGGTGTTGCGGAACCCTCCACTGCAACACCCTACAACACAATGTTTCCTGCTATAGGAATAACGCTGTAGTTGAAGGAGGTGGCTTCGCCTTGAACCTAAAATGTGGAGAATGAAGTACAATCCCTCAAGAGGCCTCTCAAGAAGGTAGAGGGATTCCCAAATAGGAAATCCATTGTGCTAAGTTTTTAGTCAATTTAGTGTCCTAAATTGATAGCATAAATTATCGACTAGGGCTAGTAAAATGATGAAGTGTACTTTCACTATATGTTCCTAAGTATCCCTTTTTTTATTTCATTGTTTTCAGTGTTTTATTTATGTTTTTGGTTTTTTTATGTTTTATTATTAGTATGCTATTCTAGGCTAAGAAGATGAAGTTAAATCTATGTTAGAAAGGAAAAAAAGGAAATCTTAATCAATCAAAACAGAGTTTAGTTGCAATTTTTGTCCCTAATTAGAAAATGATGGAAACAGAGAGTCCTAATCCATGGATATTATAGCTTTCAAATGAACTATTCATGAAAATGAAAGATAACTCAAAACACTACAACTTAATCTGATTCATTTAGTTAGAGATTTGTTGGAATAGCTTGTGAAGGAGATTAAATTTTAATGCAGTGAGGATCTTCCTAAAACATAAAAGAAGTATTAAAACAAATAGTAACTTAGAATATTACAGTGAAATCTCATTCATATGATAGAGGTGTATTGGAATAGCTTGAGAAAAATATTACTATAATGTAATAAGGATCTCCTCTGAAATGTAGAAACAACTTATGACATTACAACTGGATCTCATTCATGAGTTAGAGGTTTGTTGGAAGAGTTTATTGAAAGAGATTAGGAATAATGTGATAAGGATATTCTACGAAACAAACAATCAGTAACCCAAAGTATTACAACTAAGTCTTATTCGTGATTTAGAGGTTTATTGGAAGAGATTTTGAAAAAGACTGTTGGTGATAAGATGAGTATCTTCTATCTAATTGCAGAGCAGAAAATGCTAATAACTCAAAATAGTACAACTAAATCCCATTCACATAGTAGTGATATATTGGAAGAGCTTGAGAAAGAGAATAGCTGTAAGATAATGAGGATCTTCTTAATCTAAATAATAGAAACTGAAATGCTAGTAACTTAGAATATTACAATTAAATCCCATTCATTTAAAAGAGATATATTGGAAGAACTTGAGAAAAAGACTAACTGTAATATCATGAGGATATTTTATCTAAGAAAATGACATGAAACATAATGCTAAAAGATATAATGTTAGAAATTAGTCTAAGTAAGGAAATATGACAAAAAAAATTTGAAAACTACTTATCTAGAAAACATGTAAAGCTTCTTCGAATAGCAGGGGCCCTCTACTATCAATTCAACATTAATCCTTTAAGTCCTCCAGGTTTTATTCAGAACATCATCAAAGTTTTAGTCCTTCTATTATCAAAATTCTTAAAAACAGAGTATCACAGTAATGATAAAATATGTATCAAACATGTTCCTCTCGGAATTACTGAGCTGAATTTATATGCAATTACATAACTAACATTGAGAAAAATTAAGTACAGGTATAGTTTTAAAGTCAAAATCAAATTGAAACTCTTTTAGGATTCCTGATTTGATGTAAATCAAAATCAGGAGTCCTAATTTCTATAGAAGACAGTTTTCTTGACTTTTTCTTTGACCACGTGCATAGGTACCTCTAGCTATCGATCCAGTCTTCCTGGAAGGGAACGAATGATGTAGGAAATATTTGGAATTCACTTATGTGTTCATTTTCTCCAGATGACACCTGTAACATATGTAAACACCAAAATAGCTATGAAACACTTGACTAGCTACAGAATGACTGCATTTTGTAGCTAAAACTGTTCAAAAATCATTAAGACAACAAAATCACAGAAGTACAATAAGTTAATCATTGCATGCAACCTTTAAGTAATCTTAGTCATTCTCATTGAGTTTTAGGTTTATGAAAAGATAAATGAATGATGAAATGAAGTGAAGTGTGGCAAAAGAGAAGACAATTTCAGGGCTCAACATACCCCCACTACAAAACTCTTGCATTTCCTCATACAATTTCATCAAAACTTTATTCCATTTGCACTAATACTTCTGCAAGAACATCTAGTCTCCTTTTTCTACTCCCTCCGGTGGTCAATTCCATTCTGGGTTTCCTCATAAATAATTTGAACCTGAGATTAAAGAGTGCCCTGTTTAGTTTCTTGCTTCTCTTCTTTAGCTTCTTGTTTGCTTTATACAATGTTTTCATTTGTAGAGAGGCAGTGTTGTTCATTCTACTCTTCAATTTGACCCGCTCTCTTAAGATTTCATTTTCATTCTTGATATGGTTATTCAGTATCTCCAATTCATAATTTTCTCTTCTCAAAATTTATATTGGAGGTTCTTGTGGACTGAGAGATCTTTCTTGATTTTCTGAGGCCCTTTTTTCTAGTGATTCAACATAATCAAAAATTTGTTGTTGAACTCGATCTATATTAGGGGTTCTTCTGTTAAGGTTTTATTCATACTGGTGTAAAGGAGATCTATCAACTGGAGATTGGATTGGAGTTTCCTCTTCTTCAATGTTTGTGACTCTTGTTTCCTTAATGCATGTCTTTTTCACCATGCCTTTAAGCCGAGAGCTTCTTCTCAATTTAGGTGGATTTTCTTCTTTTTCTTCAGCACATTCACTTGCTAATTTCTCCTTTCTTTTATTCCTGAGTTTTTTCCTCATCTTTACCAATTTTTCAGAGATTACTTCTTCACTATCTTCCTATCTTGATGTATCAGGTTTGATCTTAACAGTTTTAACAATTCCCCCCCTCCTACTTGTTCTTACAAGTTCTTCTTTAGATAGTGTTTCTTCTGATTCTTCAAAATGGTTTCTTAGGAGGAATTCATCCCAACTATCTCCTACTTTCTTCAAATGAAACTTGATTAATATTTTAATTAAGCCATGATGATATAAAGTAGTTTCTAGGAACTGAACTCTTTTCTGAACATTAGAGGCCATCCTTTTCAAACTATTAAGCAGGAAGAAGGGTAGATTTATTTCATCATATAAGAAATTCATCATCATTCTAATATGATAGACATACAAAGTGCCAAATCTACCCTCACAGGTTATGAATTTTTGTAAAATCAACAACATATTCCTCCATTTATTTTTCAAAGTTGTACTAGAAATACCTTTTCTAAACACTGAAATGTCCATACCTGAGGTTTTTAGTGTTTGTTTCCAGGTTTCATTATGGAACTCTTTGTTTTTAAACCAACGTTCTCCCTGTCTTGGTAATTTCTTTGATTCTCTATGAATGATTCTGTGATGGTGAACTTGATATCCCCAATTTCTACCTCTGATCCATCGAATGACCTTGCAAATGAATTCGTGATTTCTTTGTAGAATCCATTGAACTTCTCTATAAATATTAGCCATTCATTCTGTTGTAATAACTCCTTAACCTGAGGGTATACATCTAAATATTTGGTCCTAATTGGCTCTGATCTCACAATAAACCCCATTTCTCCTTGATACAAATTTCTTCCTTCCACTGCTCCATTTTTGATCTTCTGTCTGAAGGAAGAGTAGTCGTGGAAGGTTTTTTTACCCTTAAAATGACTTCTCTGCTGATGAAAACTAGCTATGGAATGTAATGGCAGTGAGTGGATAGGGATGAATGAATAAGGTAATGGTAAATCATGAAAATGAGTGGGTTAAGTGTTTGATATGCGATAAAAGACTGCGAAGAGATCTTAAGATGATTTTCAAAATTCATCAATAAATGATACGATTTAAGGATGTGACCTAATAGGTCACATCGAAGTTTTGTCTGTTAATATTTTAATTAATGATGAATTGTTATGGACCGAAATGTAAGGGATTTGGTCAAGGAATTTTTATGATAGGAAAGGATAAATTCGAATGATAAAATAACTTTAGGAAACATATGATTTAACTATACTATGTCTTTCATGTTTTTCTATCAAAATAACTTCATACAATTTACCTTAGCCTTTTTTATTTTTCCGCTTAGTTGTACTTGTCCTTCATCTGAAAAATATTGATCTTTTAAGCCCCATAATATTTCTTTGACTCATCCTTTGTTTATTGAAGCAGGCTTGTAGAGTCAATTGGCTGCAAAACAGGCTTGGCTATATAATAGATAGCTGCATAATGTACCTATCAAAACTCTAAAATATGGAATGGAATGGAATGAAATGAATTATGAGTATGGAATGGGATGTAATATGGATGAAGTAAAATATGGAATAGAATGATATGGATCATGGAATATGGAATGGAATGAAGTATGAAGTGAAGTATGAAAAGTGAATCTGCAACTTATGATTTTATGATACTTAATTGTAGAAAAAGAATCAATTTTGAAAGTCTAAAGTGTTAAAATAATTCTTATTTTCACCTTATACTTTTTGTATAAACATGCTAATCAATGATTGCTTTTCATATTTATACTTTTATTTTTTATTTTTTATTTTTTTATATATTTTTTTATTTTTATTTTTTATTTTATTTATTTTTTATTTTATTTATTTATTTTCAAATAATTGAAAAAAATACAATTAATTTAGTGAAGAAGAATCATTCTTCTTCACTAAATTCATATCAATGTTATCTTGGAATTTCTTGAAAAATTCCTCTCTTGAAAGTGGCTTATGATACAATTTCAGTTTGTGTCCATTTACAAGAAAAGCTACCTTTCCTTCATCTATTGTCCTGATTTTTATTTCTCCATTTTCAAAGATTTTCACAATTTCATATGGCCCAAGCCAATGAGTTTGGAATTTATCGTGAAAATCCTTGAAATTTGAAGCAAATAAGAGGGCCCAGTCACCTTCTTTAAATTTCTTTTCTTTGATGTACTTATCATGCCATTTAGTCCTTTGTCGTTGGACAATGCTTATTCTCTGGACTGTATCTTGTTTGATCTCATCCAATTCATTGATTTGCTCCAGTTCATGCTTTTGTTCTTATGTTAAATCAAGTCCTAGCTATACTTCCATTTTTAAAGTTTGGATATAAAACTCTATGCGAAACAGAACTTTTTTTCCATAAACAAGTTCATAAGGGGTATGTCCTGTTGTGTTTCTCCATGTAGTTCTGTAGGCCCATAAGGCTTTAGGAAGCCTTTCTGCTCAATCTCTTCTATGTAAATGAACGGTCTTTGTCAGGATCCCTTTAATGACCTTATTGGTAGATTCTACTTGACCATTTTCTTGTGGATGGTAAGGAGTGGATTTCTTGTGTTTGATTTCGTACTTCTCTACAATTTGTTCCACCATTTTTGATGTGAAATGAGCTCCTTGATCTATAACAGTTTCTCTTGGGACACCAAAAGGAGTGAAAATATCCTCAAAAATAAAATTAACTACAGATGCTTCAGTAGCAGAAAGTAATGGTTTGGCCTCTACCCATTTGGTAACATAATCAGTGAAAACTAATATATATTTCTTCTTCTTTGATGGAGGATTAATAGGTCCTACAAAATACAAAGCCCATTTCTCAAAAGGTTCAATATGTACCTAAGGTTGCAATGGCATCTCACCTGAAGGGGAAGGTTTCCCTACCCTTTGTCAACTGTCACACCTTTTGACATACTCTTTAGCATCTTTAAAGAGGGATGGCCAATAATATCCTAGGTGAAGGATCTTATAAGTTGTCCTCTTATCAACAAAGTGTCCACCACAAGGTTCATCATGACATGCCTTGAGAATCTCAGGCATCTCTTCTTCTTGAACATATCTTCTGATAATAAAGTCTGGACCTGTTTTGTATAACTCATTAGCAATCCATGAATATTTTTCACTGTCAAAAATTATTTTCCTTTTATCTCTTGCATTCATAATTGAAAGAAATTTTTCTGAAACTACATAATGGCAATATCAGCAAACTAGGGAGTTTGAGTAGTAATTGCAAAGAGATATTCATCTGGGAATTGATCTTCAACTGGAGTATTGTCTTTAATGCTTTGGAGTCTAGATAGGAAATCAACTACTATATTTTGTTTTCCAGGCCTATCTAGAATGGTGATGTTAAATTCTTGTAAAAGAAATAACCATCTTGTGACTCTGCCATTAGTAATTGATTTGTTCATTATATACCTAATTGCAGAGTGATATGTGTGAACAAAATTTTCATAGACTATTATATAGTGTCTGAATTTATTTATGGCATGAAAAATAGGTAAGAACTCTTTTTCAGTTACAGTATAATTCAACTCTGAAGAAGTCAAATTTTTACTTGTATAGTAGATGGCATAAGGAATTAGGTATTTTTGTCCTAATACAACTCATAAAGCTATATTTGAGGCATCTGTCGAAATGTGAAAAGGTAATTTCCAGTTATGTCCCCTTAAAATAGGTGCTTCAGAGATTTTTGTTTTCAGGGTTTCAATGGCTAACCAACAATCAGGATTCCAATTGAATTCATAGTCCTTGGTAAGTAGTTTGAAAAGTGGAGATGCTATCTTTGTGAAGTTTTCTATAAATCTTCTATAATATCCTGTAAATCCTAGAAAAATCCTAACATCTTTCTAACAACTTGGAACTAATAGTTTGGAGATGACTTCAACTTTTCACTAATCAAGTCTAATCCCATCTCCTGAAACGTGATGTCCTAAGACAATCCATTCAGTAAACATCATAAAAAACTTTTCATGACTTAATGAAATGTTTTCTTCTTTACATATTCTTAGAAATTTTTCCAAGTTTTCGAAGGCTTCTTCAAATGTGTTTCCATAGACTATGAAGTCATCCATGTATACCTCTACAGAGTCATGTATTATATCTGAAAAGATTCCTAATACTACCCTTTGGAATGTTGCAGGTGCATTGAACAATCCAAAAGGTAATACTCGGTAGGCATAGGTACCCCAAGGATAGGTAAATGTGGTTTTGTCTTGATACTCAAGTGCAACTTGTATTTGGTTGTATCCACTGAAACCATCCAAAAATGAAAAGTACTTTTGGCCTGCTAATGTATCTAACACCTGATCTATGAAGGGTAAAGGAAAATGATATTTAAGAGTAGCATTTTTAATTCCTAGTAGTCAATGCATACTCTCCATTTACCATTATTCTTAGGTACAATCACCAAAGGAGAAACCCACTGGCTGTCTGGAATGGGATAAATAAAGTTGACATTTAACAATTTCTGCAACTCTTCTTTAACAATCTCCCTAAGGTTTGGATTCATCCTTCTCTGAGGCTGTCTAATTAGTTTACAATTTTCCTCTATATAGATATGATGAGTGCAAGTCTTATGGTTGATCCCTTTCATGTCTGTGTACTCCCATGCATATGCAGAAGAGTGTCTCTGTAATATTTTGACTAGCTTTTCTTGTTGAAATTTCTCTAGGTTTTTGTTTATTTTTAAGGTTTTCCCTAGGAATATTTCAATTGTGGAGCTACCAAATTCTTCCAAGGAGTAAAGAGACATATTTACTAATGACAAAAACTCAATATTACATTCTTCTTGAAATTTTTCACGTTTGTATTATGAATAAGATTCATGATTTTCTAAGGTATTGAGAATCTGACTGTCTTCACTAATTTGTGAAATAGTGAAGAGAGGTTGTATATCTTCTTCATCATCAATCCATTGAGTATCATATAATTCTATGATTTTTCTTGATGTAGGATACAAGGTGAATTTATTGGTTGAACTTCCATCAGAGATGTACATATCACCAGATCTACAACTAATGAAAGCATCAGCTGTAGCTAACCAAGGTCTTCTCGATATAATAGGATGTCCTCCTAGATCATATTTAAGAGTTCGGATCATGAGATCCATAGGATAATCCCAAGAATATCAAGATAGTGGAATGTCTTCTAATACCCCATCTTGTTTGATTATAGATCTATCTGATATTTGTAGCAGTGTGGGTGTAAAAAGAATATTAGGAAGTTTTAGTTTTTCCATGATTTGCCTACTCATGATATTGATTGCTGCTCCTAAATCAATAAGTGTGTTTGGAATTTCTATTCCATTGATGTGTATCTTAACAACTGGATTTCTGGGATCTAAATATTTTGGAATAGTAATATTTCCCATCATTGTCTTCTATTTTCCTCCCAGTTGTATTTTCCTTATCTCTTTTATCATTTTTCCTATTTTTTTCATACTCAACTCTTTTATTGTCTTTGCTAGAATTGGGATTTCCTTGATGGCCTGTAATAATGGAATCTTAATACAAAAATTTCTTAACTCATCTAGGAAATCATAGATAGGCATCATAATTTGTTTCTCTACACCCCTATCAATTTGTAATCTTTCAGGAAAAGGAGGTGTAGTAGTAGATGTTGATGGTTGTTCTAACATAGGAGTTGAAATTATTGGTTATTTCTGTTTTTCTTTTCTAATGTTTTGGTCTTGAAGAGATGTGTTTTATTCAAAACTTTAATTTACTTGTAGAGAATCTTCCGCAGAATTATTTTATTCTTGTATAACTACAGAAGGTTTCTTTCTTTCAAGGATTATTGCAGACCTAAGTTGAACATCATTAAGGTCTAAAGGAGTAATCAAATAGGTTGGAAATTTTTGACCTTCTATCATATATGTATTATGAGGGTTTTTATTGTTGGGGTTTGGTATTGGCTGGGCAGTCAACCGATTGATTTTTGAGAAAATGGTAATGGGATTGGTCGATTTTGATTTTGATTTTGATGTTGGTTTTGATGTTGTGGATTCTGCTGAGGATTTTGTTGAGGAGGAAATTTTGAATATGATAGATATGATGGATAAGAGGGTGGATATTGATAATACTGGGAGAACCTTTTATAAGGATTTTGTTCTCCTTGAGCCCAAGGTTGAGATTGATTTTGAAATTGGGGCCAAAGTTGCTACCAAGAGTTTAAATTAGATGGGGGTTGATTATACATTTGATTACTAAACCCTTGTGTTTGAGGTCCCTACCAAGGTCTTATAGAGATAAAATTAAGAGATTTTGTGGAATTTGTGGTTGTTTATTCTTGAAAGACCGCTTTAAGGCCAGGGATTGAGGGAAAATTCTTAGTCTCATGTTTTTCTGAACATATTGCACAAGTCTCTATTACTTTTGCATCCAAAGGACACTCTCTTAAGGCATGCTTCTTCCTAAATTTGGGACAAAATATTGCTAAAGCATCAGTTTCAACTTTTTTCTTGTTTTGTAACTTTAGGGTGTCTATTTGCTCACTAAGACTCCCTAGAATGCCAGTTTTGAATTCAGCAAGCATATTACCTATCTTTTCCTTACTTATTGTTCTAGCTATATATTTTCTTACCCTTGCAAGAGTAGGGTCTCTTAGTCCTTTTAGAATCTTAGATTTTCCTCTTGAAATATTAATACATAGTTCTGCTATATCAGGTAATGAAAGTTGAGATATGTCTCATTTCACCATCATATTAAGGATATATATCCATTCATCCCTAATTGTATTCAACAAAAGAGCTTTCAAAGTATCTTGATCTAAGTTTTCCATTTTTTCCCTCTTGATGTTATAGTTAAATATTTCCAACAAATCTTCCAGATTTTCATCCTATTTTTGCATCATCTTCAACACTTCCTCCTTATGGTTGACTGGTATACAGTAATCCCAATATCTATCTAGAAATTACTTTCTCATTTCATCCCATGTTAAACCTAGTGATTAAACTCATAAACCATTTTAATACTGCTCCTTTCAATGTTGAAGGAAACAATTTAAGTTTCTGAGCATCTTGCAGGTAATCATAGGTTCTACATAGAACTTCAAATTCAAATAAGAAGGTCTCAGGATCTTCACTTTTTAGTCCATGAAAGTTTGGAAGAATAGAGGGTGAGATATTTTTCATAGTTGCATTAGTCTCTTCATCTATTATAGGGAATCCAAAAGGAATTCTAGTTTCCCTTCTACCTCTTCCTCCTTCTGCATTTCCTCTTCCTCTACCTTCTTCCGTACCTCTACCTCTTCCTCTATCTCTTCCTCTTCCTCTACCTCCTCCAAATAGTGTATGTTCTCCATTAAATACTTCTCCTTCCCATTCTTCTACCATGATAGATTCCTCTAAATTGATATAGGGTTTAGTTGGAAGAGCTAGTTGTTCTATTGGTTCTTCTATCAAGGGTATATTGAAGAAATAGTCCTCTTCTTCCTCTTCACTAGGGATTTGTAATTCTTCTACTGGAATATATTCCCCTGTGGAAGTGAAAAAGGTTATCCCTTCTATAGGAGTCCTTGGATATTCTTCCTCTAGAATTGCTTCAATGGATGAAGTGGGAGATCTTCCTGATGGAATATTTGTTATTGAAACTTCTGGAAGCCTATGACCAGTATAATATGGAATGTGGGTTTGAATTGGAGGTGTGTTGCTTCCTGGTCTTGGTGGAGTGACTGGAGTTGTGGGAATTAAGCTTCAGCCTCTTATAAATCTACCCCTAGAATCTCTTTCTCTACGCATATCATTGTTTTTTGGGAAATAGGAAATAAGGCTACCTAGTTACACTTCCCTGGAAACGGTGCCAAAATGTTTAGTAAATTTAGTGTCCTAAATTGATAGCATAAATTATCGACCAGGGCTAGTAAACTGATGAAGTGTACTTGCACTATATGTGACTAAGTATCCCTTTTCTTATTTCATTTTTTTCAGTGTTTTATTGATGTTTTGGGTTTTGTTATGTTTGATTCTTAGTATGATATTCTAGGCTAAGAAGATGAAGTTAAATATATGTTAAAAAGGAAAAAAAACAAATATTAATGAATCAAAACAGAGTTTAGTTGCAAGTTTTGTCCCTAATTAGAAAATTATGAAAACAGAGAATCCTAATCCATGGATATTATAGCTTTAAAATGAACTATTCATGAAAATGAAAGGTAACTCAGAACACTAAAACTTAATCTGATTCATTTAGTTAGATATTTGTTGGAATAGCTTGTGAAAGAAATTAAATTCTAATGTAGTGAGGATCATCCTAAAACATAAAATAAGTATTAAAACAAACAGTAACTTAGAAAATTACAGTAAAATCTCATTCATATGATAGAGGTGTATTGGAATAGCTTGAGAAAAATATTACTATAATGTAATAAGGATCTCCTATGAAATGCTGAAACAACTTATGACATTACAACTAGATCTCATTCATGAGTTAGAGGTTTGTTGGAAGATTTTATTGAAAGAGATTAGGCATAATGTGATAAGGATCTTCTATAAAACAAACAATCAGTAACCCACAGTATTACAACTAAGTATTATTTGTGATTTAGAGGTTTATTGGAAGAGCTTTTGAAAAAGACTGTTGCTAATAAGATGAGGATCTTTTATCTAATTACAGAGCAGAAAATGCTAATAACTCAAAATAGTACAACTAAGTCACATTCATATAGTAGTGATATACTGGAAGAGCTTGAGAAAGAGAATAGCTGTAAGATAATGAGGATCTTATTAATCTAAATAACAGAAACTGAAATGCTAGTAACTCAGAATATTACAATTAAATCCCATTCATTTAATAGAGATATATTGGAAGAAATTGAGAAAAATACTAACTGTAATATCATGAGTATATTTTATCTAAGAAAATGAAATGAAACATAATGCTAAAAGATATAATTTCAGAAAGCAGTCTAAGGAAATATGACAAAATAGAATTGAAAACTACTTATCTAGAAAACATGTAAATCTTCCTGGAATAGCAGGGGCCCTCTACTATCAATTCAACATTAATCCTTTAACTCCTCAAGGTTGTATTCAGAACATCATCAAATTTTTACTCCTTCTATTATCAAAATGCTTAAAATCAGAGTATCACAGTAATGATAAAATATGTATCAAAATTTCTCCTCTCGGAATTATCGAGCTGAATTTATATGCAATTACATAGCTAGCATTAGGAAAAAATAGGTACAGGTATAGTTTTAAATTCAAAATCAAATTGAAGCTCTTTTAGGATTCCTAATTTTCTATAAAGAAAAATAAGGAGTCCTAATTTATGTAGAAGACAATTTGCTTGATTTCTTCTTTGACCACGTGCATAGGTACCTCCAGCGATTGATCCAGTCCTCCTGGAAGGGAACGAATGATGTAGGAAAGATTTGGAATCCACCTATATGTGATTTTTCTCCAGATGACACCTGTAACATATGTATACACCAAAAAAGTTGTGGAACACTTGACTGGCTATAGAATGACTGCAATATGTAGCTAAAACTGTTCAAAAATCATTAAGACAACAAAATCACAAAAGTACAATAAGTTAATCATTGTATGCAACCTTTAATTAATATTAGTCATTCTCATTGAGTTTTATGTTTATTAAATGATAAAGAAATGATGAAATGAAGTGAATTTTGGCAAAAGAGAAGACAATTCTAGGGCCCAACACTAAGCAGCACAACAATCTTAGTTAAACAACTGAAGATAGGAAAGAGTCATGCAAACCAAATTCTATATTCAAAAACATATCCATATATGGCTACCTTGTCCTCCCTTTATACAAATTAAAGTCTTCTTACCTTGGCCCCCACACATTGGGGTTTCCTCCACCAAATGATATTTTCCACATTCACACTGCGTTGTATTTCAAAGTGATCCACTCCCTCTATGGCAACGCTATTGACTTGGTCAAACTTGACCTTGTCCTCATGCATTTTCCCACTTTCACACTTGAGAGTGTAAAATAGAGCCAATTTGATGATCCCTTTTAGCAAATGAGGGATTTTATTTCTACTCATGGGCCTCCTTACCCATTTATTCATCTCCTAGATGATACAAGAAAAATTAATGTTCAAATTAGCTTCATACTAATTTTGGGAACATTATTTTCCTCCCCTCCCAGATGTTGTTTGTCCTCAAACAACTATAAGAATAGAACTGAAGGAACTTCTTGAGGCATGTGGGCTGAAAATGAATTTGGATATACCATCTCCATATGAATCTACCATACCCAAGCAGTCATCCATATTAAATGAGTTACCCTCCAACATGGCAACTCCTGAAATCCTTCCTCCACCTTTGGTTCATGCAAAGTAGGTGGGCTAAAAATCTGATCATGGTAGACAAGGTAGTCTACCCCACGCTGTCCTCCTCTCCAGTCATGATAAGTGTAGAGTATGTGTTGATCATGGGCTGCAATATTATTGCTCTTAAGTGGCAAAATGAATAACAATCCTCCAAGGATCTCCTTCCCAACATTGAAGAACAAGCTGGCCCAAAACATTTCATCCATGATGAATAGGACATGATCATCATAGAGTATCCAAATGAGAAGTTTTATGAATGTTTTACATGATGCTAAATGATACAAACAATGTCTCAAGGGGACACAATACAGTCTCTCCGACTGCAACTTCAGAAAATAGCATGGCAAGTGGTGTTTTGACAAATGGCTAGTTTTGTGAATCATCACATCTACTAGTGAATAGTAAATGAGAGAAGGTGACAACTAAGCATAAAATAAATAAAAAAATTTCCCATGGTTATAAAAAGGGTGGCTTTCTCCATCATAATAGTTGGAAAAATTTTGTTTATGGGGCTCCACAATAAACTTTCCCTCTTGTGGAACAATGCACTGTATGATCATGGTAAGAAGATGCAAATACTGTGTTACATAATCAATGGATGTACAAACCACATTCTCATCATGTGCTAAAAGTAAAGTGATGCATGAATACATGAATAAATCCATGCTCCAAAAGAACAACATTTTTGGCCTATGCAAATATGCTCTTGCCAACCCATAGCTCATTCCTTTGACATGATCCTTGTCAAAGAATCCTCCAACAATGTTGCTGCAATTTGGAAATTCCTCCCAAATTGGAAGTACTTCCTATTTATCTAAGGCCAAGGAGAAGCCCCTTTGCACAGTGATAGTGCCATCTCCTAGTCTTGCAACATCATACAACATGTGAGAGTAAATCTTCCCTTGCTCTCTCAAGTACAACCCAAGCAACAAAAGTGTTTGTTGCTTCCTCATGCTCTGATCATACAACACATGTGATGAAGAAATAATGAGTGATATGAATGTCACACCAACACCAGGCATCCATACTCTTTGCTGCTAAATGATGCAAGCATCCTGCCACACCTTCTCCATCTTCCTACCATTATAAGGAGTGTATTCCAAGTGATGGCCAAACTCCTTCAAGAGTAACTAGCACAACCAAGCCTCTTGCTGCTCAGTATCAGAAATTTGCAAGTAGCTCACCAGCTTCTTGCTCTCAATCCACATCCACCCAACCACTTGTGGATGTGTCCTTTCATCTCCCATCTTGTTACTCCTCCCATGAGGGCTACCATCCTCCCAAATCAATTTTTTTTCTTTGAATTTCATGGGATATTGAAATGCAATCTTCTTAAGGATCAATTTGATCCCATAAAGACACAAGCATGAGAGATGTTATCCATCCTAAGATGTCCTCCATCATCTATCTACTCCTCCATGAATCCATAAATATCCAAGTGTGAGAAGGGAAGAACCTCCTTAAACTGCCGAAGAACTTTGTACTCCATGATTTGTTCAAGTGCACCTCCAATGAAATCTCTCCATGAGATCTCCTCCTCATGCATGGATTTCCAAAACCAAAGAGGCCTTGCATCTATTGCAAGTAGAAGTCTCTCTTTGAGCTGTGGCATGCTCATTGAGAGCATCACATCTAGAGAGGAGAAAGAGTTTCTTATCTCCAAATGTCTTACTCCTTCTTACTGCTTCCTTCATGGCTTCCTAAGTGAAGCTGCCATTTGAATGCTCACATGAGGAATGGTTCCTCTTTTCTCCATCACTACTCTTATATAGTGCAGTGAAATTCTGATGCTCTAAATAAACATCATGAAATAACGTAGACCCATCAATAATGTTTTCTGAAATGATAAGAGATGGAAATACCGGCATACCTTTGGAAATATTGGAAGCATCTTGTATGGCTATAAGGGCTTCCTCCTCCAATGTGTTGGTTTCACCAACTACTAAAGATGAAGGATGCTCCTCCATGACTGTGACAATGCTGGTATATGCCTCTTCATCTGGTGGTGAGGGCTCCTCCCTCTTTTGGCCAAATATTCTGATCACCCTTTGAGAAAACTCAACAAGAGTTGACACTCTTGCATGGATCAAATGGCTAAACCACGAAGTATTTGCTTCACCTTCAAGGTGCAGCACTGAAATTTCTACAACCTTTCTATCTACTACAGGATGTAGTAGGAAGAAAGCATCTAGCTTCATCAACCAAGCCTCTACTGCACATGGGAGTGAGCCATCAAAGGTGGACAATAGAAATCTATTGCCTCTCATTATCCCGTAGTTGTGGGGTCTTATTTCTTCTTCCAGCTGAATAAATTGTGGTAAAGCTAGAGTCTCTTTGAAGGCTCTAGTTTTAGCTCGGTATTTAGCAATATATTCACTTAGAATTTTATATTCCAAGTTTTCTTTGCTTCATTTCTTCTTCTCTTTGAGAGTAGGAAGTGCATGGTCCTTCCTGTTCTCCTTCTTCCATCTTCTTAACCTCCATGGAGAGGTCCTTTCTAGATTTGAAAAATGATGAGATAAAACTCATCCACTTCATCATCTTGATCTATTCTATCCTCTTATGGCTAAAAATCATAGGCTGAGCCAAATATCATGCTCTGATACCACTGTAATTCCAAAAATTGGGACTACTAGCAAGGCATGACTAGAAAATGCATTTTCTAGTAATGGCTACTACAGAAATGGAAACCAGCACTTGGATCCCTTAGATCCAAGTATATAATACTGAAATATAAGAGTGGATCAAGAAAAAATCTTTCTAGGTGGGTTAAGATCTGCCCCACACCTAGTGCAGCTAGAAATTTCCCAATGAAGGGACTGCAACCGTACTTGAGAATGAAATGGAGTAACAAAATTATTTGATTAGCTCTGACATAAGAAGGACCAAATAGCCATCACTTAGATCTTATAGCAGAAAAATGAGTACAAATCCTTGAGGGAATAGTCTCTCAAGCTAGGCAATGAAGGCCTCCATAGAACATGTACATGAAATTGAAGATCATTGCTACACAGAAATTACACTAGGCTATATCAGCGTAGTTTATTAGAGACACTGATACCAAATGATATAAATGAAAATATTTGACAATTGAAGGCTCAAATAATATGGGGGAGCAAGGCTCTAGACCCCTAAAAACAGTAATACATCAATCCTAGAAGCATTGACTAAAATATCCAAAATGGAAGAAATACCAGAGTAGCAAGGCTGAGTAGCAGCTGTAACTCAATAAATGGATGAAGATATCTGAATATGATTCATATGATGGCTAAATCTCCTTCAATGCATCCTTAAGGTGAATTTTTATCCAATCATTGAAGATCTAACCCTCCAAACTAGCAATGCAAACCCTCACTGCAAATACACTCAGAAATAACACAGTCAAGGAGATGGACTGTGTTGTAGGAGATGGGAAGTGCTTGGCCTGATGCCAAATATGTGCAATAAGCTCTTGAATCTTCCTCACTAACCTCCCAGAGGAATATAAGCTCCCTCCTATAAAATATGAGCCAAGGAAATGGTGTTGTGGAACCCTCCACTACAACACCCTGCAACACAATGTTTCCTGCTATAGGAATAACATAGTAGCTGAAGGAGGTGGCTTGTCCTTGAGCCTGAAATGTGAAGAATGAAGTAAAATCCCTCAAGAGGCCTCTCAAGAAGGGACATGGATTCCTAAACTGGAAATCCCTTGTGCTAAGAAGCACAACAATCTCAGTTAAATAATTGACGATAACAAAGAGTCATGCAGACCAAATTCTATATTCAATAACATATCCATCTATGGTTGCCTTATCCTCCCTTTATACAAATGAAAGCCTTCTTACCTTTTCCCCCACAAATTAGGGTTTCCTCCACCAAATGATATTTTTCCCATTCACACTGCATTGTCTTTCAAAGTGATCCACTCTGTCTATGGCAGCGCTATTGACTTGGTCAAACTTGACCTTGTCCTCATGCATTTTCCCCTTTTAAAACTTGAGGGTGTAAAATAGAGCCACTTTGATGATCCATTTTAGAAAATGAGGGATTTTATTTCTACTCATGGGCCTCCTTATCCATTTATTCATCTCCTATATGATACAAGTAAAATTAATGTTCAAATTAGCTTCATGGTATATTTGGGAACATTACACCACGAGTTTATAACATGTACTCAGTGGTCAAGTTTACATCGAAATGGAAATCAGACCCTATTTATCATTACTATACCGATAACATCATTGTTTCATTTCGAAGTCATGGAAAACACCTCATCACTTTTACATGAAATAAATGCATCACACAACTCATAAAACAAGGCCAAAATATCATTGTTGCTTAAGCAAGTGACGGAAAAACACATCATCAATTTTACAGTGTGACATGCAAAAAATGACTTACAAAAATAAGGACATGATAATATAACACCTCTAGAAAAAACAATCTAGAAAAACCATCTCTCACTTATCAAAGTGAATGGGTCATCCCCTAGTGGGAGATTTTCTTGGCGATTAGCTCTTTCGACCGGTTCATGCACGAGCGCTTTGTATTTTAGGTGCTTCTCTGGATGGAGTATCTAGCACGTGGCTCTTTGATGTCCACTTTGATCGCAATGGGTGAAAAAAGGTATTTTTCCTCCCAAATTGCTTAACTGATTTCTTTTATTGCTAGGGAGAAGGATTTTGGTGCCTCATCCTCCTTTGTTTCGCCATCATTTTCCAACACTTTGAAAACAAATGGTTATGTAAACCACAAAAATGGTACTTTTTTCGATGCCATGATTTAAGACCATGGTTATCAACATTATTATAATCAAAATACACTCTGGAATAATGAGACTCATTATACCTTCTCTGGTGGTCTTTGTTGTGATATTCGTAATGGGAGTTTGCCTCAACTCTTTCACTGTAACATGCATTACCATGGAACGATGGAGAAGTATCCCCATCATTCCTTTTCCCTGGAGATTTCATCAATATCTTTTTTCCCTTGATGTCCTTCGAAAATCCTTATTCAATGTACCCCAAACCTGCATAGCGAGGTCATTGCACAACCTTAAATGGTTGGGTTATGCCTTGGCCACAAACAACAATTCCTCCTCCTTTGTGCCCCATATTCGTGAGGAGTCTCATGCTGGTTATTGTAATGGGTATCTCCACACTTCCAACCGAAATTATATCATGTGAAGAAACTAAAGATAAATCAAAACTGTTTACCTTAGCTATTGATCATGAAATAGGTGAAGAAGGTGTCTCTAAGCATCTGTTATGCTGCACTTCCTCCAAGGTGTCTGTCACTGCTTGTAGCTGAAGCTGAAATCACTTCTTCTCCTCCTTCTATTCCTATAGGAGTGCCTTCAATGCATCATAATCTGCGTATGTTCAATACCCTCGAGAGTCTCAACCTAGTTGACGAAGCTCAAATGTCACAGAGTCTAGTAGATACTGCGAAAAATTTCGTCGAGCAAACCGTAGGCATCCTAACACATTTCACTATAGTTGTTGAAGAGTTGCAGAACAAGATGAAGACCCCACTACTATTGTGGCTTGGGACAAGTCACAATATTGTGTTGGGGGCCTGCTAGAGTAGGGTCCTCTAATTCTAAGCTTTAAAGATTATCTTAACATATTTTTGTAATATATTTTGTAATTTTAGTCATACGCAACACAAGTCAAGGGGTGTTGGGGCGGTTCAAAGACCCTTATGAGTTGTAAGAGGTAAAAGGAGTAGAAAAAGGGGCCTCAAACCACAATTTTAAGACCCTAGAATAATGCAGGTTAAAAGTATAAATAGAAGTCTAGATTGAGTTGAAGAAGTCAGTTTTGGGATAAGTCTTAATTTTGATGATAGATCCAGCTATTTTGTGATATTTTGGGCAGATTTGTCTAGGTAGAAGGCTCCTGCTGGCTGTGTGGGTGGAGACCTTGGTCCTGCTGTGTGCCAACCTGATTTTCTATGTGCACGGGTGATTGAACGATTTATGTATGAAGGATCAGAACTAGTATTAATAAAGAACTATTTTTGAAGATATCTGAAGTCTAGAATGCATTTATTGTTTATGTTATGAATGTTGCTGCATGTTATTTCTAATTCTTGTATTGTTTGTAATTATATATTTCTTGCAATTGTCTGTAGGTTTATATGAATGATTATTGAATGGATCTGATGGTATAAGGTTTTGATATGTCTTGTTAGGGGTTATTAATTGGAATATAGATGTTGTGTTAACTTGCACAAGGCATTCTGCATAACCAACCTAAATCAGTCTATTAAGGGTTGCCTGGTTAGGATTCTATTCTGAAGGCCTGTTCATGGTTATTTTGGATCTTAGGGCACCCACTACTTTCAAACCTCTCTTAGTGTTTGGAAACCTGGTTCCGTCATCCCCCCATATTACGTCAAGTGAGACTCTCACTTGCACAAGTAGGTCACTACCGAAAGGACGAGTATTAAGAGGATTTTGTTAGTTAACCTCAACTTTGAACCTGGGTCAGGACACCCCAAGCCGAAAAAAAGTTTAAGAATTTATAAACAGATAATATTAGAAATTACACTTGTATATGGAGGAAATGCAAAAGTCTCGCAGGTTGGGAATTAAGATTATGAATTTATAAAGTGATATTTTAATGGAAGAGACCTTGGCCCAAGACAAGAAAAGTATTTGAATAAAGATTAGGCAATCAATGACAGATGTATGGTAATCCACACACATCATTTTTGAAAAATAAGAATTAATTACTAGATGTAGAGAAATCATAGAAAAGGAAAAAATAAAACTTAAGTCTAAACCAATAGAAGCCTCATATATGATAAAGTTGTTCAACTAAAAAATCAGAGCAAAATCAGAACAGATAAATAATGTAGACAGAACAACCAACATTTCGGAAATAAAAAAAGGTTATACTGAATAAGAATTTTGTTAATCAGTTGGAGACAAAATGTCAGACCTTGGTCATTGCTATCAAGAGATTTCATTCAAATTTAAATGTGTTAAGCCATAAAGGACTGCCTGGATTTGTAGCTCCAAATGACAAACTGGTTAATCTAGAGGAATATTGCAAAAAGTTGTATACCATTGTAATACACAAGGCCATGTTTGTAGGGATTATGGGACATATAACAGGCAAAGCCTTTCTTGAAGATTTAGAGTTTTATTTGATTATAAAACATGAAATCAAACACCTATTCCTAAATAAGCCAACATTCGAAAGGTATACAGAGGTGGATGAAGTATTCAGAAAGGTAGTAAATTTGGAGATTCCATGTGAAGAAAGATGGGATAAACTATGTAAAACAATTGAGTAATTTCTAATTATGACAACATGACAACACAACAACATTTTCGGGGCCAAATCATCGATTGTTTCCTAAAAAACAGTGACAGATCATTCAAAAAAAAAATTCCTATTATTTGATACTACTATTATAATTAGTTTTAGAAATTTTCTAAGTCATAGAAATTAGTATAAATAACTCTTCATTCAATTTATTAAGGGTTGCACCCTTGGATGAGCATTTTGTAAGAATAATTGTACAATATTTGATCATTAGTGATAGTAAAAATATTATGGGTTTGTTTCATATAGTTTTTTCTCTTGTAATTTTTCCATATTTCATTACATCTTGTTTTTTGCATATGTGTAATGTTTATGAAGATAACTAGGTAAGAAAAAGTTGTATTTGAGCCTATCTTAGATCCCCTGAGGTTACTATCTATATTAGAGAATGAATTATTGAACATTTTTTTTATGTAAGTCCCTCTAAATCAATTAATTATCAACATCTTCCTAATATTAAATATGTGTTTTAAGTTGTTAAACATTGTTTGACAATATTTCACGCTTATGATTATTAAAAGATTCAGTTTGAATATTTAATTAATCATAGTTTCTTACATTTTCTAATTTTACATTTGTAATCTCAAATCACTTTTTTAAAAAGGAAATATCCCTGTCCTTATTGATTAATATTATCTACATTTTAAGCACAATTGTATGCAAATTTGTTTATACACTAGTCATCCAAAAATCCCAACTTAAAACAAACAAAATATTATATATGCTCTGGCATAATTAATTGAACCCAATTATCTCTAAGGACAACATTAGACTCACATTGTTCCTAGGGACATGATATCGATTTATTTTTCCATGGTATAATGACATTCCTATTCCTTTAAAGGTGAATAAAAGGTCTAGGTATGTCTAAATATTTCACCTGGCGACTTCACTGAAACCAAGATGGCTCCTTCAAGGCATACCAGGTCTTATTCTGATTTTGAAATTGTTTTACCTCTATAAGATTTAGAGAGACTGGTAAGGCAAGCCTCTTTTAGAAGAAGACATCAAACCCCTTCTTCCATTCCTCAACAGGAGACAACTACAGTTCCTGATCCTTTTAGAACTGGACCTATTCCCCATATTTTAGAAGATATACCTCTAAGAGTGCATGAATTTGTATCCAAAGGGGTGGATTTCCAATATTCTTTGTTAGTTCATTCATTATAGTCTTATCAGCTACCTCAAGTCCCTTTTGAATCCCATACATCAGAATAGGAATTGGATTTACATCTACCTAAATTCAAACCTATTGATTTCATATCCCCTACTTCATATTATTTTCCGTCCACTTCTGCACAACCAGAGGATCTCCTTTCCCTCTATTCAAACCCTTTATTTGAACACAAGGAAGGACAATAAGTGGTCAAAACATTTTTCATTCGAACACCATTGATATCTGTAAAAATATCTTCAACTTCACTTCGTCCTCCACCTTATTTTACCCAACCATCTTCACCTCCTTCTTTCCCTACTTCATCTTCTACTTCTACAACCACCACCATTGAATCTTCTAAATATTCATCACTAGGTATGGCTGGTTTTAGCCCTATAGTTGAAACACCTTCCAAGATGCAATGGGGAAACTGGGTTGTCAGCTGAATATCATCTAGCAAAATTTCTATATTTTCCTAATAACATGAACATACAACATGAAAATGTATATATGAGATTGTTTATGTAGTCTTGAGAAGGCAATGTTAGGATCTGGTTTAGAGAATTACCAGTAAATTCCATTATATATTTGGAAGAATTAACAACTATATTTAAGAATCAATGGGGTGTGAAAAAGGGTCTTGTCTATTCCTCAACATAATTTGAAGAGCTTAAGAGAAATTATGGTGAACCAGTATATGATTTCATCAAAATATTCAACAAAATTTATCACAATATGCCTCCTAACTACAAGCCTCAAATAGAAACAACAAAGGTTAGGTTCTTCAAAGTCTTTGAAGATGAATTTGCAGTCAAGTTAAGGGAAAAAACATCTCATACCGTAGAAGACATGAAAATGAAATCTATTGAGGTTGAAGAAAATGGGTCTGCTTCATCTAAGCTAAAATCTAATATTGAAAAAGCCCAAAGAAAAATGAAAGCCAATCAGGAAGCCTCCTCTTCTTCTAAATAAAAAAATTAAGGTAAAAACATAGATTAAATTTCATTATTACTTAGAAGCCTTTCAAATAGGATTTCTATAATTGAGACACATCCTATAGTAGTCTGAAAAAATATTTCTAGACCTCAAACAAAACGCAAGGTCAATTCAATAAAGCTCCTCAATTGAAAATTATTCAACGACCTAATAATGATCAACAAATACCACTACCCCTATTGATTGATGATCAAAAACTTTATGATAATACTCTCTTAATTATAGAAGATATTAAAAACCTAGAAAATACATCTATTCAGGCTGCTATTGTCCCTATCCCTCAAAATCAAATATCTGAAGAAGATCAAGAAAATTCTTAAGTGTCCAAATATCAAGCCTTACGAGAATTTTTAATTGATGAAATCAATAGAAGGTATGATTTAATACCAAGGGAAGGTAATATAAGGCCTCCTAAATATCCTGTCATAATTGAACCTCAAGAGAAATCTGTTGAAACTCAAACTACTACTATTCAACCTTTGAATCAGCCAAATGATACTGCTCAAATTGATAGAATTGTTTTTGTTACACCATATTTTGGTCATCTAACCTATTATCATTAGATGGACCCATGTACACCATGTAAGACCAATTTTACCCTAAGTAAAATTGCTTTCACTATGTAAAATAACTTAATAAAACACATTTATTAGGTTGTTTATGGTCTAAACAGGAAACCCCAAGGGGAAATATTAAACAAATCTATATTTTTTTGGTTTTCCTCATGGAATAATTAATTAAACAATAATTTAATTATTATTCCTAGTCATATTTATCCCAAAACAAGGAAATTAATTAGATAAATCCTTATTTATCTTCTTATTTTCTAGGAATAATTATTTAAATCTTATTTAAATAATATTCCTTGTTAAATATGACTAAATCATTTATAAATAGTTAAATAAATCATTATTTATTTAATTATCGTTCAACCACTTCCTTAAAATAATAAATAAATCATTTATCTATTTATTATTTACAAATAAAGGGATTTGACCCAAGTCAAATACCTTTTCCCTCCAACAAATATAATAAAATATTCCATAAAAGGTGGATCTAGATTTGGTTAATATTATTTTAATCATGCACCAAGATCTAGAATGACTAAATATTTTGTTATAAATAGCAGGGTTTTTCCTACCATTCTTCACCTTTTTTTGCCTATTATATCACTCTGGATCTATGCTCTTGGTCTGACTTTGAGCCATTATCATTGTCAAATTTTCTATTATTTCTCTTTGTGAGCTCCCTTTGAGTTCTATGTTTATCTGGGTTTTCTACACCAAAAAGAGAGAGAAATGCTAGATTTGACGCATTGAGGACTTTCAAGAACCCATCCCATTGAGGAGAATTGGAAACCCCTTTCTTGTTTTCCTCCCAGGTGCCCTTAATATAAAATTCTTTCAAAAATATTATTCTTGTCTTGTTTATTGGATGTATGGAGCAAAACCTTATTTTCACTGCTTAATGTTTTTTTATGCATAGATATGGATTTGTGCAACATCTATCTTGATCAGCTAACTACAGATCTGAAGATATTGGTAGGCATATTTGATGTTAGGGCTATAAGTTATGCGTAGCTAAAGTGGTATTTTTTCGTACACTTCGACTAAAGATTCATACTAACAATTGGTGACTCCACACGAGTTTTCAATTACGACCGCTGTCGTTTTTCATATTCCTGCATATCCAGCTACTTCAGACCCCAGGATTTATTTTTAGATTTCTATTTTTTCTATTTTTATGTTTTTTTTCACCTATAAAACCCTAAAATATTAAAATTTCTAACTTCTGTGTGTTTCTAGCCCTATTGCGTAGGTAACAGACATTAGCCACAACTGAGACGACAATTTTTTCTAAAATCTGCCACCGAGACACCCAGAGTTGCAGGTCACACTTTTTGGCCCAGAACCTGCGACCTGGATTGCAAGACACACTTTTCAGCCTAGAATCTGTGACCTGGACAGAAAACAGGTCAAAACTTGCAACCTGCACTTTTTTCTACAATTTTTCAACAATTTTTCTGGGTTCATTTGAAGCTTCTATCAGGGTTTTCCAGCCTCTGTCTCAGCCCGTTTAGACCTGTTTCTAATCTATTTTACTCAACTAAGTGGGAATCTAGCCCCTTAGGTATTTAGTACCCTCCACCTTTTGTGGACGAGTTTCTAGCTGTTGCAAGTGTCTAAATTTTCAGAGTTTCAGCCATCCCTTTTCCAGATTTGATCCCTCCTCTTCAGATTCCTTTTAGATAAACTCTTCTCCCTTTCAAATCACCTCATATAGTTTTTTTTGGGTTTGCCTCTAGGGTCACCTCCTTGTCCCTTTTCCCTTTAGATGATTTCCTCCTTTTTTGCAGCAACCTTGCCTCTGCCTCTTTGTTGTTCTCTACACCTCCTTCTAGAAGATTTATCCTTTAGATCCCTGTCCCTCCGAACCTTAGATCTATTGGCCCCTTTTAAGTGTGTTTTGACTAGATATTTTCCCTCTTTTAGACTAGTTTTGAGAGACCCGCCTTCTTGGGTTAGATTGATGCATTGTTAGCTGTTAATTTTCTGTTTTATATACTGTTATCTGCAGATTTATTTTCAGTTACGCAACACACTTTTTTCTTTTACTCTCAAAACTTCTAGGTTTAAAAATTAAAATTAACACATGCCACACACTGACACTAAGCGAAGAAGAGCCTGGTTAACACTGCCAGGAAAAGACTCTAAAATCAATTGAAACTGCACCTCTCTGCCCTTGTTTCAACATTGTAATCACTTGATTCTACACCTCCTTGCCCTTGTTAGTCTTTCTTCTTCCCTTTGTGATGTCATCATTGTTCCCCCAAGGCGTATATCCCGAAGGCTTCTTGGTCTTCACCCTTAGTTTCCGATTGGTCGACTTTCTCCTTCCCGCCATCATCGAGTTAGTTCTCACCTGAGTCTGCACTCCGACTCCACTTCTGATTCTTTAGGTCCTCCCCTACTTCTGGTTCTCCCCCTGTTACCCTCACCATATCTAGTCCAGGGCCTAATGCTACCGGCAACCCTGGCCCTAATGCTGGGAATGTTAATAGCGAAACCGCCATGGAAACTACCTCGACTGTCCCTTTCCTCCCCTATATGGCAGGTATTAGTCTCCTCGATTTCAATTAGTTGATCAATGATCCTATCCGCCACGATGTTGGTTGGCCTACTATGCCCACCAAGCTCCCCTCCGACAGTCCCAAGTTCAAAGGCCTTGCTAGAAAATATCCCTCCAACCATATCTAATATTTCCACATGTGGTGTTCATCCAATTCCATTACTGGTGATTCCATCCGTCTTAGATTCTTCAAACACAAGCTTACAGGCGAAGCTTCTAAGTGGTATGTTGATTAGACTTCCTGTTTCCATACCACCTTTGAAACCATTTCCTAAGCCTTCTTATCTTATTTCCAACTCCCTGTCCAATACGACACTAGTACTGAACTCTTGACTTCTTTCCGTCAATCGTCTGTGACCTGTCTTACCAATCATGTCCAGGAATGGCTGAGAAGAAAGAGCTTATGACGAGCTCCTACCTTCGAATATCGGGTGTACATGGACTGGTTCCTTAGATCCCTCTTACCTGCCATCAACAAATATGTCGCATCCCAGTTCCCTCAAACTGAAGAAGCCGCTCTCCAAATAGCCTTGAAATATGACCTCATCTATGCTCAGTCTTGTTATGTTTATACCGTCCTTCTTGACCTCCCCAGACCCGGTGGAACTAACACCCTGGGGGCATCTCATTCTACCAATGGTAGCATTGGAGCTCTTTCACATCCATATGCTCAACCTCCTATGGGCTATGGTATCCCTCTAGGAGGGGCCAACACCTCCAGCACTTTTCCCCCTCCAGGTAGCATGTATCCAGGATACAGCATGCCTCCTCCTTTTTCCGAACCCCCTGCTTACCTCAATGTTGCCCAACCTAAACATTATCCTTATCCATAGCCTGGTGCCCTAGCTCCTCCAGAATTTGCACCTCCACCTCCCTTGCCTTCTCAACCCTAGAAACAACAACTACAACCCCCTCCGGGGCAAGTATTTGCACAGCAGGGCGCGAATAATCCTCCTTCTTCTCAAAGAAAGAGGAAAGGTAACCAAAATCAATCTGCCCCTGGTAATCATGGACCCAAACCTTTGATTATTGACTCTAACACTGCTAACCAACAGCAGGGCACTCAGCCCAATCTGGACAAGCCTCTTCGTACAAATAAGCCTTGTTTATGTTTTGGTGTTTACAGTCATTACACTCATGATTGTCCCATTTTACCACAGATGCGGAAGATGTCAGAGTCTCCAGCCACATTGCACAGATAGCATGCCTCCCCTACTAATCCCCCCAATGTGGCCTCTACCCAACCGGCTGTGTTTACCAATCCCTTTCCCTAGCAAGGACTAGTGGCTACCCAACCACCTAATAGAGAAGGGGCCACTCAACCTTCACCTTCTAGTTCCTCCGATTACCAGATTCTCATGATGAACTCTAATCAACCTCTAACCATCAACCTTAACCTTCAAACTCAGTCTCGTCAGTACCTGATGCCTCCCACTCTGTCTGTCCCCAAGTCACCTTCTTTAGGTCCTACAGAGCCTCTTTCGACACCCAATGGTCCATTGCAGATCCCTCAGCCCAAAGTTGAGGTTCATACCGAGATTCCTAAGGGCCCATTACACCAAAATGTTTCTTCTGTTCGAGCTGCTCATTCGTATAGCATAGTAGATGATTTGGCATAGTCTCCTACTGCCATTTCAACACTGGAACTCCTTCAGTCGTGCCCTTCCTAAATGAAAGCTCTACTATCTGCCATGGGTGTTGTAGATCCTGCTAATTACCAATTGATTGTTTTCAATGCCATTCAATCAGACCATCCTCCCCTTCCTGCTTCCATCGCTTTCCAAATCCCAGTCAAAATCTGGAACGCTAACGTGTCTTGGTGTATTATTGATGAGGGGGCATCCACCTGTGTGATGTCTGCTTCGGTTTGGAAACAACATGGATCTCCTGAGTTGGCCCCATCCACAATCACCGTTCGTGTGTGGGATGGCCAGGCCTCCCAACCCATTGGCCTCTTCCATAACTTTCCTATCACTCTTGCAGGCAAGACTATTTGCATTGACATTCTAGTCATCGATGCCCCTCTTGATTATAACATTATTTTAGGGCATAGCTACACTTATTCCATGTCTGCTATCCCATCTGCGGTCCACCACAAGATGTTTTTCCCTCATAATGGAAAGATAGTCACCATTGACCAGTTGACATATCATGAGCCAAAATCTCATACCTCCCTTGAGTCGACCATCTCTTCTGTAGCCAATAAGAAAATTTTCGATTCTATGACCAGTGTCTCTCCCAGAATCTACTAAGACTCCTCCTTGCTTGGAACCCTCCCTGGTCTTCCTCCTCCTCCTGTCTCTGATCCCAGCTTAGGGAATGTTTGCATGATGCAATCGTCTCAGGCTGACTTTAAGTGGCCTGCTTCGGCTAGTCAGCAAACTCAACCTCAAACTCGCCCACCACAACCTGCTCCTAGCCCTTCAGCTCAGCTAGATGGAACTTTTCCTTCTAGCCCTTCTCCTACAGCTGGTACCCATGAGCCCCTCTATCCTCTTGGGTCGGTTCCACCAGGTCTCAACCATCTTGGAGCCGTCCCTCCTGGCCATTACCCCATTGGTCAGATACCTTTCCTTACTCCCCCTCCTGGAGTTTATTCGGTTCCCATCATGGCCACCCTCTCCCTCCCCAATTCGACCTTGGGTATAACCGTCTGTTACCTTGATCCTCCAGCTGCTTCCTCACCTAGTCACCCCAAACCTTACCTTGCTTTGACACCGGTTCAACCGGTTCCCCTAGCTTCTTCCATTGCTACAGTGCCACTAGCACCTCAACAGGACCCTTCTCATGTTGTGACAGCTCCAGGAAAGAAAGGCAAAGCTTGCAAGGGAGCATCCAAAGACAAGGTTAACCCGACAGACCCTACCCTTCCTACGCCTGCAAAGCCTTGTGCCTTGTGTGATGTCATTGGTCATGCCACCCATACTTGTCTCGAGTTACCCCGTATTAAACCCATGGTTAAAGTTGCGTTCCCTGAGTCTATGGTCATTGAACCCTCTGTTTCTTCCTCGTCCACAGCCAAGAACCCAAAGAATTTTCACACCAAAAAACCCTGTGCTCTGTGTGGTATCCATGGCCATTATTCCCACCATTTTCCTCACTTGACACATTACCGAGCCTCTTTAGAGGTCATTCGTGAGTATGAGGTTGAAAAAAATCAATTCGCCTCTCCCATCCTCGCATAGTATGCATCTGGCCAACTCGAGGATTTACCCACTCCTACTGGCATTCCCCCTGTTGATGTCGATATGACAGAGCCTGCTACCACCATCCTCTACCTATCATCATCCGTGAGACCCTCAGAGAATATTCCCATTGAATCCTCCCCTTTTTTTTCGCTTGACCCCTCTTTAGCGACCACCTTGGGCTTAACATCCTTTGACCACCTATTTACTTGTTCTTCTATTTCCCCCCATGCTGATCCATATGTGAGCCTTTCTTCGCATGCTAATGATTTCAGTATCTTCGCCACATCATGTAGTTTTCCTTCCCCTCGTAATTCCCTCTTTTCTCGTCATGCTGACCTCATGGAAGCCTTCTCCACCCCTGACCTTTTCTTTCCCGCCCATAAATGGGATGATACCATCTATATCTATGATGTTCTCCGCAGCATGAGCACCAAATATTCCTCCCGTAGCCCTCATACATCACCCTCTAGTCAGTTTATGGGTCATAGCCATCCTATCCAGACTACTCTGCACTCACACTGCCATCATTATTCTTCCCCCTCCCATTTATTATCTTCTGAAACTATTCCACAGGACCTCCCATCAACACCCTATATCGGCTACACCGATGGTGCAAGTCACTATTCCTGGAATCTAGCCTCTATAGCTTGGGCTATCTTTACCCCATTGTAGGCCCTCGTTCTCTCGAACGGGGTCTGCATTGGTCCTGCCACCAATAATAAAGTCGAATATGATGCAGTACATGGTCTCTTAGTCGATGCCCTCTCTCATCACATCCTCTATCTGTATGTTTGGTTAGATTCCCTGCTTCTTATCATGAAACTAAATGGTGTCTATCGTGTGCATAATCCTATCCTTTTTGGACGATATTTACGAGTGAAACTTTTGATATGTGAATTTACAATCATTACTTTCATTCATGTACCTGGAGAACAAAATCACTACGTAGTAGCATTGCAAACCATGTTCTAGATTGGAATTTATCACACACATTTCATACAAGATGATAACATTCAAAATCATCCAAACGATGCATATCCATAATATGTGTCATATAACATGTTTTAGAGTCCATCTCCTTTGATACATATAGACATGCCCATAGCATGTTACAAAAACCAAAACTCAACACTGGGGGAAACACTTGCCCCTACATACACACTAGGGGGCACCACCTAATCACTATCTCGAGGATCCTGAGCCAATGGCTCTACTCTCGCAACTCTTAGATCATGCATAGATTGACCGGCCATCACCATGCGCCGCATGACACCTCACCATTCCGAGGGTAGACCAATACATAGCTCTATGTACTGGTCGTCTAAGTCTTGCCAACCTCACTCTGAAACACTAGTTATGAGCCCCTCACATCTACAATGGATGTCCTCTAGGAGGGCAGCCATATCCTCATTCTGTGCCACTCTCGATCCACTAGCACCTACAACTCCTGATCCTGCAAGTCATCCCATATATTTGGCCGGTTTTACCAGGGCTATATCTGCATACCAAAAGTATAAGAATCAGTACCATATATACTATTCAAAAAATTTAACATGCACAAAAAATATTAGTCACTTGTCCCTTACTATCGGGCCCCCATACTCGACCAGGCAAAAGTGGCAAGTCTAGATCTCCACAACAAATCATCCCACTATAGGGATAGTCGTCTATGTACAACAACATCTGATCCCAATGGGAAAAGAACTCTGGTCGAAACACTCATCCGACTGCCCCTCCTCCTCGTCTACACAGTAGTCGCCCCCACCGGTGCATCCTAGGTTCTCTCAGACCCCCATCTGGTAGTTGTACACGAGGCTGCAAGGTCGGGATCTTCTCAAAAAAGAAGGAGCACAATACGGTCCCATATGAGAAATCATGGTTCACTTGCCGCTTTCACAGCGAAAGCTGTCATTTGAACGACACCAACATCATCTAGGCCCACCCATAGTAGGTCCCACTCAACACTTTCTCCACAATCATCATCTTCCCCCCAGTGATTTGATGGAGTGCCTGGCTGCCCAGGATCCGCAACACCACTTCGGCCACTGCACGGGTCTCTAATCTCTCTAGGTCCGCAATCGGTATCCGAGTCCCTTTGACTTGGAGGCCTGGTTGACAATGTCACTCTACAAACTCCATGATGTTACGCCCCTACGGTAAAACTGACTGTGTATTTCCCACCATCCCTAATGGTGGGAGACCAGTCAAGAAATATAGATCTTGGACTGTCAACTCGATCATGTGCCCATGCACTATAAAAACCTCATGATCTGGATCCCAATAACTGATAATCTGGGCCAATAAGTGCTCCCCAAATCTCATTAGAGGGTTCTCCACAAACTTCAGAACCCCATACCTGGATAATGCATGACAGACACCCTGATCCCCTTGGATCTCTGCCCGTAATGTACCCAGGTCTCTTTCTCTCCAGTTGATCTACATATCTACCATATTTGCACAAAAACATCATCTTTTTCAGTCTACTGATAGGAAAAAATGTATCCAACCACAAAAACCCAAATCTCAGCCCACAACATCACTGAAATACCCTCCATCTGACAAGTCGCACTTTTTAGCAAAATCCTGTGACATGTTGCACTTTTCAGGTCAAAATATGCTTCCTAGGTCACAATTTTTAGCCCAAATAGTGTGACTCAGCCATGAAGATGAGGGAGAGGCTATTCCTCATATTTAGGACCCTAATCTGAACTTTCAATCCATCAAAAAGAAAGAGTAGGATTAGGCCTCTTACCTACAATTGATGGATCTCAATTCCAATGGTCAGTTTTTCCACTACGATTGCCACAAGATTTAGGGCATTCTCTCCTCTCTAAATTCACCATAGCTACACAAGAAAACGAGTGCATTTGGAGGGAAAATGGCCTATTAGAAGAGAAACCCCCCGATTGTCGTTAGAAAATTATTCGTGATGATTTTTGTGATGAGATACCCTCTTTTAATCATGTTTTACGGTCCCCCATTGAAACTTTACTATGTGGCAGCACAATCGAGTCGCCCTTTTTTAGAGCATTTGAATTGAGTTATCATCACATTCATAGAGTCAATCCTGCATCCCTTTGTATCACGCTATAGTCCTCCATCCTTCATTGCTTCATCCCTCTCTCATGTAGCACATTATGGCCTTTGGTCCTACTCTCCCTTATCCCTCATGATATTGTGTCAATCACTGCCAAGTCATCCATGCCATTTATGCGCTAACAAGGGAAGTCGTCCATCCACTACTCAGTTCCCCCCCATTTCATCATCATCATTGGTGTCAATCTGTCAATCGCTCTACTATTTTCTCTCATGCCTTAGTTGAGGATCCCTTATTGCCTCACCTATGGTAGACCTCCTTATATCGAGATCAGCTCATTCATTCTAGAAGAAAATTCTAGAGGGCAGTGTACCTTGCTTCCATCTTCCACTCTTGTTCAGTGCCTCGGATCAGGCAAAGGGATTGCTCATTACCATTTTACTTGATTTTTTCTCAGCTCTAGCTCCTTTCAACATGATCGAGATTTGTATACTTGATGGTTCAATGATGCAATAGCAGATATAGGTGATTCCAGGGTGTGTGTGAGATGTCTCAACCCTCATGAGGGGGTGGCCTTGCAGGTAGCCCCCCACATGCCCGGATGACCTCTTCATTACAGCCTTCGATGTAGATCCATATATTTGATGATGTCGGCCTTAGCCGCTTGTAGTGCCTCTTTTATTTGCATGTATCAGTTAGATTTTGTGAGCCCTTCCCCATTGTTAGGGGGATTTTGCGTTGTATTTTCATCTCATGTACTTAGATCTTATTGTATAAGTCTTGGTTATTATCCCAGGCACATCATGTATGTGGGATTCCTCATTATATTTTTATCTGCCTCATGTTTATGTCAGGTTGTACTTTATGGTTCGGTCCCTTGTTTACTGGACACTCTATTCTTTTGTACTTTGTCTCGGTAGGCATAGGTATGCCTCCCCCGCTGCCTCTAGCAGCTGTAAGTTTCATCTCCTCAGGGTCTAGTTCTTTAGCACATTAGACTACCTTACATTTCTCTCTCTGACTTCCCTTTTGAATTCTGGTGATTGAGTTCTTACAACGTACTTCGGTCATATGATTTTCTCCTAACACTCACACGCTGGGGAGAAATATGTTACACCATTTTTTGGTCATCTAACCTATTATCATTAGATGGACCCAAGTACACCATGTAAGACCAATTTTACCCTAAGTAAAATTTCTTTCACTATGTAAAATAACTTAATAAAACACATTTATTAGTTTGTTTATGGTCTAAACAGGAAACCCCAAGGGGAAATATTAAACAAATCTATATTTGTTTGGTTTTCCTCATGGAATAATTAATTAAACAATAATTTAATTATTATTCCTAGTCATATTTAACCCAGAACAAGGAAATTAATTAGATAAATCCTTATTTATCTTCTTATTTTCTATGAATAATTATTTAAATCTTCTTTAAATAATATTCCTTGTTAAATATAACTAAATCATTTATAAATAGTTAAATAAATCATTATTTATTTAATTATCATTCAACCACTTCCTTAAAATAATAAATAAATCATTTATTTATTTATTATTTACAAATAAAGGGATTTGACCCAAGTCAAATGCCTTTTCCCTCCAACAAATATAATAAAATATTCCATAAAAGGTGGATCTAGATTTGGTTAATATTATTTTAATCATGCACCAAGATCTACAATGACTCGATATTTTGTTATAAATAGAAGGGTTTTTCCTACCATTCTTCACTTTTTGTTGCCTATTAGATCATTCTAGATCTACGGTCTTGGTCTGACTTTGAGCCATTATCATTGTCAAATTTTCTATTATTTCACTTTCTGAGCTGCCTTTGAGTTCTATGTTTGTCTGGGTTTTCTACACCAACAAGAGAGAGAAATGCTAGATCTGAAGTGCTAAGGACTTTCAAGAACCCATCCCATTGAGGTGAATTGGAAACACCTTTACTGTTTTCCTCTCAGTTGCCCTTAATATAAAATTCTTTCAAAAATATAGTTCTTGTCTTGTCTATCGGAGGTATGGATCAAAACCTTATTTTCACTGCTTAATGTCTTTTTATGCATAGATCTGGATTTGTGCAGCATTTTTCTTGATCAACTAACTTCAGATCTGAAGATATTGGCAACCATATTTGATGTTAGGGCTATAAGTTATGCATAGCTAAACTGGTATTTTTTTGTACACTTCGACAAAATATTCATACTAACAGTTTTGATTGCTTTTAATGTTGAAAGAGAGTTATAAAGAGTTAAAATTCCCATTCCATTATCGGAACTCTCTAATAATCCTAGATATAATAATCAAGTCACAAAATGGATCCAAAAATCTAGTGTAGATGCTAAAGGGGACGTCATCAACCTTCAAGATGAAAAACATTTAGTAGTGCTTGGTCCAAGTTCTGATATTATAGATGAATTAGTACCACCATTTTATGTAACTTTGAAAGCCCATGATTCATTTCTATATAATTGTATATTAGATTCTGAAGCCTCACATAACCTTGTGCCGAAGGTTATTATGGATCAATTAAATCTTGAAATCACTCGATCTTGTCATGACCTATACACCTTTTATTCTAAAAGAGTACCATGTTCAGGACATATAAAGGAATTAGTGGTAACCATAGCCCAAATACCAGTGAAAGGTAGTCCTAGATATTGTAGTAACTGATATTCCTCCTAAGTTTTGAATGCTTCTTTCAATATCTTGCTGTGCCAAACTAGGAGGGAGTCTTCAGATGGATATGTATTTTGCTACAATTCATTTATATGGAGGAGAAAATCTTAGATTGTATATTGAGGTCAGATTTATATGTATTGTTTGTAAACCATACTAGGCTAGAAATTATCCCATTTATGTTCTTGAAAAAGATTTTGGTTGTTTCCAATTACCTTCATATATTTCACCAAATTACCAAATCAAAACTGAAGATGTAGTTGAAACTCAATATAGTCAAACTAATATATGGAAACTTTACTTTGATGGATCTTGTTCTAAAGATGGAGCTAGAGCTGGTGTTGTTTTAATTTCACCAGATAAAGAGAACATAACCCAATCCTACAAGTTGCATTTTAATGTCACTAGTAATGTTGCAGAGGACGAAGCTTTCCTTCTAGGCTTAGAACTAGCCAGAGGCCTAAAAGTGCAAAATTTAAGTGTTGTCAGTGATTTTGAACCCATAGTTAGACAAGTTAGGAATCTTTTTCAAACAAAGAATCTTAGGCTTTGGAACTACATAAATGAAGTTTTGGATTCTGTTGAAAATTACTTTCATGCATTCAATATCACTGCCATCCCTAGACATGAAAATATTCATGCAGACTCATTTGTTCCTACAAGCTCTTTCAAAATACTAGACCAAATGCAAGTAACATACCAAATCTAGGTAAACTATAGGCCATTCATTCTAGAAAATTTAAAATATTCACAAATATTTGAAGAAGATGAAAAACTTAAATCTTTTCTTCAAGTCATTGATGAATTCTCTGTTTTAAAAATTGAAGAAGATCAACCACATATGAATGAAATTGATAAATAAAATGAAAATTATGATTTAAATTAAAAATTGGTTGATCATAATACTATCCAACTTTCAAACCATTTCATTCATAAATTTATTGTCCCTTTAGAAATTCTAATTGATCAAAATGATGTCCCTAGATATCCACTATCAATTTCACCAGAGGATGATATCGAAGAGTCTAAAATTGGAATAGATTAGGACATTAAGAACGTAAAAATTTCTACATCTCTAGCTCCAAAAGTTAAAACTGAATATCTTCAACTTCTTAAAAATTATAAATATGTTTTTGATTTGTCTTATGCTAAAATGAAAACTTATGACAAATATCTTATAGAGTGTAAAATTCCACTAAAACCTGAAGCACAACCTTACAAATAAAAAACTAAGAAGAATTAATCTAGTTTTTCTTCCTACTATAGATAAAGAAATTAAGAATATACTTGATGCCCAAATAATTGTTCCCTTAAGATACCCACTCTGGGTAGCCAATTTAGTTCCTGTTAGGATGAAGAATGTTGAAATCAGACTTTATGTAAACTTCAGAAACCTAAATAAATCATACCTAAAAGACAAATATTAATTACCCAAGATGGATCATTTTCTTCAAAAGGTTTTAGGTGCTAATATATGTTCTTTTCTTGATGTTTTTTTATGGGTATAACCAGCTAATGGTGAATCCAGAAGAAAGAGAGAAGAGTACCTTTACCATTCCCGGGGGCACATTCATGTATTCTAGAATTCCCTTTGGGTTATAAAATGCTGGAGAAACATTTAAAAGAGGTACGGACTTAAATTTTGTGGGTAAGAAAACTACGTTTTTTGTTATATAGCTTGATAATATTACTATTTTTTGTAACTTAGATCAAAAACATTTAAAACACTTGATGAAATTTTTTAACAGGTGTAGAAAATTCGTGAAATATCTGAACCCTAAGAAGTCTTTGTTTGCTATTAGAGAAGGAAATTTTCTTGGTAACATCATTTCAAATGAAAGAGTGGTGATTGATCCTAAAAGAGTATCAACAAGTTAATCAATTTCATTGCCAAGGAATTAGAAAGGGATCCAATATTTTCCTAGAAAAATTAGCTTCTTGATAAGATTCATTCATAACTACGCTTAAATAGTTAAAGACATAACTGATATTCTTAAAAATAATCATCAATTTAAATGTAATATTACTCCTAGATATGATTTTGATCATATTAAGAAGGCCATCCCTGAAGCACCAAATCTAGTCGGCCCCAATTATTCTGAGCCATTTAGTATATTCTCCTTTGCCTCTAAAACTAGCTTAGCAACTGTCCTTTTACAAAAAAATGATGATGGTGATGATCAAACCATATCATTTTTCAGTAAATTCATGCGATATGAAGGACTAAAGTATGAAATTATTGAAAATCAAGCCTATTCTATAGTCTAAGCCTTAAAATATTTCAGAATGTATGTCCTTCACTCAACCATTACTGCTTATGTTCCTAACAGTGCTGTAAAAAATGTTCTCACCCAACCAGACACTAATGGGAGAAGAGGACGATGGATCACTCAAATATTCGAGTTTGATCTCAATATCAAAACCAATAAGCTAGTAAAAGGTCAAGGTTTAGCCAAATTGTTAGTTGAATCTAACTGCAAGGTCTTAGGAATTTTTTATTTTTTTTTCAAAGTCTCACAAAAGAATACACAAGAACCTTCCTTAAACGTAGAAGGGGAGAATCCAAAAGAACCTTCCCAGGATTATGAAGGAAATAAAAAACAAGAACCTTCATCTTCCAATCAAACAACCCCTATTTATATTAATGAAAAGTTTCTACTATCAGATTAGTATGCAAATATTGTCCATTTTCTGATCAACTTTGAGTGTCCTAGTCAATTTTCAAGAATCAGTGAAAGACACTTAAGTTGAAATATGTGAAGTATTGTGTCATAAATGTTGACTTGTAATGAAAGGATCCTCTCAAAATTCTATTACCTTTTTTAACAGAAACTCAAACAGAAAGGAATCACTAAGCACTCTCATGCAGGGATATGTAGAGGACACTATGCCTCAAGAACCATAGCATAAAAAAATACTAAGGGAAAGATTCTATTGGCCTACTTTGTTTTCAAAAGTAGGAGAAAATTTTAGAAGCAAAATTCCATGTCATATGTTTGTTGGAAATAAAAAACTTGCATCCCTTCAAGTAGTTCCACTGATAGTTTCAACACCCTTCTTACAATGGGGACTAGATTTTATAGGAGAGATTCACCCAGCCTCAATTAATCAACATAGATGGATTTTAACTAAAACATACTACTTCACCAAATGGGCGAAGACCATTCCAGTCAGAAATGCTACAAATACTATAGTGATTAAACTCATTGAAGAAAACATTCTGTCCAGACTTGGATGTCCTCAAGAGATAGTAATTGTTAATGCATCAACATTTAGTAGTGTAAAAATGATTTAGTTATGAAAGAAGTATCAAATTTTACTACATCATTTTACTCCTTACTATCCACAGGGAAATGGTCTTGCAGAGTCATAAAATAAAAGCATGGTCAAGGTAATTAAAAATACTTTAGAAGATGATAAGAAGAATTGGGACAAACACCTTTTCTATGCAGTTTGGGCTAACAAAATATCTCCCAAGAGGTTAATAGGTAAATATAATTTTCAGCTGGTCTATAGTAAAGATGCCATCTTACCTACCAATTTAGCTTTCCCTATTCTTAAATTTTTACAAGAGGCTAGTGAAGAACCTGATGATTTCTCTAGAAGGATAAATCAGTTTATTGAATTAAATGAAAATAGAGTTGAAATCCAATATAAGCTAATGAATCATTAGAATAAGATGAAAATTATTTCTGATAGGAAGGCAAGGGAAAGAGACATTATAGAAGGAGATATAGTTTTGATATGGGATGCTAGGACAAGAAAACATGGAAAATTTGATAACCTTTGGTTTGGACCTTTCAACATTACTGAAGTAAAGGGTAACAATACCTTCATTTTAAAGAATTTGGAAGGAAAAATTTCTTTATTTCCTATAAATGGAATATTTATGAAGTTTTACATCCAGTACTGAAGACACTGAAGAAGATTCAAAATCATTATTTTACATTACTAATTTGTTTAAATTTTTCAAGTCTGATTTGTTTTCATAGCAAAGAATCCATTAGCTCGAGGAGAAGCCACTTGGATCTACTTGTTCTCTATATCCTACAGGAGGAAGAAGTCCATAGTTGGAGCCAATGTTGTAACATTATTTGGTTTTGATAAGTTAGGATATTAGACAAAATAAAAAATTAAAATTTTAGGTTAGGATATGAATGGTAAAAGAGAAAAAAAATAAAAAAATTAGCTTTATGGTTATTTCATTATTCATATCAATAAAATGTTAGAAGTAGATTTCCCTACAAATTGAAGGAAAAATAAAATGCTAGGAAATAAAATAAAAAAATGGATGCTTTACCATTTAAGAATAAAATTTATATGGTCAAAAAATAAAAAAGTTATTTGTTGTTTGTAATAAAGACCGCACATCTTTCATCAACATATCTCTTGCTTGCCTAGATCAACGACAAGGAAGATTTTCGCACCCCCCCACCATTTCTTGTTAACGCGCGGGGGGCGGGTGTGTTGTTTCTGAAAAGTGGTGTTAATGAAAGGAAGGCCCTCCCTACGTGTCACCCTCACATCACTTTGGACCAAACAAGCCCCACCACCCCCGCGTACAAAACCACAAACTATTCACTAAACCCCTCCCGAAATCCAACTATCCTTCACTCATGGTTTTTTCTCCCGCCAACGGCTAAATGGCTCTCGCACTTTGAACATTATCCAATGTTCAATCATATGCCACCAACTCATCTTCCTGTTGCCACTGTGTCCCTGCCGTTTTCCCTATTAGTTTGTTGTCATCATGCTCCCAGACCGTTGATTTTTCATTTCATCACGCCACTTCGATGTTGTTAACTTCTACAATCAATAGTCAAACAGTTACCATAACCTTCTCAACTATAAATAAACCCGAATTTTACTAGATTATAACCTTTTCTTAATTTCTTTACTATTGTTTGTAGGTGTTAGTATGCATCTTAATTGCAAATGTGCGAAAAAAGACCACTTTAGTTGCGCATAACAAACAACCCTAACAACAAAATATGGTCGCCAATATCTTCATATCTATAGTTATTTGATTGAGATAAATGCTGCAAAAATCTAGATCTATGCATCAAAAGACATTAAGCAGTAAATAAAACAAGATTTACTCCATGCATCCAATAGACAAGACAAGAATATGTTGAATGAATTTGTATATTAAGGGCACCTGGGAGGAAAAAATAGAAGGATATTACTAGTTCCCCCCAATGGGATGGGTTATTGTAAGTCCTCAGCACTTGAAATCTAAAATTCCTCTCTCTTGATGGTGTTGAAAAATTAGACAAAAAAAGAACTCAAAGGGAGCTCACAAGAACAATGATAGAAAAATATGACAATGATGGTGGATCAAAGTTAGACCAAAAGTATAGATCTAGAATGATCTTAGGAAACAAAAGGTGATGAATGAATGGAAAAACCATTCTATTTATAACACAATATTGAGTTAGTGTAGATGTTGGTGCATAATTAAAATATTATTAACCAAATCAAGGTCCAACTGTTATGGAATATTTTATTATTTTTGTTCGAGGGAAAAGGAATTTGACTTGGGTCAAATCCCTTTATTTGTAAATAATAAATAAATAAATGATTTATTATCATTTTAAGGATGTGGTTGAGTAATAATTAAATAAATAATGATTTATTTAACTATTTATGAGTGATTTAGTCAAATTTAACAAAGAACATTATTTAAATAAGGTTTAAATAATTATTCCTAGAAAATAATAAGATAGATAATAATTTATCGAATCAATTTTCCTATTTTGGGTTAAATATGACCATGAATATTAATTAAAATACTCTTTAAATAATTATTCCTTGAGGGAAATCAAACAAATGTGGATTTATTTAACATTTCCTCATGGGGTTTCCTGTTTAGACCATAAACAACTTAATAAAGTGTTTTACTAAGTTATTTTTCATAGTGAAAGCAATTTTACTTAGGGTAAAATTGGTCTTACATGGTGTACTTAGGTCCATATAATAGTAACAGGTTAGATGACCAAAAAATGGTGTAACGGATTTCCCCCCAGCATGCAAGCATTAGGAGATAATTGTATGACTGAAGTACATTGTAAGAACTCAATCACTAGACACCGAAGGGGAAGTGAAAGAGAGAGAAATATACGGTAGACCAAAGTGATAAAGGACTAGACCATAAGGAGGCGAGACTTACAGGTGCGAAAGGTCTCTTTTATGAGTGAGTACCTATGCTATAGGTGGCAAGGGAGGCATACGTATGCCCACCAAGACAAAGTACAAAGAATAATGCATCCAGTAAACAAGGGACTGAACAATATAGTACATGTTGGCATAAACATGAGCCAGGTAAAAGCATGATAATGAATCCCACGTACATATTGTGCCTGGGATAACAACTAGGACTTATACAATAATATCTGAGTACATGAGATACAAGTACAACCCAAATGCCCCTGTAAACAGGAAATGGCTCTAAAAATTTGACTGATACATACAAACAAAAAGGTGCTGCAAGTGGCTGAGGCCGAAATCATCAAATATATGGAGCTGCATCAAAGGCTGTAATGAAGAGGTCATCCAGGAATGTGGGGGGCTACTTGTAGGGCCACCCCCTCATGAGGGCTGAGAAATCTCACACACACCTGGGAATCATTGATATCAGCTGCTGCATCACTAAACCATCAACTATACGGAGCTTATAAAAAATCAAGTAAAAGGGAAATAAGGAGTGTCTTTTCCTGATCCGAGGCACTAAACAAGAGTGGAAGTTAGAACCAAGGTACACCGCCCTCTAGAACTGTCTTTTGGAATGAGTGAGCTGATGTCGACAGAAGGAGGTCCACCATAGGTGAGGCAATAAGGGATCCTCAACTAAGGCATGAGAGAAAATAGTAGAGTGACTAATAGACTGACATGATTGATGATGATGAAATGGGGGTTACTGAGTAGCGGACGGATGACTTCCCTTGTGAGAGAATAAAGGGCAAGGATGTCCTGGAAACCACTAACACAATATCATGAGGGATAGTGGAAAGTGGGAATGAAGGCCATAATGTGCGACATGAGAGAGGGACTAAGTAATGAAGGATGGAGGACTATAGCGAGATACAAAGGGACTCAGGATAGACTCCATGAATGCAATGATGACTCAACTCGGATTCTCTAAACAAGGGCGACTCAATGGCACTACCACATAGAAAAATGTCCAATGGGGACAATAAAACCATGAGTATTTGATGGTTACTCACATGAAAATCGACACGAGCATGGAAAAGTATGAAGGCAAAGTGGTGCCCCAAGTACAAGCGTTACAAGTGAAGAAATTTTATTTCGGGGAGTGGTGAAGTGATGCTTCATGGACAAAATGTGTCCTGGTGAAGTATCAAATCACAAAAAAATAACAGATACCCATTTGAGGGCTCGGTGAAATCCTTGCAATGGTACAGACGGTTTCTCAACCTGAGCTATGGTTTGGCCGCAGTAGGGAAAAGAAAAATATGGGGTCTCTCTTTTAGTAAGGCGTTTTCCTTCTAAATTCACTCATTTGCAAGTGTAGCTATGGTGAATGTAGAGAGGATATAAGGCACTAAATCTTGTGATGATCGTAGCGGATAAAGCAACCATTAGAATCTAGATCCTTTAGTTGCAGGTAAGAGGCCTAATCATACTCTTTCAATTAAGGGGATACAAATTTCAATTTAGGCATCCAGAGCTCATGAACAGGCCAGGTCGCACTTTTTGGGGTCTGTTTTGCAACCTAGGTAGTAGGTAATGGGCATAAAACTACCACCTATCCCAGGAAATGACATGAAAAGTGCGAACTATGAGAGAAAGGTGGTTTCAGTGTTGTTTTTGGCTGAGATCTAGGATTTTTATGGTTGAGGGGCATAAGTGCCCCCAAGGATGTTGTGGTCATGCCAAAATGTGTTTAGAAAGGGGGAATCTAAACACATTTTATGATGTGGTGTGCCATTTATTTTCATTATGGTTATGTAGTTCAATAAAGGGAATGGAGGATTACCAATCTATTTTGGTATTGCATATATGAATGAAATGGACTTTAAGTTTTTGGGTTGGAATACATGGTGTCACTATCCCAAAGAGAGGATTTGGAGATAATGAACTGATTCTCTCCTATAAAACCCATAGTTTGGTCAACAACAATTTCTAAGAGACTGGGTTGCTGATGTAAGATGAGGGAATGATGAAGGTTATCGCCCCTAGAGTGATATGAAGTGATATGGGACTCTAGAGGTTCTTCTAAATGTGGATGAATAATGGTACTAAAGTTGACATGACCAAATACACTAGGAGAGTTGTGGAGAATTACTTCAACTAGTCTCTCAAATATGGGTGACCCCTTACCCAAACATTGGGTTTCAATGTAATGGCCACAAGGTGTATGTGGTTCGAATGCATGGGTTCGATGTAAGGGGGGATAGATAAATTCAGGGGTGGTGATTACTTCCATAATGTCGTCATCATGATAGAAGATGGGGTGACTGGTGGACAAAATACCACTTGACGTGGCGAAGCTACCTGACTCATCATCATGAGAAGAGAGGTTCACACACGCATCGTCACAAGGGGTGACATAAGAGTAAGTAGATAAAGGATCTACCGATGCTGAGCCCAGGGTGATCACTGAAGGGAGGTCAGATGAAACATTAGGGGAAGTCTCAAAGGGGACTTCCATCGAGGGTCTCATGGATGATGATAGGTAGAAAATGGTGGACGAAGGCTCCGTCATCTCGACATCAGGAGGGGGAATGTCAATGGGAGAATTCATGTCCTCTGGTTTTTTCGAAGAAAACGTGCAAATAAGGGAGCGGTGGACTCATTGAGCTTGGCCTCAAATTGGTGAACTTCCACTAGAGAGGTGCATATGTCCTCGAGGCAGGCACAGAGGTGGGTATAATGGCCATAGAAATCACACAAAGCATAGGGGTGGTTTGTGTGAATAATCTTGGGGTTCCTGGCTATAGTCGAGGAAGGAATAAAGGTTTCCAGGACCATAGACTTAGGAAACATGACATTAACCATGGACTTGAGATGACGCAATTCAGGACAATTATGGGTGGCATGACCGAAAACATCCCACAAGTCACACTCGATGGTGTGCTTTGGATGCCAAGGAGGGGCAGGGTTTGTTGAGGTAGACTTGTCATTTGATGCCTTCTTGCGAGCTTTGCCCTTCTTGCCTGAAGCGGTCACAACAAGAGGTGGTTCCTGTTGAGGTCGTTGAGGCACCTTAACAGTGGGAGAAGTCATGGGGACCGGTTGAACTGGGGTTAAAGCAATATAAGGTTTGGGTTGACCAGGTGGGGTAGTGGCTAGAGGATCAAGGTACTATATGGTAATCCTAAGGGTCATGTTAGGAAGAGAGAAGGTGGCTGTGAAAGGTACCATGTACACTCCTGGGGGGAGCTAGGAACGGTATCTGACTGGAGGGGTAATGACCAGCTGGGATGGCTCCTAAATGGTTAAGGCCTAGAGGAACTATTCCGAGAGGGTAAAGAGGCTCGTGGATGCCAGCTGAAGGACCAGGAGGAGGAGGTCGAGAAGTTTGAATCAAAGGGTTAGGAGTAGGTTGCGGAGGGCGAGGAGGCTACTGACTAGCCGAGGCAGACCGCTTGAGGGAAACCAGAGATAATTTCATCATGCAAACATTCGATGAGTTGGGATCAAAGACAAGAGGAGGAAGACCAGGGAATGTAACAAGCAATGACGAATATTTTTAAACATTGGGTGAGACACTGGTCAAAGGATCGACGGTTTTCTTATTGGCCACCTAAGAGATGGTGGAATTAGGGGAGGTCTAAGACTTTGGTTCATAATATGGCAACTGGTAAATGGTGACTATCTTTCTATTATGAGGGAATGACATCTTGTAGTCAACTGTAGAAAGGACAGCAGACATTGCATAAGTGTAGCTACGACCCAATAGAATGTTGTAACCTAAGGGGGCATATATGACTTCTATATCAATGCAAATAGTCTTACCTTCAAGAGTAATAGGAAAATTACAGAATAAGCGAATGGGCTGGGAGGCATGGCCATCCCACGCTCAAAGAGTGATCATGGAAGGAGCCAACTTAGGTGATCCGAGTTGCTTCCAAACTAAAGCAGACATCACACAGGTGGATGCCTCCTCATCAATAATTCCCCAGGAAACATTGGCATTCCGGATCTTGACTGGGATTTGGAAAGCGATGGAAGCAAGGAGAGGAGGATGTTCTGACCAATAAACATCAAAGACAATCAATTGATCATGTGAAGGATCTACAACACCCATGGTAGATAGTAGAGCTTTTCATTGTGAAGGGCATGACTGGAGGAGTTCCAGTGTTGAGATGGCAACAGGAGATTGTGCCAAATCATCTGCTATACTATATGAATGGGTAGCTTTGCCAGAAGTAGCATTTCGGCATAGTGGTCCCTTAGGGATCCTGGTATGAACCTCTGTCTTAGACTGTGGGATCTATAAGGGACCATTAGGTGTCGAAAGAGGCTCTTTAGAGACCAAAGGGGGCGACTCGAGGACAGATGTAGTGGGAGGCTTGTTGTACTGACAGGAATGAGTCTCAAGATTGATGTCTATGGTTATAAGTTGAAAAACGTTCATTATGATAATCTGGTAATCGGAGGTACCAGATGGAAGAGATTGAGTGGCCACCTATCCTTCAGGTGGTTGGGTAGCCACAAATCCTTATTAAGGGAAAGGATTAGTAAGCACAGCTGTCTGACTAGGTGCAACATTGGGAGGGACGGAAGGGGAGGCCTGTTGTCCTCATAATGTTGCTTGAGACTCCCATATCTGCTTCATATGTGGTAAAAGAGGACAATCATGTGTGTAATGACCATAAACACCACAAGAAGAACAAGGCTTATTCATGCAAACATGCCTATCCTACTTGGGATGAGTGCCCTGTTGCTGGTTATTAGTGTTAGGAGAATTATTCTGAGGATTCGATCTAGGATTACTGGGAGCAGATTGATTTTGAGTTCCTTTCCTCTTATTTTTGTAAGGAAGAGGATTAGTTGCACCTTGTTGTGGAGTCGCAAGTTGTTAGTATGAATCGTAAACCCATGTGGAGTCGCCAATTGTTAGTACGAATATTAATTGAAGGTGTGCGAAAAAAGAGCACTTTAGCTGCGCATAACAAACAACCCTAACAACAAAATATGGCTGCCAATATCTTCAGATCTGTAGTTAGTTGACCAAGAAAAATGCTATAAAAATATATATCTATACATCAAAAGACATTAAGCAGTAAATAAAACAAGATTTACTCCATGCATCCAATAGACAAGACAATAATATGTTGAATGAATTTTTATATTAAGGGCACCTGGGAGGAAAAAATAGAGGGATGTTACTATTTCTCCTCAATGGGATGGGTTCTTGTAAGTCCTTAGCACTTCAGATCTAAAATTCCTCTCTCTTGATGGTGTAGAAAACCCAGACAAAAAAGAAACTCAAAGGGAGCTCACAAGAAAAAGGATGGAAAAATATGACAATGATGGTGGATCAAAGTCAGACCAGAAGTATAGATCCAAAGTGATATTAGGCAACAAACGATGATGAATGAATGGAAAAACCCTTCTATTTATAACAAAATATTGAGTTAGTCTAGATATTGGTGCATAGTTAAAATATTATTAACCAAATCAAGATCCAACTGTTATGGAATATTTTATTATTTTTGTTGGAGGGAAAAGGAATTTGACTTGGGTCAAATCCATTTATTGGTAAATAATAAATAAAAAAATGATTTATTTATCATTTTAAGGATGTGGTTGAGTAATAATTAAATAAATAATGATTTATTTAACTATTTATGAGTGATTTTTTCAAATTTAACAAGGAATATTATTTAAATAAGTTTTAAGTAATTATTCCTAGAAATTAATATGATAAATAATAATTTATCTAATTAATTTTCCTGTTTTGGGTTAAATATGACCAAGAATATTAATTAAACTACTGTTTAACTAATTATTCCTTGAGTAAAATAAAACAAATGTGGATTTATTTAATATTTCCTCATGGGGTTTCCTGTTTAGACCATAAACAACTTAATAAAGTTGTTTTACTAAGTTATTTTTCATAGTGAAAGCAATTTTAATTAGGGTAAAATTGGTCTTACATGGTATGCTTAGGTCCATATAATAGTAATAGGTTAGATGACTAAAAAAAGGTGTAATAGTAGGTATAGAATTGTCATTGTGCACTGTCTTCAAACAGTTGTTATTGCTCTCGTACCAGATCCTCTTTTCTTTGCTCTGTCATCTAATTCCCCATTATTTTCCTTTTTTTTGTCATCATGGCTCCTAAAGGAAATACAAAAAAGCTTCTTTTAGAGGAAAACCCTTACACTATCATCTCGATCGACCTCGACCATATTTCTCTTGGAGACTCATTCTACAAGATTGCTAGCATAGAATGTGATTTTTAGTTCATGAACTAGATATGTGGTTGAAGAAAAATTATCTTGACAAGGAATATTAGATCAAATTATGGGAGTCCCTTCTACTCCTCTTCTGTTTTCTCGAAACCTGTGATTTTACAGACCTAGTTATCTGGTGCCAAACTAGATACGATCTTGTTAAAAGAGCAGTATTGGCTCAGAATGGTGAAATTATGATTTCCATTACTGCTGAAAACATCAACAACATGCTTTCAATTCCCCAATCAAATTCCTTGATCTTATTTTCACAAGAAACCCTTATGGAATTGTAACATAAGCTGAAATTTCCCCAAAGAGCTCATATTTTTGAGACATTCCTACAAGATGATGCCAAATTTCCCAAGATAAGTCCACCATATCAATCTTCAATGTCCCTTGAATCCACTAGACACATCATCGCACTATTGTCCTATCTGTTAGGTTACCCAGATGATAAAACAGTCGATGAATCCATTTGTGGATTCTTTTCTACCTTTTCTATGGATCAACAACCTGCTTTCATGTATAATTTTAGTCAATTTTTGGCTGATAATATACATGAGAAGTTTATGAATTTAACTAAACAATGGATGTTCAAGTACACCTTTGAACTTGTTCACATGTTTCTATTTCAGCAAGGAGAATCACTTCCAATCACACTCAAGAAACATGATGAACATGGGATTAATCAATTAGTCATCCATTGGAAAGAGATGGTTAGATCTGTTTCGGCTAAATTTACTTTCTCAGACTTAATCAACACATTCATACATACAGTGGCACAACTTATCAATAGCGAGACATGTCTTAGAATTTGTGAATATATAACAATGATTTTACATTTAAGTGAGAAATTTAAGACTAGTGAGTTGTATTTATCCTAGAATTACATCGAAATAAGGATATATGGTTGTGAAATTCCACCATATATGCTACCAAGTATGTTCCAATGAGAATTTTATCCTTGGAATATATTATGAAAATGATCAAAATCGATGATCTTCATTTTGTATTAGGGAAGAGAAAGTCATAATTTAAGATCAAATCTAAAATTGGCTCATTCATCTGCAAGACTAGATCAGTTGGTATTAAGGTAGATACACTCTTAAAGAAAATGAATTTTTATCCCAACTTCACCAGGTCATATGACCCTTTTGGTATAATTTCAATTCTACGGGTTGAACTAGAAACAAATCCTTACAATAATACTCCAAGGCTATAAATAGAAAAATTTAAGAATCATGAGCAGTGAGAAGAGAATACACTTTAAGAAGTAGAAGAACATATTTTGCCTACCTCTATTATATAGACTCTAGTTGTTCAGAGTAAACAACAGAAAAAGGTAAGAGAAGAAACTTCATATACTATGCAGATAATTAAAGAATTCATAATTCAACAAAAGAAGCCAAAGACTAACTTGACAATATCTACAGACGAAAATAATAGTCAGCCATAAATCTTCAGTCTTGGAGATGCAGAGGTTTCCACATGAGCAAGAACAAGTGTTCATAATACTCCTCCCACATCTTCACCATATCAAGAAACTCTAGAGATCATTCATACTACTCTAAACAACTCACTTGATGATCAGAATATAGTCTCAAAGTTCCTGGAGATAAAGAAGAATAATGAAACATTAAAGTTAAATGTATACACCCAATTATGGAAGAAGACATCCACTTCTCAACATAGAATTCTCTCTACTTTTCATAGTGAGAAAGGAAGGATGCAAATGGATTTCTTAGAATCCCTAGTTCCATTTCCAAAATCCCCATCAGACTACAAGAAGACCATATTTTCATTCGATACTAATAAAGTTCATCCAATAGATCAAATGGATATGCATAGACAGTCTCGTGAGATGTTGTTTTCCACCATGACCACTACAACCATGTCTCTTTCTAAGCTTATGGCTGCTTTCTCTAATGTACAATCTCAAATTAAGATTGAGAAATTTTCGTCTATAGCTAATGACAAAAAACTAAAGTCTTTGGAATACGTTGTAATTGAAATTTGATATGATCCAAAGGATTGTAAGGTTATAGAAAAAATACTTAAAAAGAAAAATTCAAACATATACCAATTTTTTGGTCATCTAACCCATTAGTATTAGATGGACCAAAGTACACCACGTAAAAAAAATTCTACCCTATTATAATTTCTTTCACAATGAAAAATAACTTACTAGTCCTTAATTTAATAAGTTTTTGATGGTCTAAACAGGAAACCCCATGAGGAATAATTGAATAAATCCTTATTTTTTTTATTTTCCTCAAGGGACAATTAGTTAAACAATAGTTTAATCAATATTCCTCTTCATATTTAACCCAAAATTGGAAAATTAATTAGATAAATCATTATTTATCTTATTATTTTCTAGGAATAATTACTTAAAACATTATTTAAATAATATTCCTTGTTAAATTTGACTAAATCATTTATAAATAATTGAATAAGTCACTATTTATTTAGTTATTAATCAACCACATTCTTAAGATAATAAATGTATTATTTATTTATATAATATTTACAAATAAATGGATTTGACCAGATTTAAATTCTTTTTCCCTCCAACAAATATATTAAAATATTCCATAGAAGTTCAATCTAGATTTGGTTAATAATATTTTAATTATGCACCAATCGCTAGACTAACTCAATATTTTTTTACAAATAGAAGGGTTTTTCCATTCATTCACTACCTTCTTTTGCCTAAAGATCACTCTAGATCTATACTTTTGGTATGTCTTTGATCCTCCATTATTGTCATATTTTTCTATCTTTTTTCCTGTGAACTCCCCTTGAGTTCCATTATTTTCTAGGTTTTCTACACTATCAAGAGAGAGAGATCTTAGGTCTAAAGCACTGAGGACATACAAGACCCATGCCATTAAGGAGGATTGATAACATCTTTCTATGTTCCCTTCCCAGGTGTCATAATACAAAAATTCTTGAAAAATATTCTCATATTGTTCATTGGATGCATGGTGAAATTATTATTATTTGTTGTTTAATATCTTTAACTGCATAGATCTGGTTTTTTGCAGCTTTTTTCTTGGTCAACTAACTACAGATATAAATAAATTAACAACAATCTTTGATGTTAGGGTTGTTTTTTATGCATAGCTAAAGTGAGTTTTTTTTGTATTCTTACGATTAGAATTCACACTAACAATAGTTGTGTGAAAATATTTAAAGTTTCCTTCTACAAAAGTCCCACAGACCAAGGATATTGAAGAAAGTGAGAAGGATAGAGAAGAAATACTCAAGCTAATCATTGAGGAAAATATCCAGATTAAAAATATGGAGGAGCAGATTGAAGGACTGCTTGATGAGAAAGAATTAGCTTAGATTTCCATGATTCTAGTCATAGCAGCCCTATAGAAGTTGTAGGTACAAAACCTAGTTCATCATCGACAACCACTGAGTCTACATCAACAACAGGTGATCTAGCAAGGATAGGACAAGAACTAGCCACAAAAAAAAGTAAAACGAGAGGCTACTAGAAAAGTTTAAGAATTTAGAAACACAGAAGATCAAAAATGACACTTTGTATATGGAGGAAATGCAGAAGTCTCAGATGTTGGGTCTTAATATTATGAAGTTAGAAAGTGAGTTTTTAATCGAAGACACATTGGCCCAAGCCAAGGAAAATATTTGGATACATATCAGTCAGTCAATGATAGATGTATGGCCATCCATACAGATCATTTTTGAACAACAATAATTGATTACCAGATGTAGAGAAGTCATGGGAAAGGAAAAATTAACACTCAAGAATAAACCAACAAAAGCCTAGGATATGATAAAGATGCTAAATTAAAAAATCAGAGTAGAATTAGCACAAATAAATATCGTAGACAGAAAAACCACCTTTTTGGAAATAAAAAAGGCTATATAGAAGGATATTTTTCTTAATTAGTTGGAGACAAAATGTCAAACCTTGGAAATTGTTGTCCAGAATTTTCATTAAAATTTCAATGTGTTAAACAAAAAATGAATGCCTATATTGGTAGCTCCAAATGAAAAGCTGGTTAATCAGGAGGAATACTGCAAAAAATTGTATACCATTTGCTAGCAACCTATAAATATAGGATTCATAATTTTGACTTGACTAATGATAGTTGTGAAAATATGTATAAAAATTGCTTTCTGCAAGTTGTTTTCCCATATTTTGTAAAAATAAAAAATAAAAAATAAAAAATAAAAAAGAGGGTAAAAGTCCTAAAAGAAAAATCAAAGGACTTAGAAAAAATGATATACCCCAAAAGAAAAAAGATGAATAAAACATGAAAGTGTGCAAGTCTAAATGCCACTACTTTAAAATTTTGCAGATGATTATGGTAGAGTGTTAATAAATGCCATAATCCATGATGAGTTGAAAAATTTAATCCTGACTTATCATGTTTCAATTTTACTTGTTTTAGATAAAGAATGAAGAATTGTCATACAACTTAATCATGACAATTCAGTAGTTAAGTAGAGCATAAAAGAATCCAAAAATTTAATCTAGATTGTCGAATGAAATAAGGATAGAATTAGATAGTTCTACTACTTTCAAAAGAATAAAATGTTGTAAGGTTGCTAGCTCAAATGCACCTAATCAAAATAGAAGAAAAAATGTTAGAATATATGATTGGGTAGGTAGAAGAAGGTGGGAAATCCATTGTAAATATTTTTCACCAGGCTACAAATAACTAATTTCCCCTCCCCATAGCTATTTAACATTCTATACTATCAATCAAAGAGGCTAAGGGCATTTCCCTAACTTTTGTTGGGACCGGACCCAAGGCTCAATGACTGATTAGTTGAAAGTGTCAAGTTTCTATATTAATCCTAGAAATCACATCATTTTCCATTCATGCATCCATTACCATGAGAAATCATAAGTAAAGACCCCATTTTTACTTAATGATACTTAAAACCCTCATTTGATTAACTTCCTACATCTCATGAAGCAGAAAACCCTCAAAATGGCATTTTATACTAAGTTTAAGTGATGAAATTATTACAATGAAAGCTTGGCTTTAATCTTCACTTTTCTTGGTTATAATTGTATGTTTTGGGTATTTAATTTCCCTTTTCATATTAACACCTAACTAATTTTATTAACTCCCTATAGAAAATCCTAGTCCTACTAATATAACTCCTTTCTATTAATTATCCCAGAAAACCCCTTATTATAAGCTTTTTATGTCAGACTTATTATGCACATATTTAAATTAAATCCCTAAGCTACCCCTTTGACATAAAAATTATCCATAATGAAATATCTCGACTCCCCTATAGTTATTTAGCCGAAATGGTTTGAAATAACTATATAATAAAAATATAAAGGAAAATTTATCGGAATTGATATATCAAATGAGAAATAAAAAACTTTACTGATGCTTTATGTATTAACCAAAACCTCCGCTAATACCTTCACCTTTCCCCGCATAAGAATTACCCAAAGTTAAACCTTACCCCTCTTTCCCTATGAATAAAGTTTCGTACTTTATATTACAATCGAAACCTTGGTTAAAATTTTTATTAACCCGCCCCTATGCACTCCACTCCATATATATAAAATCATTTTATATTATAAAAGCCATATTATCCAATCAAATAACCTAGCGCCCACACACTCATCCATCACCCTCTGATCATATTTATATACCTAATCTAACAGTTCACACTTAGCACAATCAACCTGGCCTCATGCCCCACCATTTCCTCTCGCGTTGAGTCATGACCATTGATCCTTTTCATATCAAATCAATGGCCCATAATAAATCTTGGTTCCACCTGCTTGTCCGCCGCAACTCCCAAACTAATCCTGACCGTTCACATCGAAAAATTAAATCAGAAGGTGCTCATTGCATATCGCATACCAAAAGTGAACGGGCACAGTTTGGGAAAAATCACGCAATAAAAGTTGTTTTGTGAAACCACTAACTGCTACATGTCCAATTGTAATTGGATCATGTTACTAAAGCTCAAAACTACTTACCAACTAAAAGCAACATGATACCACTAAATGGTTTTCGCGTTCAAAATGAAAATCGCTCCCGCCATTGACTGTGACCTGCCATTAATTGTATGCACGGTAATAAAATCAAAGGTTTTAACCTTAATTTTTCACTGTTTTGCATACCATTCACACCCTTTCCCATTGAAAAACTTCACCCAGACTCCATTTCAAAACCTTTACTGATCAATTTTCCCCCCTGAAGTAGATTACGCCACAACAGACTCTTAACGCTTGCTACTATGCCACTACAACCAGTACAACCAGGAACCATTTTGATTATCAAAGCACCTGTAAAGCAGGTATTTTCCTCGAATTGCCTACAAATTTCACAAATTGAACCATTAAATTGGACCAATAAAGCTACATAGAGAAACATAGCCAATCCTACTGTATCCAAACCTTGAAAAAACAAGACGAACCCTGGCAAATTTTTCTCAGAATTTTCCGTTTCCTTCAAACTCTTTTTTAAAGTGTTTCCGGCCATCCAAAGGAAATTTCCACGGTTCAAATTAATTTGAATACACAAAAAATTCATTTTTAGTGCTCTGTACCTAGAAAACTTGTGTTTTCTATCCCAAAACCCTTGCTCAGATTCCCAAGTTTTCCAAAATCTACTCAATTAGCCTTTGTTTTCAAAATAACAAAGAAAACAGAGTAATCTTGCTTATTTTTCACCAAAATGACAGGAAAACAGAACACCCCTAAAACTGGACGTCCAAAAGCCCAAAAATCTTCCTCAAGCAAGCTTCCACTTCCTCAACCTTAAAGATAAATAAGTCTACTCCAGCTTTAACAGCAGATTAAATTGAAGTAGTTTGGCATCTCCAACCACCTATTACTACTGAAGAAAGCAGTACCCTAATTAATCTAGATTGTTGGTTTAATGATGCAGTGTTAGAATTCAATATCCTTGAAGTCCATAAATTTTTTTATGAGAAATTTGTGAAGAAAATTGGAAATGACACACCTATATGGGAGTCAAATTTGGCTAAGTACGTGGTCCCAATCACTCATCTAGCTCAAGACCTGATTAGACCATGCCAATTACATTATGTCCCTGACCAGAGATGTATTGTAAACAAGGATAGGGAAGTTTTGTTTTCTATAACAGCAGAATCCATTAACGAGATACTCCAGCTTGAACATGATCCAAGAGTAGTGCCCCTATCCATTGAATATTTGACTCAGTCCTACCTAGATTTGGATTACCCTAAGAGGTTTTTAATTATTCAAAACTTCATGCCTACTCATGTTGATTTCCCAAAAGTGAATCCTCCCTATTCTACCTCTTATTTCCCTGAAACTTCTAGGCAAATCATCTCTATGATTTCCTTAATTCTAATTTATTCTAATGATGAGTTCACTGATGCATCAATTCTAGGTTTCCTTTCTACTTTATCCCCAGGAAACCTCCTGCAATGATATTTAATTTTCCTAGATTCATTGCTGACAATATAAACTATCAATTGACCAAGTTTCCTGAAGAAGGAGTGTTTAGATATTCATCATATCTATCTCACCTCTTCCTATTTTTCCAAGTGGAAAAGTTTCCAATTGCATTACAGAAAATGGTTGTTGAAGGAAATCCTCTCTTAGTAGTATTTTGGACTTCATTACTCAGAAAAGATGGAAGTGAATTCAACCATAAAGACTTCACTGATTTGTTAGTCAGACAAGCGATGAGTTTATTGTGCAAAACAGAACAACCAAGAATCATTGAGAAAATAAAAATAATTCTATAGTTATCTGAACACTGTAAGGTATGTGACTGGTACCTTTATGAAAATTCTACAAAACTAAGGATATTTGGAGCAACCCTGGCCCCTTATAAGCTGCCCAAATTTCTAACTATCAGAGATTTTGCTATGGAATACTTGAGGCAAGTCCTAAATGAAGATGCAGTAAATTTCATGGTTGCCAAGAAAAAGACACAGTTTAAGATGAAGAATCAAATAGGTCCCTTCATAGTAAACAACAAGGATGCCTTAAAAGAAATAGTCATGAGATTTTCAGAGTTAAAGTTCCAATTTTTTTTTTATTGGAACTATGATCCACAAGGCATTCTAAGTAACATAAGGATCAAGTGAAAATTAACACCATTCATACATGAGTCTAAACTAGAAATTGAGAAATTTGCAAATCAAATGGAATGGGTAGAAAATACATTGATTGATCCTACTGACAATACAGAGAAGGAGAGACAGACAGATAATTCACAGGAAATAACAGTCACTGAGCAAACAAAAGCTTCAAATAGAAGGACCAAGAATGAAGAAGGCTATATAGCAGAGTCCATTAGAGAAAATAAATTCAAGATTATTTACAATAAAAGGGGAAAAAATGACTGTTGCTAAGAAAGACAAGGCTATTGAAATCACTTATGATCAAGAAGCCAATAGTGATCAATATACTGATGATGAAGCCACCATAATTGTAAATGAGACTCTAGCAGAAATTCAGAAAGAGTAGGTGTTAACACAGGAATAGGGCAGACAAATGGTTGAAAAGAATATGAATTTTGAAATTCCCTCCTCTTCCAAAGAAACAGAGGGAACAGACTCTGACATTCAGAAAAAATACAAACAGATCAAAGAGAAAAATGAGGAGATTAAAAATGAAGTTTATTCCCAACTTCTTAAATAAAATCCAGGGAATAAAGACAGGTTGTCGAAAAATTTTGACTACTCCACAAATAAGATGATCATGTCATTCCTTAAACCAATAGTTGCAAATCCAAAATCAGTTTCAGATTACACCAAAGCAAATGTAGAAGTGGATGCATATGCAATACATGAATTGGATCAAATGTAATTTCATAGAAGCACCATAGAAATTATTTATTCTAAAGTAGTAACCAAAACAATGAGTGCAACTATGCTGAAAAAAACAGTGTCTAACTTGCAGAATCATATGAGTCTAGATAAAGCCTCTCTACATGCTAAGGACCTAAGGATCAAGTCCTTGGAAGAATTGGTTATACAGACTGGAGTAGATCCTTCAAACATTCAAGTTGCTCAAGAACTCGTAAAGAAAAAGAATGAAGATATTTCAGCCTTAAGAAAGCAATTGAAACTTCCACAGAATGAACATCCAGAAGCCAAGGAAATCCTACAACAACAAAAAGAAAAGGATGAGATGATGCAGTTAGTATTGAAAATGACTGCTCAAATCAAAGATATGGAAAATCAGATAGAGACCCTCATAAAATAAAAGGATACATTGAAAGAAATAAATATTTCTCCTATTCCTAGAGTCATTCCAATGGTGAGTAAAACTATTCCTTCTACACTGGCAGAGCACTTGGCACATAAAAGAGTACTGAAAATTGCAGTTTCGGTACAATCTATAGATACCTCAGCCAAATAATCATCAACAACACAGGTACATCAGACATAGTTCAATCTATGGAAGAAGTGTCCCTTAAGAATACTGAGATCAATAATTTAAAGAAATAAAATAAAGATCTTGAATCCTCATACAAGAATGCTTTAATCACATCTAAGGGACATGAAAAGACAGAAAAATATTTATAGATAAACCTTAATGAATTTTATGATCAACAGTGCCGAAAGACCTACCTATTACCCAATCTATTCAACTCCCACTGAACTTGATTCCTTTATTCTTTGTAACTCTGATATTAATAATATCCAAACTGAAATCACTGATACAAAGCCTAAAATAATGGATGATTACATTGGTCATGAAGCTTTATGGAATTTAGATTTTGATGGTCCAGTAAATAAATCAGGAGCTAGAGCTGGTGTGTGGATCACCAACATTGAAACTAGCCATTCCCAAGGGCATGCCTTTAGATTGAATTTCAAATGCACCAATAACATGGCTGAATATGAGACTTTAATATTAGGTCTCCAAATCATTATAAAATTGGGAGGTCAAATAATATTGATCATGGGAGATTTGGAGTTATTTATCAAACAAATAAATGCATAATACTCTGTCCATAATCCCAGATTAGCTAGATACAGGGACATATCAATAGATTTGGTTGATGATTTGTTAGGGTGAAAGTTGTCCATCATTCCTAGAAAATAGAATTTACAAGCCCATTGTTTAGCAACCTTTGCCAACACCTGTAATCTTCCATTTTCACCAATACAAAAATACATTGCTAAAATCAAACGAAGACCTATTGTCCTAGATAATGTTAAATACTGGTAGATTTTCTTTGATGATGAGAAAATTTTATATTTTTTGAACAACATGGAAGGATTTCAAAACTGTAGGGTAGACACTGATGATAATTTAGATTCAGAATGTAATATAGATGATGCTTTTAATTGTGAAACAAATAGTGTAGATGTACATAAATATAAAAATCCAATTGTTTTTACTCAATCAGATAGATGATTTGGAAAAAATAGACATAGAGGAAATGATGGAAGATGAACCACATTTGATATATTTAAAGCATAAAATTTTACCCAAAGGTTTGACTCCCTTATAAGACTTGTTTGATTCCAATGATATGCCCAAAAGGCCAAAAATGGAACCAGTCAAATCTGATATTGAAGAATTTAACATAGGAACAAATGAAAAACCAAAAATGATTAAATTGTCAAAATCCTTACCGTCAAAAGAAAAGGTTAAATATATAGAAATTATGAAGGAATACCAGGATGTTTTTGCATGGGGTTACAAAGATCTAAAAACTTACAACAAAGACATAATTCAACATAGGATTCCTTTGAAAGAAAATCAAAAACCGTTTGAACAAAAAATAATAATGATTAATCCAATTTTGTTACCTTTAATCGAAAAAGAGGTTAAAAGTATGTTTGATGCACAAATAATTGCACCAATCAGGTATTCTGATTGGGTTTCTAACTTAGTGTCCACCAGAAAGAAAAGAGGAGAATTTTGACTATGTATAGACTTTAGAAATCTCAATAAAGTGTCTTTGAAATATAATTACCCCCTGCCTAAAATGGACCATATTTTGCAGAGGGTTGTAGGTTCTTCAAGGATTTATTTGTTAGATGGTTTCTCTGGTTATAACCAAATTCTAGTTCATAAAGATGATCAAACTAAAACTACCTCTAATACTCCTTGGGGCACTTTCATGTATGTGAAAATGCCTTTTGGATTGAAAAATGCAGGAGCAACCTTTCAGAGGGCCATGGATATTGGCTTTGCCAAGGAAATCCATGAATTTTTAGTTATCTATCTTGATGATATTACTGTCTTTTCAAAAACAAATTATGAACACTTAGATCACCTCAGACAAGTCTTTATCAATTGTAGAAAATATGGTATACCCTTAAATCTTAAAAAGACTCTTTTTGGACTAGAAGAAGGAAAATTGTTAGGACACATAATCTCCAAGGAAGGCATTAGAATAGACCCTACAAGAATTGAAGCTATTTTTAACATTCAACCACTATGGAACATAAAATAACTTCAAGCATTGTTGGGTAAAATCAAATTTTTGAGAAGATTTGTCTCTAACCTGGCTAAAATCATAAAATAACTCAACAATATGCTTAAAAATGACTCTGCAATAAAATGGAATGTTAAAACCAAACAATATTTTGAATCCATAAAATAGGCCTTGACAAAAGCACCAGTCCTAATCAACCCTCATTATACAAAATATTTCATAATATTTTCATTTGCCTCAGAACATACCATAGCTACAGTTCTACTGTAGAAAAATAATTAAGGTTTTGGAGAACCAATTTCATTTTTTAGTAAATCACTTAGAGATGTTCCTCTGAAGTACAATATAATGGAAAAATAAGCTTTAGCCTTGGTTAAAGCAATAAAGGATTTCAGAGTTTACATACTCCATTCCCACATCATTGCATATGTCCCCAATGCCGTAGTCAAAGATATTCTTACACAAGATGGACTTGATAGCATGAGAGGAAAGTGGATTGCCACTATCCTTGAATATGATATGTAAATTAAACCAACAAAGCTCATTAAAGGACAAGGTTTAGCCAGATTGATGGCTGAATCCAATTGTAATGCTCTAGACATAACTTTCATTGCACAAATAGATGACTAGGAAGATATGGAAACTCCATTGATCAGTGAGGCCTATCTAGACTCACCATGGTACTCTGATATTATATTTGTACTCACAAATTTACAAGATTCTCCTAGATTAACTAAAACCGAAGCTAGATTAATCCAACGAAAAGAAATGAGGTTTTGTATATTAAATAATGCACTTTATTGGAAATAAAGTAGTGGGATCTTACTAAATTGTTCATTAAAATCAGAGGCTGACAAAATTATCGAATAATTTCATGCAGGTGACTGTGGAGGCCACTTATACTGGAAGAGTATAGTAGACAAAATACTAAGAGCTGGCTTCTACTGGCCAACTTTATTTTCTGATGTCAAGAAATTTTTTACCTCCTGTCACAAATGTCAGATTTTTGAAGGGAAAAAGAAATTATTGCCCTTACCTCTTAAGCCTATATCTACTGAAAAGTAATTTCAACAATGGGGGTTAGACTTCATTGGTGAAATCCACCCTCCATCCTCAGGCCAACATAAATGGATTTTAACTGCTACAGATTATTTTACCAAGTGGATAGAAGTTGTTGCCACTAGGAAAGCCATTGATTCAGTTATAATCTCATTTATAGAAAGTAATATTTTATCAAGATTTGGATGTCCACATAAGATTATTACTGACAATACAGCTACATTCAAATCCAAAAAAACTATTTCTTTCTATCACAAATACCATATTACCTTACGTCATTCCACTGCTTATTATCCCCAGGGTAATGATTTAGCCGAATCTTCAAACAAAATCTTAATCAATATCATTAAAAAATTACTTCAAGTTAACGAAATGACCTGGAACAAAAATCTAGTCTATGCCTTATGGGCTGATAGAATTAACACTAAGAAGTCTATTGGAACTTCACCTTATCATATTATTTATGGAATGGATGCAATTTTCCCCTCTTCCTTAGGTGTACTAGTCATGAAGATCATTCAAGAATCACAGGTGTAAACAAATGATATTCAACGAAGAACTAATGAAACCATACATCTGCAACAAACAAGGGAAAAAGTTTATGAAAGATCAAAAGTTTTAAATGATAAAATTAAAAGGATTTTTGACAAAAGGATTAAAGAAGATGATTTTTCATTGGAGATCAAGTTTTGAGATGGGATTCAAGAAGAGAGGACAAAGGTAAACATCAAAAGTTTGACTTTCTATGGCAAGGACCTTATGTGCTATATGGCTACAGAGGTAATAATTCTTTTTTCATCAAGAATTTGGATGGAATTGAACTTCAAAAAGGACTAGTGAATGGTAGGATGTTGAAACACTACTATTCTTCTGAATCAATCACCAATTAGATTCATTGACTTTTATCATTGTAAATATTCATTGTAAGTGTGTAGATTGGATTGGAGATTTTATCTACAAAGTTGAAACCTAAAGAGAAGGTCCTATGCTTTGCAATAGAAAATATCATAAGTATGAATTGTTGCAGAAATCAGAGGACAACTATAGGATCATCAAGGTTAAAGTTGAAGGCTACTGATCTCAAAGTTCTTGGCATTTCACCAGGAAATGCCATCCGCAAGTGAAGCCGATGTTAGCAACCTATAAATATAGGATTCATAATTTTGACTTGAATGATAATAATTTTGTAAATATGTACAAACTTTTCTTTCTACAAGTTGCTTTGCCATATTTTGTAAAAATCAAAAATCAAAAATAAAAAATAAAAAACAGTGTAAAATTCCTAAAAGAAAAATCAAAGCACTTAGAAAAAATGATATACCCCAAAAGAAAAAAGATGAATAAAACATGAAAATGTGCAAGTCTAAATGCCACTACTTTTACTTTTTGCAGATGATTATGGTAGAGTGTTAATAAATTCAATAATCCATGATGAGTTGAACAATTTAATCTTGACTTATCATGTTTCAATTTTACTTGTTTTAGATAGAGAATGAAGAATTGTCATACAGTTTAATCATGACAATTCAACAGTTAGGTAGAGAATAAAAGAATACAACAATTTAACCTCTATTCTTGAATGAAATAAGGTTAGAATTAGATATTTTTATTTCTTTCAAAAGAATAAAATGTTGTAAGGTTGCTATCTCAAATGCACCTGATCAAAATAGAAGAAAAAATTTTAGAATATATGACTGGGTAGGTAGAAGAAGGCGGGAAATGCATTGTAAATAATTTTCAACAGGCTATAGATAACTAATTTCCCCTCCCCATAGCTATTAACATTCTAGACTATCAGTCAAAGAGGCTCAGGGCATTTTCCAGACTTTCGTTGGGACTAGACCCAAGGATCAATGACTGATTAGTTGAAAGTGTCAAGTTTCTATATTAATCCCAGAAATCACATAATTTTCCATTCATGCATTCATTATCATGAAAAATCATAAGTAAAGACCCCATTTTTACTTAATTATACTTAAAACCCTGATTTGATTAACTTCCTACATCTCATGAAGCAGAAAAACCTCAAAATGGCATTTTATACTAAGTTGACGTGATGAAATTATTACATTGAAAGCTTGGTTTTAATCTTCACTTTTCTTGGTTATAAATGTATTTTTTGAGTATTTAATTTCCATTTTCATATTAACACCTAACTTATATTATTAACTCCCTATAGAAAATCCTAGTCCCATTAATATAACTCCTTCCTATTAATTATCCCAAAAATCCCCATATTATAAGCTTTTTATCTCAAATTTATTATGCACATGTCTAAATTAAATCCCTAGGCCACCCATTTGACATAAAAATTATCCATAATGAAATATCTCGACTCCCCTATAGTTATTTAGTTGAAATGGTTTGAAATAACTATATAATAAAAATATAAAGGAAAAGTTATCAGAATTGATATATCAAATGAGAAATACAAATCTTTACCAAGGCTTTATGTATTAACCAAAACCTCTGCTAATACCTTCTCCTTTCCCTGCATAAGATTTACCCAAGGTTAAACCTTACCCCTCTTTCGCTATGAATAAAGTTTCGTAATTTATACTAGAATCAAAACCTTGGTTAAACTTTTTATTAACTCGCCCCTATGCATTCCACTCCATTTATATAAACTCCTGTTATATATAAAAAGCCTCACTATCCAATCAAATAACCCATCACCCTCATGCTCATCAATCACCCTTCGATCATATTTATATACCTAATCTAATGGTCCACACTTAGCGTGATCAACCTGGCCTCATGCCCCACAATTTCCCATCGCGTTGAGTCATGACCATTGATCCTTTTCATATCAAATAAATGGCCCATAATAAATCTCGATCCCACCTTCTTCTCTGCCACAACTCCCAAACTGATCCTGACTGTTCACATCGCAAAATTAAATCCAGCGATGCTCATTGCATATCGCGTACCAAAAGTGAACAGGCGCAGTTTGGGAAAAATCACGCGATAAAAGTTGTTTTGTGAAACCAGTGACTGCTATGTGTCCAATTGTAATTGGATCACGTTTCTAAAGCTCAAAAATACTTACGAAATAAAATAAACACGATACCACTAAATATTTGTCGCTTTCAAGATGAAAACAGCTCCCGCCATTGACTGTGACCTGTCGTTAATGTTATGTAGAGTAATAAAAGCAAAGGCTTTAACCTTAATTTTTCATTTTTTTGCATACCATTCACACCATCGCCCATTGAAAATCTTCACCCAGACTCCATTTAAAAAACTTTGCTAATCAATTCGTCCCCATGAAGCAGATTTCACCACAGCAGACTCTCAACACTTCTACTAAGCCACTACGACTAGTACAACTAGAAAACCTTTCGATTATCAAAGCACCTATAAAGTAGGTATTTTCCTCAAATTTCCTGCAAATTTCACAAATTAAACCATTAAATTGGACCAATCAAGCTACATAGAGAAAATAGCCAATCCTACTGTATCCAAACCTTGAAAAAACAAGGTGAACCCTGGCAAATTTTTCTCTGAATTTGCTATTTCCTTCAAAATCTTTTTTTAAAGTGTTTCTAGCCATCCAAAGGAAATTTCCATGGTTCAAATTTATTTAAACACACAGAAAAGTCATTTTTAGTCCTCTGTACCTAGAAAACCTATGTTTTCTATCCCAAAACCCTTGCTCAGATTCCCAAGTTTTCCAAAATCTACTCAATTAGCCTCTGTTTTCAAAATAACTAAGAAAACAGTTTAATATCGCTTATTTTTCACCAAAATGACAAGAAAATAGATAACCCTTAAATCTGGAGGTCCAAAAGCCCAAAAATATTCCTCAAGCAAGCTTCCACTTCCTCAACCTTCAAAGATAAATAAGCCTACTCCAACTTTAATAGCAGATTAAACCAAAGTAGCTCAACCTCTACAACCACTTGTTACTACTGAAGAAATAAGCTCCCTAATTGATCTAGATTGCAGGATTAATGATGCAACGTTAGAATTCAATATGCTTAAAGTCCATAACTATTTTTGTGAGAAATTTGTGAAGAAAATTGGAAACGACATACCTATATGGGAGTCAAATTTTCCTAAGTATGTGTTCCCAATCACTCATCCAACTCAAGACCTGATTAGACTATGCCAGTTACATTATGTCCCTGACCAGAGATGTATTGTAAACAAGGATAGGGAATTTTTGTTTTCTATAACAGTAGAATCCATTAATGAGATACTCTAGGTTGAACATGATCCAAGAGTAGTGCCCCTATCCATTGAATATTTGACTCAGTCCTACCTAGATTTGGATTACCCTAAGAGGTTTTGAATTCTTCAAAACTTCATGCCTACTCATTTTATTTCCCACAAGCGAATCCACCCTATTCTACCTCTTATTTCCTTGAAACTTCTAGGAAAATCATCTCTATGCTTTCCTTCATTCTAGGTTATTCTAATTCACTGATGCATCAATTGTTGGTTTCCTTTCTACTTTATCCCCAGGGAAACCTCTTGCAATGATATTTAATTTTGCTAGATTCATTGCTGACAATATACACTATCAATTGACCAAGTTGTCTGAAGAAGGAGTGTCTAGATATTCATAATATCTATTTCACCTCTTCCTATTTTTCCAAGAAGAAAAGTTTCCAGTTGCATTACAAAAAATGGATGTTGAAGGCAATCCTCTCTCAATATTATTTTGGACTTCATTACTCGAAAATATGGAAGTGAATTCAACTATAAAGACTTCACTGATTTGTTTGTCAGACTAGCCATGAGTTTATTGTGCAAAGAAGAACAACCAAGAATTAGTGAGGAAATAAAAATGATTCTATAGTTATCTTAACACTATAAGGTAGGTGACTGGTACCTTTATCAAAATTATACAGAAGTAAGGATATTTGGAGCAACCCTGGCCCCTTATAAGCTACCCAGTTTTCTAAATATCATAAATTTTGCTCTGGAATACCTGAGGCAAGTAGTAAATGAAAATGCAGTAAATTTCATGGCTACAAAGAAAAAGACACAATTTAAGGTGAAGAATCAAATAGGTCCCTTCATAGTAAACAACACGGATGCCTTAAGAGAAACAGTCATGAGATTGTCAGAGTTAAATTTCCAACAATGTTTTTATTAGAACTATGATCGACAAGGCATTCTAAGTAACATAAGGATCAAGTGCAAATTAACACCATTCATACATGAGTATAAACTAGAAATTGAGAATTTTTCAAATCAAATGGAATGGGTAGAAAATACATTGATTGATACTACTAACAATACAAAGAAGGAGACAGAGACATATAATTCACAGGAAATAACAGTCACTGAATAGACAGAAGCTTCAAACATAAGGACCAGGAATGAAGAAGGCTATACAATAGAGATCATTATAGCAAATAAATTCAAGATTATTTACAATAAAAGGGAAAAAATGATTGTTGCTGAGAAAGACAAGGCTATTTAAATCACTGATGATCAAGAAGCCAATAATGATCAACAAATTGATGATGAAGCCACCATAATTGTAAATGAAACTCTAGCAGAAATTTAGAAAGAGCAGGTGTTAACACAGGAATAGGGCAGAAAAATGGTTGAACAACAGGTGAATTCAAAAACTCCCTCCTCTTCCAAATCAACAGAGGGAACAGACTCTGATATTCATAAAAAATACAAACAGATCAAAGAGAAAAATGAGGAGATTAAAAATCAATTTTATTCCCAAATTCTTAAAGAAAAGCCAGGGAATAAAGACAGGTTGTTGACATATTTTGACTACTCCACAAATAAGATGATCATGTCATTCCTTAAACCAACAGTTGCAGATCCAAAATTAGTTTCAGATTACACCAAAACATATGTAGAAATTGATGCAGATGCAATACATGAATTGGATCAAATATAATTTCATAGAAGCACCACATAAATGCTTTATTCTAAAGTAGTAACCAAAACTATGAGTGCAACTATGCTGCAAAAAACTGTGTCTAACTTGCAGAATCAGATGAGTCTAGATAAAGCCTCTCTACATGCTAAGGACTTAAGGATCAAGTCCTTGGAAGACTTGGTTATATAGACTAGAGTAGATCCTTCAAACATTCAGGTTGCTCAAGCACTCATAAAGCAAAAGAATGAAGATATTGCAGCCTTAAGAAAGAAATTGAAACTTCCACAGAATGAACATCCACAAGCCAAGGAACTCCTACAACAGCAAAAAGAAAAGGATGAGATGATGTAGTTAGTACTAAAAATGACTGCTCAAATCAAAGATATGGAGAATCAGATAGAGACCCTCATAAAAGAGAAGGAAACATTAAAAGAAACAAATATTTCTCCTATTCCTACAGTCATTCCAATGGTGAGTGCAGTTGTTCCTGCTACACTGGTAAAGCACTTGGCACCAAAATGAGTACTAGCAACTGCAGTGTCAATAGAATCTATATATACCTCAGCCACATAATCATCAACAACACAAGTACAACAAGCTACAGGTACAACAAACATAGTTAAATCTATGGAAGAAATGTCCCTTAAGAAAACTAACATCAATAATTTAAAGAAAGCAAATAAGGATCTCGAATGATCATACGAGAATGCTTTAATCACATCTAAGGGACATGAACAGAGAGGAAAGGCCTTAGAATAATAAGTGAAGAGTTTATAGAAAGAAGTAAACTTCAGTGAACAGGTAAAATACATCAAAAACTACCTATGGGATAATATAATTCAAGCTATTCATTTACAGTGGCCCTCAATACACATTATGTATAAGCAAAGAGATTTATTGCAAGCAACACTGGCAGAAATTTAGAAAACTAAAATAGAGCTTGCACATAAACCATCAGAAGCTATAAAGCTTATTGGATTCTTGAACAACAAGAATAGAGTTTAATTGGAGGCATTAAACATTTGTGACAGGACTGAAACCATCCTACAAATCAGGAAAGTCCTAACCAAAATAAATATCATGAACAATTTAGAAGAAAAATGTGAAGCCATGAAATTATCAATCACAAAATTCATGACCAATTACACAATGCTAAGCCAAGCAGATCTTCCAGATATACATGGTTTCCATGAAAAGTTAATGATCCAAACTGATTATGTCAAAAGGATCAGAACAAATGCTAAAGAACAGGTGAATAAACCTTTACCACAAGGTTCCCCAACTGGTAAGGTGGTCTTACAATATTTTGAAGACTTTTTCTTTTTATAGAATGAGATCAAACACATGTTTGTTATAAAACCAAACTTTGAAAAATACACTGATGCTGATGAGAGTTACAGGAAATTGAAAGGCATGAAAATACCTAGTGCAGAGCAGTGGTAGGGATTTACTAATTGGATATAACAACATGCAAAAAGAGCAGAACAAGTCCAGTTAGGTTTTTTCATTTTTACAGATATCAAAGGGTAAAATATTGCAGTGAAAGTGTATCAGTTGAATAGGTAGAGTCAAAGAGTATCCAAGAATAAAATAATCAACTCAATTTTTACTGTTGTACTTTTTCATTTTACAACAATAAAGTAATAAATGGACAACGTAAAAGAGTATCAGAAGTGAAGCAAAGGTTGAAGAGTGTAATTTGAAAGATTGTTTTCCAAGCTATCTTATGAAAAGATATTTTTTCAAGTGCTAGCAAGCATCTACAACAATGCAACAATAAGTTTTAATTAAGAGAGATTAGTTCTATTTTTTCTAGATAAGAGGACATCTTGGTAAGTTGTTAAGTAGCTGTCCATCTTAGTGTGTAAATATATTTTATTTTCCTAGAGTTATTCCTAGATTTTCCTAGGATATTTTGTACTAAACAATTTGTATAAATAATTCACTCTTTGAAGTATTTTGTGTGGAATAAAATTTGTCAAGACTAATATAGGCATTTTTGTTGAATACATTGGAGTTTGTGTGAGTCAATTTGTAAAGCAGCAGACTGGAACTAAGTCAAACAGAGATCATAACTCATGATTATTGTGTTGATCAGATAAGTCAAGTATTTTCCTATTTTCATTGTTTATCTTTCTAAAAGTTCCATACATACATTTATATGTTTTCGATCTTAAATGATTGACTGGGAAAGTTTATACAGGATTAGTGTCAAAAGCTCCCTATTTTTTACTAGTTATTCATTGACATGTTTTCTGCTAATATTCGGATGTAAGAATCCTTAATTTCTCTTAGTCCCTTTTGACCTCTTTCTTTCATCTTGTTTTATGTAACTTAAGGATCCTTCATTTCCCTTTTGTTTAGATCTTGTCATTTCATCAAAATCCTATTTCCAAACCCTTTGAAGGTCATCTACCCGCCCTTAGTACATTTTCTCTTTTGACCTTATTTCCTAGCTCTGCTTGCTAAGAAATTTGACTCCATAGCCCAATGGTTTGGTAGATCACTCTGTGTTTTACCTTGAAGTACCTTTTATTCTCACCAAACATTCAAACTAAAACAATTATCCAATCATACCTAGCCTAAAATTTAATCCAAAACAAAGTTAAATCATGAGGAGAGATCCCTCTCCGGAATTTAGGAAGGATAGATCCTAAAATCCAAAAGAGGTTCTTGGTTACCCCTATTTTTCTTTAATTATAAATAAAAATATCACAACCTAATAAATTACTAGGGTGATAACATATTGGAGACCATAATGGGGAACTAACCACTCTCCATTTTTAAATTTAATCTTGAAGGAATATTTTTAAATCTATATTTTATACTTTAAGATTAACTTTAAAGGTTGTGGGTATTAATAAATAGACATTCTGGCTTCTAGGAAAACCTACTTTACTAGGTCCATCCCGCATCGTAGACCTGTTGTAATATTAGATAACCGAGAACAGATTAGTAAAAATAAAAAGGAAAAACAAAGTGATAATTTAGAAGCTGAAGTGCAATTGAGAAAAGATAATTCTTTACCCAAAGAATTAGTGATTTTAACCGATATTGAAATTGATTTCGAGTTTGAAAATTCATTATTTAGAAATAAATCTGAAACTGTTTTAAAGGAAACGGTTATAGATCCTGTTTTTACTTATTTTATGAATGAGAAACATAAAATTATTTCAGCATCAATAAAATTAGACAAATCTAAAATTCAAAGTCCAGTAGAAAGGGTTAATGTTACAAGAATTAAAGACATTGATGAAGCTATTAAATTAGCTAATTTTTTGTGTCAATTTAATCCTCCAGTTTCTCAATTTTACACCATAGTTTTTCCAGCAGCAGATTCAACTCTGTACACTGCCACTTCATTTTTATACTCCACTATCAGTTCACCTACAGAACCTTTCAGTCCTGAGTTCCCTTTGTAGCCTAGGATCATATATTCATCATACCCTCAAGCCACTTTCAGTCCATCCACAGAACTATTTATTCCTGAGTTGCATTTGCAGCCTAGGATAGTTTTTCCATCATTCACTTGCCCATTGCATCCACCAATTTTACAAGAACTACATTTTTTCCATCTAGTTCCATAAATATATCAAAATATTTTCCTAGTTCTTCAAATCCATCTTTCAGTACATCAACTGTTATAACCAGCATTACACCTATAATCACTGTTATACCTCCTAGTTCAGGAAAACTTCAAATCATGGCTGTGAGATATGCTCCTATAGTTTTACCCAAAAACCTCCATGATATGCACCAGAATTACCAAAAGGACATCCCATTATTTGATAATTTTTCACAAATAACTGCACAACAACATATTACCAGAATGAATGATTTTTGTGAAATTTATGAGATAGATGAATCTGATGTCCGAATGAGGTTGTTTGCACAAAGCTTAACTAGAGAAGTAAAAACATGGTTTATAAATTTAGGTGTAGGTGGTATAGTAGATTTAGCTGCATTTCATAGAGCTTTCGTAAATAAATGGGAAAAGAAAAAGAATGCCCTACAAATTTTATCCGAGTTTGATGATGTTAAAAGAGCTCCCAATGAGTCTTTCCAGGATTATTGCACCAGATATAACAGTGTTTATAATGCCATCCCTGTTGATATTAAACCTAACCCTATTCAATACTTCTAAAATTTCCTGATGGATTTGATCCAGACATGGCATATCAATTAAGAGAAAGACATGTTGAAACTTTAGAACAGATGCAACTAGATGTTGTTGTTGTAGAAATCAATATCCTAGCCAAAAAAGACAGACTTAGAAGTGAAAGGAGGGTCACCATAAAAGAAGAGAATTCAAGCTTAGATGGTACATTTGATCTTATTACCAAAACTTTATAAAGAGTATTTGAGAGATTAGAACACATTGAGAAAAAACCTCAATGGGATAACCAACCCCAAATCGGAAATCCCAACTACAGAAAAAACGACAATCTGGGAAAAGGTAAAGAAACTTCCCCAGATCAAGACATTAGGCCCCCTTTTCAATAGAACTATGCTGAAAGTTCTCAAAACAATGTTGAGGATGAGGAAGACATCAACATAGTTATGGGCATAGATGAGAGTAATACAATTTTCCTCACTCAGGAGGATCAAGAACTCTTTGAGCTTCAAAAGTTCAAAGTAGAATTTGGTGAATCATTTGACTATAAGCAAGGTTATGGCTTCGCAATCAATGAAATTCACAGCTAGTATAACCTTTACAGTAAGAAAAAAAATGATCCTTGTACTAAAAACAATGCTCCAACTCAACAAAATCAAAAGAGAAATAATGTAGAGGCTCCCAAATCAAAAAATTTGCAAATTCTTCAAAGAGAGAACAAGCAAAATTCAAACCCACCTAGTCCTAAGAAATAGTCTAGTCCAAAGATTGTTGATATCACTGATGAGGTGGCCCAATCCTCCAAAGATGCTCGAAAAGATAATACTACAAAGGCCACTAATTCAAGGAAAACAACAATTACTAATCCAAAAAAGAATGTAGCTGACTCTAGATCATCAAATCATAATTTTTGTGCTGAAAATTCCAGATCTGAAAAAGCATCTCCTGCCACTCAAACTGTTCCTAAAAAAATAATAAAAGGCAACATAAATCGGGAAACTCAAACAGAAGATAAAAGAAAATCTCAAGCTAAAGGTAAAACTATTGAAACTCAAGAAAAATCATCCCAAACAATAATTCCAAAAGATGAATTAATTCAAGCTATCAAATCTCAGTCAACATTTAATATTCAATCTGAAATGTTTAAGTTGAAGATAGTCATTCCCCTAACTAAATTGGCTAAAAATGACTTGTATAGATCTATTATTACTGAAACATTGAATTTAAATGAAAATGATCATACAATTAATATGAGTGATTATAGACCTGAATTAATTTTTGGTCCAAATGTAGATGGTAAGCATTCAAATGGGTCAGTACCTCTATATTACCTAAGTCTTACTATCCATGATTAGATATTACATAATGCAATGCTAGATACTAGAGCTTCCCATAATCTAATTCCCAAAGCAATAATGGAAACTTTGAGTCTAGACATAACCTGACCATATAAAGAATTATTCTCTTTTGATTCAAGTAAAGTACAATGCATAGGATTGATTAAGGATTTATGTGTAAACTTGGTCCAATATCCTGGTAAAAGCATGATCATGGATGTTGTGGTAGTTGATATCCCGCCAAAGTATGGCATGTTTTTTTCTCACTCATGGGGAGGAAAGTTGCAGGGATCTCTACAACTTGACATAAGTTATGCCACTATCTCAGTATTTGGATAGCCCAAAAATATTTACAGAGAAACCTTAATGAAGTTTATGATCAGCAGTGTTGAAAGACCTACTTATTACCCAATATATTCAACTCCCACTGATCTTGATTCCTTTACTCTTTGTAACTTTGATCATAATAATACCCAAACTAAACTCACTGATATAAAGCCTAAAATAATGGAGGATACATTGGACATGAAGATTTATGGCATTTATATTTTGATGGTTCAGTAAATAAATCAGAAGCTGGAGCTAGTGTGTGGATCACCAACATTGAAACTGTTGGGTGTGGAGCCTGATTATCTTGTTTACTTTGTTTCATAGCATTGGACCCCTGTACCTTAAATGGGGCGGCAATGCCACCCATAAATTAATCGCTGTCGTGGGGGGTCCAAGGGGGGCAACAGTGACTTTATCGAGGCCCCCACTGGCAGGGGGTTTCGTGGGCAGTGTCCTTGAAGCTAAAAACAGATTTAAAATTGCCTTGTAAAAGTATAGTAATTTCTAGTCAATCTGGGCCATTCATTAGGCAGATGATCTGACGGTAGAATTTATTTTTAGTTTAGGGTTTTTTGCCCTAGAAGGAAACCCCTCTCTTTGTATGAGGGCATTGTATTGCTGCTGTGTATTACATGTGTATTCTCTGGGCGGGAAACATATAGGGAGATTTTGAGAGAGAATACATGATATTACATTGGATTTGCTGTAGGTTTTGTCTCTTCATTTTTCTAGATAATAGAAAGGAAGGACTAGCTATTCAGGGTGGACGTAGCCCAAATTGGGTGAACCACGTTTATCTGTGTCTATCTGGTTTTATGTGTTTTGTGTGCTTCTATTTTCTGCATATTTTATGTGTTGCATTGCTATATAATATTTAATTTTCTAACAACTGGTATCAGAGCCGAAGGTATATTTTGCTGATAAACTCACAAGAAAGAAGGGTTCCTAGTTCCAGTGGGAGCAATGGAGGAAGATGGTAAGTTTAGGGTCAAGAAATTTAACGGCCAAAACTTCCTGCTATGGAAGATGCAAATGGAAGATTATCTGTATCAGAAAGATCTGTACCTACCATTGAGTGAAAAAACAAAGAAGCCGACGGCCATGACAGACGCAGAATGGAACATTCTCGATAGAAAGGAACTTGGAACAGTACGGTTGTGCCTTGCGGCATCAGTCGCATTCAATATTTTGAAGGAAACGACAACAGAGGGTTTGATGCAGACGTTGGCGAAACTATATGAAAAACCCTAGGCCTCAAACAAGGTATTTCTTATGAAATGACTATTTAATATGAAAAATGTCGGAAGGTGGATCTGTTACAGACCATTTAAATGATTTTAATATATTTACAAGTTAGTTAAGTTTTGTAGGGGTAAAATTTGATGATGAAGTTAGAGCTCTGTTATTCTCGTGCTCATTGCCAGAGAGTTGGAATGGTTTAGTAATGCCCATTAGTAACTCTGTCTCTGGATCTAGTACTTTAAAGTTTGATGATGTTTTCGGTGCTATCCTTAGCGAGGAAATGCGACGGAAAAGCTTTGGTGAGACATCAGGTAATGCTTTAAGTGCATAGTCTAGGGGAAGAAGAATGGAAAGAGGGAAGAGCTCGGGATATTGCAGTAAATCAAGAAAAGGTAGATCCAAGTCTAGACCGGGGATATTGTGCTGGAAATGTGAAAATAAAGGACACCTAAATAAATACTATAGATCTTGGAAGGGAAAATAAGGAGACGCACAACAAGAAAAAAATCATGAATAAAATGTGATAGGTGATGTGTTACAATATGCTTTGATTCTTTCTTTCAAAAATGTTACTGATTCCTGGGTAGTAGATTCAGGGGTCTCATTCCATGCCACACCTGATAAGAAATATTTTGATGACTATGTTCAAGGAGATTTTGGAAAAGTCCATTTGGGTGATGATAAACCCTGTAAAATTGTTGGAATGGGTAAAGTTCTTGTAAAACAACATAATGGAAACTAATGGCTACTAAAGGAGGTAAGGCATGTTCTGGATCTGAAGAAAAATTTGATTTCAACAGGGCAGTTAGGCAGTGAAGGTTGTGTGACAACTTTCATGGATAAAACTTGGAAGGTCACCAAAGGAGCCCTGGTAATAGCAAAAGGTGAAAAGGTTGGTACATTGTATTTATGCAATGGTATTTCTAACTCTGTCAATTCTTTAACTTCCAAAGGAGAAGATGCAACATTATGGCATCATAGGATCGGACACATGAGTGAGAAGGGGATGAAGATTCTTCATTCAAGAAATTTTTTGTCGGGTTTAAAGAATGTTGGTTTGGATTTCTGTGAAAATTTCATTTATGGAAAAAAAATGAGAGTTAGATTTCTCAGAGTTGGGAAAGAAAAGAAGAGCGAAAAATTGGAGCCTGTGCATACAGATGTATGGGGACCTGCGCAGGTATCATCTCTCGGTGGCTCTCACTATTATGTTACATTTATTGATGATGCAACTAGAAAAACTTGGATTTATTGTATTCAAAATAAATCTCATGTATTTGATACTTTCAAGAAATGTAAAGCTTTGGTTGATTGAGACAGGAAAGAAGTTGAAGTGTCTCAAATCAGACAATGGAGGTGAATATTGCAGCAAAGAGTTTGATAGGTACTGTTCAGAGCACGGAATTCATAGAGAGAAGACAGTTCCAAGAACACCACAAGAAAATGGTGTGTCAGAAAGGATGAACAGAACAATCATGGAGCATGCAAGGTGCATGAGATTGCATGCAGGATTGCCTTTACAATTTTGGGCAGATGCTGTAGATACTACAGTTTATCAAATAAATAGAGGGCCTTCAAGTTCCTTGGCTGGTGGTATTCCAGAGGAAGCATGGACAGGTAAAAAGGTAAACTACTCTTTTTTAAAGCCTTTTGGCTCTGAGGCCTTTGTCCATATTAATAAAGAAAATAGAACAAAGCTTGAGGCAAAATCAAAGAAATGTACCTTTATTGGAAATGGTGTTAATGATTTTGGTTATCACTTATATGATTATGAAAATCATAAAATCATTAGGAGCAGAGATGTAATATTCAATGAAAAGGTATTGTATGTGAATCAGTTGCAGGAAAAGAAACAGGAAAAATAAAACAAAGAATACACCATTCTTGATGAGATCACAGAAAAGGTAAAGGTGCCTGAAAATAATAATAATGAAGAGCCACAACAACAACAACCACCACAATAGTAAAAGGCACCTCAAACACCTGAAAGTGGCGTTAGAAGATCTACCAGGATAAGTAGACTGCCTGAATGGTACTCTCCTTCATTATATTATTTATTTTTGACTGATTCTGGTGAAACTGAATGTTATGAAGAAGCAATGCAAGTTCAAAGTAGGAAGAAGTGGGAGCTAGCCATGGAAGAAGATATGGACTTCTTAATGCATAACCAGACTTGGGACTTAGTCAGGTTGCCTGTAGGTAAAACTAGATTGCAGAATAAATGGGTTTACAAGCTGGAGGAAGAAGATGGAGGAAAACAGAGGTGAAAATCTAGACTTGTGGTGAAGGGGTTTGCACAGAAGAAAGGTATTGATTTTGATGAAATATTTTCTCCTATTGTTAAGATGACTTCAATCAGAACTATTTTAAGTCTTGTAGCAGTAGAAGATTTACATCTTGAACAGTTAGATGTAAAGACAACATTTATCCATGGAGATTTGGAGGAAGAGATCTATATCGAGAAACCAGAAGGATATGAGGTCAAAGGGAAAGAAAAATTAGTGTGCAGGTTAAAGAAGAGCTTGTATGGCTCAAAACAGGCTCCAAGGCAGTGGTATCTAAAATTTGACAAGTTTATGTATGGACAAGGTTATACTAGATGTCACTTTGATCATTGTGTTTATTTTAAAAGGTAAAATGATGGCAGCTATATTATATTGTTATTGTATCTAGATGACATGCTTGTTGCAGGGTCTAACATGCAGGAATTGGAAAACTTATTTGAAATGAAGGATTTTGGAGCTGCAAAACAAATCCTTGGTATGAGAATAACTAGAGACAGGAAAAATTGCAAATTAACATTGTCTTAGAATTAGTACATACAAAAGATGTTGAAAAGATTTAATATGCAGAATGCAAAACTAGTTAGTACACCTTTTGCTAGCCATTTCAAACTTAGTAAGGAGATGTGCCCAAAGACCCAAGAATACATGGATTATATGTCTAAAGTTTCATATGCATCAGCAGTTGGAAGCTTAATGTATGCAATGGTCTGCACAAGGCCTAATATTGCATATGCAGTGGGAGTTGTAAGCAGGTACATGAATAATCCAGGAAAAGAACATTGGATGGCAGTAAAATCGATTCTTAGATATTTGAGAGGTACCACAAATCAAGCATTATGGTTTGGTGGTTCAAACATTGCTCTACAGGGATATGTATTTACTGTAGGTGGAATAGCTGTCAGTTGGGTTTCAAAAATCCAAAGTGTTTTTGCACTTTCAACAATAGAAGAAGAGTATGTTGCTACTACAGAGGCTAGTAAAGAAATGATTTGGTTACAAAGGTTTATGGATGAATTGGGTAAGAAGCATGATATGGGCACAGTATACAATGATAGCCAAAGTGCCATTCATCTTGAAAAGAACTCAGCATTTCATTCTAGGACTAAACACATACATCTCGAGTACCATTTCATACGGTCAGTATTGGAAGATGGAGATTTGAAGCTGGAAAAGATACACACTAGCTAGAATCTTGTAGATATACTAACAAAAGTTGCAACTAGGGAGGAACTGAGAATGTGCACAGTTTCAATTGGTCTTTAAGGATGACGATGAAAATGAGAAACAACCAGGTCCAAAGAGGAGTCATTGTCCAGGAAATGAAGTAGCAGTGGAGTTGCTACAATCAGTCTCCAAGTGGGATATTGTTGGGTGTGGAGCCTAATTATCTTGTTTACTTTGTATCACAGCATTACACCCGTATAGCTTAAAAGGGGCGGCAACGTCGCCCGTAGATTAATTTCTACTGTGGGGGGTCCAGGGGGTGGTAGCGACTTTATGGAGCCCCCCCTCGCGAGCGATTTCGGGGGCAGTGGCCTCGAAGCTAAAAATAGATGTAAAATTTCCTTGTAAAAGTACTGTAATTTCTAGTCAATTTGAGCTGTTAACTAGGCGGATTATTTGACGATAGAAGTTATGTTTATTTTAGGGTTTGTTTCCCTAGAAGGCAACACCTGTCTTTCTATGAGGGCATTGTATTGTGGCTGTGTATTACATGTGTATTCTCTGAGCGGGAAACATACAGGGATACTATGAGAGAGAACAAAGGATATTACAGTGGATCTGCTGTAGGTTTTGTCTCTTCATTTTGCTGGATAATATAAAGGAAGCACTGGCTATTTGGGGTGGACATAGCCCAAATTGGGTGAACCACGTATATCTGTGTCTCTCTGGTTTTATGTGTTTTGTGTGCTTTTATTTTCCGCATATTTTATGTGTTGCATTGCTCTGTAATATTTAATTTTCTAACAGAAACTAGCCATTCCCAAGGGCATGCCTTAGATTGAATTTCAAATGCGTCAATAACATGGCTGAATATGAGGCTTTAATCTTAGGTCTCCAAATCATTAGAAAATTGGGAGGTCAAAGAATATTAATCATGGGAGATTCAGAGTTAGTTATCAAACAAATAAACGCAGAATACTCTGTCCAAAATCCCAGATTAGCCAGATACAGGGACATAACAACAGATTTGGTTGATGATTTGTTAGAATGCAAGTTTGCCATTATTCCTAGAAAACAGAATTTATAAGCCCATTGCTTAGCAACCTTTTCCAGCACCTGTAATCTTCCATTTTCACCAATACAAAAGTACACTGCTGAAATCAAACACAGACCTATTGTCCCAGATAATGTTAAATACTGGTAGATTTTCTCTGAGGATGAGAAGATTTTCAAATTTTTGAACAGCAAGGAAGAATTTCAAAATTGTAAGATAGACACTGATGATAATTTAGATTCAGAATGTAATATAGATGATGATTTTAATTGTGAAATTAATAGTGTAGATGTACATAAATATAAAAATCCAACTATTTTTACTCAATCAGATATAGATGATTTGGAAAAAATAGACATAGAGGAAATGATGGAAGATGAACCAGATTTGATAGATTTAAAGAATAACATTTTACCTAGAGGTTTGACTCCCCCAGAAGACTTGTTTAATTCCAATGATGTGCCCAAAAGGCCAAAAATGGAACCAATCAGATTTGATATTGAAGAATTTAACATAGGAACAAATGAAAAACCAAAAATGATTAAATTGTCAAAATCCTTACCATCAAAAGAAAAGGTTAAATATATAGAACTTATGAAGGAATACCAGGATGTTTTCGCATGGGGTTAGGAAGATCTAAGAACTTATTACAAAGGCATAATTCAACATAAGATTCCTTTAAAAGAAAATCAAAAACCTTTTCAACAAAAATTAAGAAGGATTAATCCAATTTTGTTACCTTTAATCGAAAAAGAGGTTAAAAGAATTTTTGATGCACAAATAATTGCACCAGTGATGAATTCTGATTGGATTTTGTAACTTAGTGCCCACCAGAAAGAAAATAGGAGAAATTTTACTATGTATAGACTTTAGAAATCTCAATAAAGTGTCTTCGAAAGACAATTACCCCTTGCCTAAAATGGACCATATTTTGCAGAGGGTTGCAGGTTCTTCAAGGATTTATTTATTACATGGTTTCTCTGGTTATAACCAAATTCTAGTTCATAAAGATGATCAAACTAAAACTGCCTTTACTACTCCTTGGGGCACTTTCATGTATGTGAAAATGCCTTTTGGATTGAAAAATGCAAGAGCAACCTTTCAGAGGGACATGGATATTGCCTTTTCCAAGGAAATCCATGAAATTTTAGTTATCTATCTTGATGATATTACTGTATTTTCAAAAAGAAATGATGAACACTTAAATCACCTCAGACAAGTCTTTATCAAGTGTAGAAAATATGGTATATCCTTAAATCCTAAAAAGACTCTTTTCAGACTAGAAGAAGGAAAACTGTTAGGACACATAATCTCCAAGGAAGTCATTAGAATATACCCTGCAAGAATTGAAGCTATTTTGAACATTAAACCACCAAGGAACATGAAAGAACTTCAAGCACTCTTGGGTAAAATAAATCTTTTGAGAATATTTATGTCTAACTTGGCTGAAATCATAAAAGAAATCTACAATATGCTTAAAAAGGACTCTGCAATAAAATGGACTGTTAAAGCCAAAAAATCTTTTGAATACATAAAACAAGCCTTGACAAAAGCACCAGTCATAATCAACCTAGATTATACAAAATATTTCATAATATTTTCATTTTCCTCAGAACATACCATAGCTGCAGTTCTACTGCAGAAAAACAATCAAGGTTTTGAACAACCAATTGCATTTTCTAGTAAAACACTTAGAGATGTTCCTCTGAAGTACAATATAATGGAAAAACAAGCTTTAGCCTTGGTTAGAGCCATAAAGGATTTTAGAGTTTACATACTCCATTCCCACATCATTGCATATGTCCCCAATGCTGTATTCAAAGATATTCTTACACAAGATGGACCTCATGGCACGAGAGGAAAGTGAATTGCCACTATCCTTGAATATGATATGGAAATTAAACAAAAAAAACTCTTTAAAGGACAGGGTTTGGCCAGATTGATGGCTGAATCCAATTGTAATTCTATAGACATAAATTTCATTGCACAAATAGATAAACATGAAGATATGACAACTCCATTGATTAGTGAGGACTATCTAGACTCACCATGGTACTCTAATATTATCTTTGTACTCAAAAATTTACAAGCTCCTCCTGGATTAACTAAAACCAAAGCCAGATTCATCAAACAAAAATCAATGAGGTTTTGTATATTAAATAATGCACTTTATTAGAAAGAAAGTAGTGGGATTTTACTAAATTTTTTATTAAAATAATAGGCTAAAAAAATTATTGAATAATTTCATGCAGGTGACTGTGGAGGCCACTTATACTGGAAGAGTACAACATACAAAATACTAAGATCTGGTTTCTACTGGCCAACTTTATTTTCCGATGTCAAGAAATTTGTTACCTCCTATCAAAAATGTCAGATTTTTGAAGGGAAAAAGAAACTATTGCCCTTACCTCTTAAGCCTATGTCAACTGAAAAGCCATTTCAACAATGGGGGTTAGACTTCATTGGTGAAATACACCCTCCATCCTTAGGCCAACATAAATGGATTTTAACTGCTACATATTATTTTACCAAGTGGATAGAAGTTGTTCCCACTAGGTAAGCCATTGATTCAGTTATAATCTGATTTATAGAATGTAATATTTTATAAAGATTTGGATGTCCACTTAAGATTATTATTGACAATTTAGCTACATTAAAATCCAAAAAAATCATTTATTTGTATAAAAAATACCATATTTCCTTAGGTCATTCCACTGCTTACTATCCCCAGTGTAATGGTTTAGCTGAATCTTCAAATGAAAGATTAATCAATATCATTAAAAAATTACTTCAAGATAAAAAAAATACCTGGAACAGAAAGCTAGTCTATGCCTTATGGGCTGATAAACTTACCACTAAGAAGTCTATTGGAACTTCATCTTCTCAGATTGTTTATGGAATGGATGCAATTTTCCCCTCTTCCTTGGGTGTACTAGTCATGAAGATCATTCAAGAATCATAGGTGGAAACAAATGATTCTCAACGAAGAATTAATGAAACTAAACATCTCCAACAAACAAGGGAAGAAGTTTATGAAATATCACAAGTTTTACATGATAAAATTAAAAATACTTTTGAAAAAAAGATTAAAGAAGATGATTTTTTCATTGGAGGTCAAGTTTTGCGATGGGATTCAAGAATATAGGACAAAGGTAAACATGGAAAGTTTGACTTTCTATGGCAAGGACCTTATGTGATATATGGTCACAGAGGTAACAATTCTTTTTTCATCAAGAATTTGGATGGAAATAAACTTCAAGAAGGACTAGTGAATGGTAGGATGTTGAAACACTACTATTCTTTTGAATCAAGCACCAGTTAGATTCATTGACTTTTATCATTGTAAATATTCATTGTAAGTGTGTAGATTGGATTGGAGATTTTCTCTACAAAGTTGAAGCTCGAAGAGAAGGCCCTAAGCTTTGCAGTATAAAATATCATAAGTATGAATTTTTTCAGAAATCAGAGGACAATTACAGGATCATCAAGGTTAATGTTGAAGGTTATTGATCTCAAATTTCTTGACATTTCACTAGGAAATGCCATCCCAAAGTGAAGGCGATGTTAGCAACCTATAAATATAGGATTCATAATTTTGACTTGATTGATGATAGTTGTGTAAATATGTACAAAATTTTCTTTCTGCAAGTTGTTTTCCTATATTTTGTAATAATCAAAAATCAAAAATAGGGTAAAAGTCCTAAAATAAAAATCAAAGGACTTAGAAAAAATGATATACCCCAAAAGAAAAAACATGAATAAAACATGAAAGTGTGCAAGTCTAAATGCCACTACTTTTACTTTTTGTAGATGACTATGGTAGAGTGTCAATAAATGCAATAATGCATGATGAGTTGAGCAATTTAATCTTGACTTATCATGTTTCAATTTTACTTGTTTTAGATAGAGAATGAAGAATTGTCATATAGTTTAATCATGACAATTCAGTAGTTAGGTAGAGAATAAAATAATCCAACACTTTAATCTGGATTCTTGAATCAAATAAGGTTAGAATTAGATATTTTTATTTCTTTCAGAAGAATAAAATGTTGTAAGGTTTCTAGCTCAAATGCACCTGATCAAAATAGAAGAAAAAATGTTAGAAGATATGATTGGGTAGGTACAATAAGGTAGGAAATCCATTGTAAATATTTTTCACCAGGCTAAAAATAACTAATTTCCCCTCCCCATAGGTATTTAACATTCTAGACTATCAGTCAAAGAGGCTCACGGCATTTCCTTGACTTTTGTTGGGATCGGACCCAAGGACCAATGACTGATTAGTTGAAAGTGTCAAGTTTCTATATTAATCCCAAAAATCACATCATTTTCCATTCATGCATTCATTTCCATGAAAAATCATAAGTAAAGACCCCATTTTTACTTAATGATACTTAAAACCCTCATTTGATTAACTGCCTAGATCTCATGAAGCAAAAAACCCCCAAAATGGCATTTTATACTAAGTTGAAGTGATGAAATTATTACAATGAAAGCTTGGTTTTAATCTTCACTTTTCTTGGTTATAATTGTATGTTTTGAGTATTTACTTTCCCTTTTCATATTAACACCTAACTTCTTTTATTAACTACCTATAGAAAATCCTAGTCCTACTAATATAACTCCTTTCTATTAATTATCCCAAAAAAACCCTTATTATAATCTTTTTATGTCAAATTTATTATGCACATGTTTAAATTAGATCCCTAAGCCACCCCTTTGACAAAAACATTATCCATAATGAAATATCCCCACTCCCCTATAGTTATTTAGTTGAAATGGTTTGAAATAACTATATAATAAAAATATAAAGGAAAAGTTATCGGAATTGATATATCAAATGAGAAATAAAAAGCTTTACCGATGCTTTATGTGTTAACCAAAACCTCCACTAATACCTTCACCTTTCCCTGCATAAGCTTTATCCAAGGTTAAACCTTACCCCTCTTTCCCTATGAATAAAGTTTTGTACTTTATACTACAATCAAAACCTTGGTTAAACTTTCTATTAACCATCCCCTATGCATTCCACTCCATATATATAAATTCCTTTTATATATAAAAAGCCTCATTATCCAATCAAATAACCCAACACCCTCGTGCTCATCCATCGCCCTCCGATCATATTTATATACCTAATATAATGGTCCACACTTAGCATGATCAACTTGGCCTCATGCCCCACCATTTCCCATCGCGTTGAGTCATGACCATTGATCCTTTTCATATCAAATCAATGACCCATAATAAATCTCGGTCCCACCCGCTTGTCTTCTGCAGCTCCCAAACTGATCCTGACCATTTGCATCGCAAAATTAAATCTGACGGTGCTCACTGCTTATCACATGCCAAACGTGAACGGCCACAGTTTGGGAAAAATCACGCGATAAAAGTTGTTTTGTGAAACCACCGACTGCTACATGTCCAATTGTAATTGGATCAGTTACTAAAGCTCAAAACTACTTACCAACTAAAAGCAACGCGATACCACCGAATGGTTTTCACATTCAAAATGAAAACCGATCCCGCCATTGACTGTGACCTGCCATTAATGTTATGCAGAGTAATAAAATCAAAGGTTTTAACCTTAATTTTTCACTTTTTTGCATACAATTCGCACCCTTGCCCATTGAAAAACTTCAACCAGACTCCATTTCAAAACCTTGGCTAATCAATTCTTCCCCTTGAAGCAGATTTTGCCACAGCAGACTCTCAACACTTCCTACTAAGCCACTACGACCTATACAACTGGAAACCCTTTAGATTATCAAAGCACCTATAAAGCAACTATTTTCGTCAAATTGCCAACAAATTTCACAAATTAAACCATTAAATTGGACCAATCAAGCTACATAGAGAAAAATAGCCAATCCTATTGTATCCAAACCTTGAAAAAACAAGGGAAACCCTGACAAATTTTTCTCAGAATTTTACATTTCCTTCAAAAAAAAATTTAAAGTGTTTCCGACCATCCAAAGGAAATTTTCACAGTTCAAATTGATTTAAACACATAGAAAAGTCATTTTTAGTCCTCTGTACCTAGAAAACATGTGTTTTCTATCCCAAAACCCTTGCTCAGATTCCGAAGTTTTCCAAAATCTGCTCAATTAGCCTTTGCTTTCAAAATAACTAAGCAAACAATTTAATATTGCTTATTTTTCACCAAAATGAGAAGAAAATAGATAACCCATAAAACTGGAGGTCCAAAAGCCTAAAAATCTGCCTCAAGCAAGCTTCCACTTCCTTAACCTTCAAATAGAAATAAGCCTACTCCAGTTTTAACAGTAGATTCAACCGAAGTAGTTCGAGCTCTACAACCAACTGTTACGATTGAAGAAAACATTTCCTTAATTTATCTAGATTGCAGGATTAGTGATGCAGTGTTATAATTCAATATGCTTGAAGTCCATAACTGATTTTATGAGAAATTTGTGAAGAAAATTGGAAATGAAATACCTATATGGGAGTCAAATTTTCCTAAGTATGTGGTCCCAATCACTCATCTAGCTCAAGACCTGATTAGACTATGCCAATTACATTATGTCCCTGACTATAGATGTATTGTAAACAAGGATAGGGAAGTTTTGTTTTCTATAACAACAGAATCCATTAATGAGATACTCCAGCTTGAACATAATCCAAGATTAGTGCCCCTATCCATTGAAGATTTGACTCAGTCCTACCTATATTTGGATTACCCTAAGAGGTTTTTAATTCTTCAAACCTTCATGCCTACTCATGTTGATTTCCCAAAAGTGAATCCACCCTATTCTACCTCTTATTTCCCTGAAAATTCCAGGCAAATCATCTCTATGCTTTCCTTCATTCTAGGTTATTCTAATGATGATTTCACTAATGCATCAATTCTAGGTTTCCTTTCTACTTTATCCCTAGGGAAACCTCCTGCAATGATATTTAATTTTGCTAGATTCATTGCTAACAATATACACTATAAATTGACCAAGTTTCCTGAAGAAGGAGTGTTTATATATTCATCATATCTTTTTCACCTCTTCCTATTTTTCCAAGAAAAAAATTTTCTACTTGCATTGCAGAAAATGGATGTTGAAGGCAATCCTCTCTCAGTAGTATTTTGGACTTCATTAGTCAGAAAAGGTGGAAGTGAATTTAACAATAAAGACTTCACTGATTTGTTTGTCAGACCGGCCATGAGTTTATTGTGCAAAGCAGAACAACCAAGAATCAGTGAGGAAATAAAAATGATTCTACAATTATCTCAACACTGTAATGTAGATGACTGGTACCTTTATGAAAATTATACAAAACTAAGGATATTTGGAGGAACCTTGGCCCCTTATAAGCTGCCCAAATTTCTAACTATCAAAATTTTTTCTCTGGAATACTTGAGGCAAGTACTAAATCTATATGCAGTAAATTTCATGGCTGCCAAGAAAAAGACACAGTTTAAACTAAGGAATAAAATAGGTCCCTTCATAGTAAACAACCAGGATGCCTTAAAAGAAATAGTCATGAGATTGTCAGAGTTAAAGTTCCAATTTTTTTTTTACTGCAGCTATGATCCACAAGGCATTCTAAGTAACATAAGGATAAACTACAAATTAAAACCATTCATACATGAGTCTAAAAAAAAAATTGAGAAATTTTCAAATAAAATGTAATGGGTAGAAAATGCATTGATTGATCCTATTGATAATACAGAGAAGGAGAGACAGAAATATAATTCACAGGAAATAACAGTCATTGAGCAGAAGGAAGCTTCAAACAAAAGGACTGGGAATGAAGAAGGCTATATAGCAGAGACCATTACAGAAAATAAATTCAAGATTATTTACAATAAAAGGGAAAACATCACTACTGCTGAGAAATAGAAGGCTATTGAAATCACTAATGATGAACAAACTGATGATGAAGCCACCATAATTGTAAATGAGAATCTAGTAGAAATTCAGAAAGAGCAGGTGTTAGCATGTGAATAGGGAAGACAAATGGTTGAAAAGCAGGTGAATTCAAAAACTCCCTCCTCTTCCAAAGAAACAGAGGGAACAGACTGTAACATTCAGAAAAAATACAAACAGATCACAGAGAAAAATGAGGAGATTAAAAATGAATTTTATTCCCAATTTCTTAAAGAAAATCCAGGGAATAAAGACAGGTTTTTGACAACTTTTGACTACTCCACAAATAAGATGATCATGTCATTCTTTAAACCAACAACTGCAGATCCAAAATCAGTTTCAGATTACACCAAAACAGATGTAGAAATGGATGCAGATGTAATACATGAACTGGATCAAATATAATTTCATAGAAGCACCACAAAAATGCTTTATTCTAAAGTAGTAACCAAAACTATGAGTGAAACTATGCTGCAAAAAACTGTGTCTAACTTGCAGAATCATATGAGTCTAGATAAAGCCTCTGTACATGCTAAGGACCTAAGGATGAAGTCCTTGGAAGACTTGGTTATATAGACTGGAGTATATCCTTCAAACATTCAGGTTTCTCAAGAACTCATAAAGAAAAAGAATGAAGATATTTCAGCCTTAAGAAAGCAATTGAAACTTCCAGAGAATGAACATCCACAAGCCAAGGAAATCCTACAACAACAAAAAGAAAAGGATGATATGATGCAACTAGTATTGAAAATGACTACTTAAATCAAAGATATGGAGAATTTGATAGAGACCCTCATAAAATAAAAAGAAACATTGAAAGAAACAAATATTTCTCCTATTCCTATAGTCATTCCAATGGTGAGTATAGCTTTTCCTTCTACACTGGCAGAGCACTTGGCACCAAAAAGAGTATTGGCAACTGTAGTGCCAGTACAATCTATAGATACCTCAGCCAGATAATCATCAACAATACAGGTATAACAAGCTACAGGTACAAAAGACATAGTTAAATATATTGAAGAAATGTCCCTTAAGAACATTGAGATCAATAATTTAAAGAAATAAAATAAAGATCTGGAATCCTCATACAAGAATTCTTTAAGCACATCTAAGGGACATGAACAGAGAGAAAAGGCCTTAGAAGAACAAGTGAAAAGTTTACGGAAAGAAGTAAACTTCAGTGAAAAGGTAAAATACATCAAAAAATACGTATGGGATAATATAATTCAAGCTATTCATTTACAATGGCCCTCAATATAGATTATCTATGAGCAAGGAGATTTATTGCAAGCAGCACTAGAAAAAATTCAGAAAAAAAAATAGAGCTTGCAGATAAACCGTCAGAAGCTATAAATCTTATTGGATTCTTGAACAACAAGAATAGAGTTGAATTGGAGGCATTAAACATTCATAGTAGGACTGAAACCATTATACAAATCAGGAAAGTCCTAACCAAAAGAAATGTCATGAACAACTTAGAAGAAAAATGTGAAGCCATGAACTTATCAATCACAAAATTCATCACCAAATACACAATGCTAAGCCAAGAAGGTCTTCCAGATATACATGGTTTCCATGAAAAGTAAATGATCCAGACTGATTATGAAAAAAATATCAGAACACATGCTAAAGGGCAGTTTTATAAACCTTTACCACAAGGTTCCTTGACTGGTAAGGTGGTCTTACAATATTTTGAAGACTCGCTCTTTTTACAGAATGAGATCAAACACATGTTTGTTATAAAACCAAACTTTGCAAAATACACTGATGCTGATGAGAGTTATAGGAAGTTGAAAGGTATGAAAATACCTAGTGCAGAGCAGTGGCAGGGATAAAATGATTGGGTATAACAACATGCAAAAGGAGCAGAACAAGTGCAGTCAATTTTTTCCATTTTTACAGTTATCAAAGGGTAAAATATTGCAATGAAAGTGTATCAGTTGAATAAACAGATTCAAAGAGTATTCGAGAATAAAATTGTAAACTCAATTTTTACTGTTGTAATTCTTCATTTTACAGCAGTAAAGTAATAAATGGACAACGTAAAAAAGTATCAGAAGTGAACCACAGGTTCAAGAGTGTAATTTGAAAGATTGTCTTCCAAGCTATCTTCTAAAAGGATATTTTTCCAAGTGCCAAAAATCATTTACAACAATGCAATAATCAGTTTTGATTAAGATAGATTAGTTCTATTTTTTCTAGATAAGAGGATAACTTACTAAGCTATTAAGAGGTTGTCCCTCTTAGTGTGTAAAGATATTTTATTTTCCTAGAGTTATTCCTAGATTTTTCTAGGATATTTTGTATTAAATAATTTGTATAAATACTTCACTCTTTGAATTATTTTGTGTGGAATAAAATTTGTCAAGACTACTATATAGATTTTTGCTGAATACATTGGATTTTGTGTGAATAGATTTGTAAAGTAACAGACTGGAACTAAGTCAAATAGACATCATAACTCGGGATCCTTGTGCTGATCAGATAAGTCAAGTGTTTTCTTGTTTTCACTATTTATATTTCTAAAAGTTCCATACATAGATTTACATGTTTTCTATCTTAAATGATTGACTAGAAATGTTTATACAGGATTAGTGTCAAAAGCTCCCTGACGACCCCTTCACATTTCACATGACTTTCATGCTCGCTTTCAAGCCTTGCACCATACTTAGTTCATAACTAAGGCAGATGGTAGGAAACAGCATCACTGAACAGGCAGATGGATATTCACTATAGTAAATCCTTGGTGCCGTGCCCTAATATGTTATTCATTGATATGTTTTTTGTTGATATCCGGACTTAGGAATCATTAATTTCTCTTAGTCCCTTTTGACCTCTTTCTTTCATCTTCTTTTCTGTAACTTAGGGATCCTTCATTTCCCTTTTTTTCAGATCTTTCCATTTCATCAAAAATACTATTTCCAAACCCTTTTAAGGTCATCTATCCTGCCCTTAGTACATTTTCTCTTTTGACCTTATTTCCTAGCTTTGCTTGCCAAGAAAATTGAATCCATAGCCCAATGTTCTGGTAGATCCCTCTGTGGTTTACGTTGAATTACCTTTTATTCCCACCAAACATTCAAACCAAAACAATTTCCCAATCATACCTAGCCTAAAATTTAATCCAAAACATAGTTAAATCATAAGGAGAGATCCCTCTCCGGAATTTAGGAAGGTTAGATCCTGAAATCCCAAAGAGGTTCTTGGTTACCCCTAGTTTTCTTCAACTATAAATCAAAATCCCACGACCTAAGAAATTACTAGGGTGATAACACCATTACAATATGCAGGGCCATGTTTGCAGAGATTAAGGGAGATATAACAAGCACATCCTTCCTTGAAGCTTTGGATTTTGATTTGATTATGAAAAATGAACTCAAACATCTATTCCTAAAAAAGCCAAAATTCAAAAGGTATACAAAGGTAGATGGAGTATTTAAAAAGTTAGTAAATATAGAGATTCCAATTGAAGAAATATGAGATAAACTATGTGAAAAAATTGAGTAATTTCTGATTCCGATAGCATGACATGAAAATAAAAATTTTGGGGCCAAATCATCATTTTTTTCCTCAAAAACAATGATAGATCATTACACAGATTTGTTTTCCTATTATTTGATACTATTATTGTAATCACTTTTATATATCCAAGTCATAGAAACTAGTATAAATTACTCTCCATTCGAGTTATCAAGTGATGCACCCTTTGATGAGAATTTTGTAAGAAAAATTTTACAAGCTTTGATCATTGATGATAATAAAAGGATTATGGATTTGTTTCATTTAGCTTTTTCTCTTATAATTTTTCCAGTTTTCATTACATCTTCTTTTCTGCATATGTTATATGTTTATGAAGTTAACTATGTAAGAAAAGTTGTATTTTAGTCTATCGTAAATCCCCTGAGGTTATTATCTATATTAGAGAATGACTTATTGAACTATTTGTTTATGTAAGTCCCACTACATCAATTAATTATCAACATGTTCATAATATTAAATATTTTTTGTTAACTTGTTAAACAATGTTTTATAATCTTTCACACTTATGATTATTAAAACATTTAGTTTGAATATTTAATTAATCATAATTTATTACATTTTTGGCTTTTACATCTACAATCTAAAATCATTGTTTGAAGTAAAGAAACAATGCTTTCCTTATTGATTAATATTATGTAAATCTTAAGCTCAACTGTGTGCAAATTTATTTATACATTGGCCATCCAAAAACCCCAAATTAAAACAAAAAAAATATTATAGATGTTTTGGCATAATTAATTGACACCAATTATCTCTGAGGACAACATCAGATTTGCGTCATCACCGGGGATACGATATTGATTTCTTTTTCCCTAGGACAATGATATTCCTATTCCTTTAAAGGTGAATAAAGTTCTATTTAGTTCTAAACCTTTCACTCGGCGATTTCACTGAAACCAAGATGGATCCTTCAAGGCATACCAAGTCTCATTTTGGTTATGAAATTGTCTTACCTTTATAGATCTAGAGAGACTGGTAAGGCAAGCCTCTTCAAAAAGAATACATGAAACCCCTTTTTCCATTCCTCAATACGAGACCACTACAGTTCTTGATCCTTTTAGATCTGGACCTATTCCCATTATTTCATGAGATCTACCTCTAAGAGTGCATGAATTAGTATCCAAAGGGGTTGGTTTCCAATCTACTTTGTTAGTTCATTAATTGGAGTCATATTATCTACCTTACGTACTAATGAAAAGAGATCATGGGGTATCACCAAAATACCTTTTCATGTAAAGATCTCAAACCTAGGCCTGTGGGTTATGGCCCACTAAGCCTAAACGGAAGCGTTTTAAAATTTTTTAACCCTTTTAACTTTTCAATGTGGATCTTTATAAAATCGGCCATCCCCTTAATGGGATTCTAAATCACCATTGCAATCATTAATATCGGCATTAAGGTTTGAATACCCGAGCCATACACATCAATATATACAACCGTCCCATAAACCTCGGCGGTCCACAGCTCCGTTTAACTCCGATTTAATACGTTCTCCGCTGCTCCGATCCATCGACGATAAAAGCACCATGTTTCCTATAACATCTCAACCTACCAAACCCCAATCATGTTTCTCTCCATTGCAGTGGAAGTAATCCCAGAACAAAATTTATGATTCAAGCTATCAAAATTCCTTGAACCTATACAGAAATTTCAGAATCGCCCACATCACCATTCGAGCAAACAAAGACTAATTGCTGCATTGGATTGTGGGTGCATGCAAGTAGATGCAAAGCGGTAAAATTGCAGGAAAATAAATATGGACCTATTACGTTGTTGACATGCATGCATGTAAACACTAATATATAGCTTCCCGCAGAGAGGACTACGTTACAATGCAATTTAAATTGCCAGTCGGCGATCGCGACGCGCTCTCCAAGTTTCAACCCAATCGGCGATCGCAATTCAATATGGCTTCCACCTTTGCCTCCAAAGTCTGATTCGATCACTGTACTGGATCCGATCTAATACAAGACCAATACATACATTGATTCGCCTTCGTTCAAATTCCTGTGAAGTCGTTACTCTGTGCCAACGAAGTTTCAATTCCATGCCAGAACATGTTCAACCTGCTCAAACCGGATCTTCCTCTGCGCTGCACGCTGTCTTCAACAAACAATCAAATATAACAATATCTCACTATTCAATGGATCTTCATCGACCCTACAGTGGTCGATGGTCAATCAGCATGCATTCACAATTGGAATTTTAACTCACGCACACATATATATAATATAACTAAACAAAGGCATAAACACAATCACGATTCAACAGTAATGCGCATTTTATCATTATATACATAACAGTTACAAAGCTAAGGCATCACAGCCTTAGGACGGTTTCTTCACTGCTACATTTTGTCTATCTACTGCTCTCTTCCTTTTTTATCTCATGCATACATACTTGCTTATAAAGTATTTACAAGGCGTGAATCAGTTAAGATCCACAAAATCTCTCCCAAAATCACTCAACAACTTACTTAAATCTCTCATTTTAAATCAATTTAAGAGCAGATATTCCCTTTGTTCAGTTTCGCTGTCCACATCCTCTTCGCTCAGCTTTGGATTCCTCTTTAATTAAGGAGGGGTTAGATGCTCCTGCATCAGACTCCCGAGGTACACAAATTTTATGACCTCCTGGTCATATGTTCCTCTTTGTCTTTAGCAATTCTAACCACTGTATTCCTTCAGTGGAATTACTTTCATGATCTTCTGTGAGCTGCAACCAACCTCTACAGTAACAGTCTCCTTCTGTTACACGATACCCCACCAAGCCCTCCACACTCGGTCTTTTGGCATCCTTCTGGTTCTCTCCTCTGGAACCAATTGAGCACACCTTGCTCTAGGTTGCTGCAAATCTTCTCACCTTTTGCTACTGCCATCCACATGACGGTAAGACCATAAAATCTCCATCTTTAACACAACTGTACCTCTTTCCCCTTCTGCTTGCATTCTGCTTCCTTCTCGCAGGAAATCCTTTCCCTGCTCTGATACCACTTGATGAAAAGAGATCCTGGGGTATCACCAAAATCCCTTTTCATGTGAAGATCTCGAACCTAGGCTTGTGGGTTATGGCCCACTAAGCCTAAATGGAAGCGTTTTAAAAACTTTTAACCCTTTTAACTTTTCAACGTGGATCTTTATAAAATCGGCCATCCCCTTAATGGGATTCTAAATCACCATTGCAATCATTAATATCGGCATTAAGGTTTGAATACCCGAGCCATACACATCAATATATACAACCGTCCCATAAACCTCGGCGGTCCACAGCTCCGTTTAACTCCGATTCAATACGTTCTCTGCTGCTCCGATCCATCGACGATAAAAGCACCATGTTTCCTATAACATCTCAACCTAACAAACCCCAATCATGTTTCTCTCCATTGCAGTGGAAGTAATCACAGAACAAAATTTATGATTCAAGCTATCAAAATTCCTTTAACCTATACAGAAATTTCAGAATCACCCACATCACCATTCGAGCAAACAAAGACTAATTGCTGCATTGGATTGTGGGTGCATGCAAGTAGATGCAAAGCGGTAAAATCGTAGGAAAATAAAGATGGACCTATTACATTGTTGACATGCATGCATGCCAACACTAATATATAGCTTCCCGCAGAGAGGACTACGTTACAATGCAATTTAAATCTCCAGTCGGCGATCGCGATGCACTCTCCAAGTTTCAACCCAATCGGCGATCGCAATTCAATATGGCTTCCACCTTCACCTCCAAAGTCCGATTCGATCACTGTAATAGATCCGATCTAATACAAGACCAATACATATATTGATTCGCCTTCGTTCAAATTCCTGTGAAGTCGTTACTCTGTGCCAACGAAGTTTCAATTCCACGCCAGAACATGTTCAACCTGCTCAAACTGGATCTTCCTCTGCGCTGCACGCTGTCTTCAACCAACAATCACATATAACAATATCTCACTATTCAATGGATCATCATCGACCCTACAGTGGTCGATGGTCGATCAGCATGCATTCACAATTGGAATTTTAACTCACGCACACATATATATAATATAACTAAACAAAGGCATAAACACAATCACGATTCAACAGTAATGCGCATTTTATCATTATATATAGAACAGTTACAAAGCTAAGGCATCACAGCCTTAGGACGGTTTCTCCACTGCTACATTTTTTCTATCTACTGCTCTCTTCCTTTTTTATCTCACGCAGACAGACTTTCTTATAAAGTATTTACAAGGCGTGAATCAGTTAAGATCCACAAAATCTCTCCCGAAATCACTTAACAACTTACTTAAATCTCTCATTTTAAATCAATTTAAGAGCAGATCTTCCCTTTGTTCAGTTTCGCTGTCCACGTCCTCTTCGCTCAGCTTTGGATTCCTCTTTAATTAAGGAGGGGTTAGATGCTCCTGCATCAGGTACCTTCTCAATCCCCTACATCGGAACACAAATTGGATTTACATCTACCTGAATTCAAACCTATTGATTTCATATCCCCTAATTGATATTCTTTTCCATACACTTTTGCAATACGAGAGGATCTCTTTTACCTCTATTCAAACCCTTTATTTGAACAAAGATAAGGATAAGAATAGGTACAGAACTTGGTCATTCGAACCCCCTAGAGATCTGTAAAAATATCATTAACTTCACTTCATCCTCCACCTTCTTTTACCCATCCATCTTCACCTCATTCTTCCCCTACTTAATCTTATATTTCTACAACCACCACCACTGAATATTCTTCATATTCATCACTAGGTATGGTTGGTTTTAGCACTATTTTTCAAGTAAGATATGCTACCATACTACTCCCAAACATATTTAATGATTTTCCAACTAGATATTTAAAACATCTTCCAAGATTCAATGGGGAAACTTGTCTTTCAGCTGAAGATCATCTAGCACCATTTCTATATTTTGGTAATAACATGAACATAGAAAATGAAAATTTATATATGAAATTTTTTATGCAGTATTTGGAAGGCAATGTTAGGATTTGTTTTAGACAATTAATAGTAAATTCCATCAGATCTTCGTAATAACTAAAACCTATCATTAAGAACCAATGAGGTGCGAAAAATGATTTTGTCTATGTCTTAACAGAATTTTAAGAGCTTAAGAAAAATTATGGTGAATGAGTATATGATTTCATCAAAATATTTAATAAAATCTATCACAAGATGCCTCTTGACTACAAACCTCTAGTACCAACTACAAAGGTTAAGTTCTCCAAAGTCTTCGAAGATGATGTTTCAATCATGTTAAGGGAAAGAACAAATCGTACCTTAGAAGACATGAAACCTAATGCTATTGAGGTTGAATCAAATATGTATGCTTCAGATAATGCTGAAAAAGCCCAAATAAAAATGAATGCCAATCAGGAAGCCTCCTCTTCTTCTAAATCCAAAAATGAAGATAAAAAAATAGATGAAATTACATCATTACTTAGAAACCTTTCAAATAGGATTTCTAAAATTGAGACACAACCTAAAGCAGTCTGGAAAACTATTGCTAGACCTCAAACACAAACCTAAGGTCAATTCAAGAAAGTTCCTCAATTACAAATTCTTCAAGGAAGTAATAATGATCAACAAATACCACTGTCGTTGTTGATTGATGATCAACAACCAGATGATAATACTTTGTCAATTACAAAGGATATTAACAACCTAGACAATACATATGTTCAAACCACTACTTCCCCTATCACTTAGAATCAAATGTCTCAAGAGGATCAAGAAAATTCTAAAGTCTCCAAATATAAAGCTTTCTTAGAATTTTTAATTCATGAACTGAACAGAAGATATGATTCAGGACCAAGGGTACATCCTAGAAGGCCTCCTAAAGATCCTGGCATAATTGAACCTCAAGTGAAATCTGCTAAAAATAAAACCACTACTACTCAACCTTTGAATCAACCAAATGATACTGCTCAAATTGATAGAAATGTTTTGATTGCTTTTAATGTTGAAAGAGAGTTAGAAAGAGTTAAAATTCTCATTCCATTATCATAACTCTCAAATAATCCTTGATATAAGAGTCAAGTCACAAAATGGATCCAAAACTCAAGTGCAGATGCTGAAGGGGACGTTATCATCCTTCAAGATGAAAACTTTCTGTAGTTTTTGGTTCAAGTTCAGATATGATAGATCAAACAATGCTACCATTTTATGTAAATTTGAAAGCCCGTGATTCATTGCTATATAATTGTATGTTATATTCTGGAACCTCACATAACCTTATGCCTAAGGTTATTATGCATCAATTACATTTTGAAATCACTCAATCTTATCATGACCTGTACACCTTTCATTCTAAACGAGTACCATGTTTAGGAATTATAAAGGACTTAGTGGTAACCGTAGCCCAAATATAAGTGAAAAGTGTAGTCCTAGATATTGTAGTCACTAATATTGCTCCCAAGCTTTGAATTCTTCTTTCAAGATCTTGATGTGCCAAACTAGGATGGTGTCTTCAGAAGGATATGCATTTTGTTACAATTCCTTTATATGTAAGAGAAAATATTATGTTGTATAGAGAGGTTAGATCTATACATATTTTTTGTAAATTAGACCAAGCTAGAAATCATCCCATTTATTTTGTTGACCAATATTTTGGTTGTTTCCAATTATCTTCAAATATTTCACAAAATTCTGAACTCAAAATTGAAGATGTAGTTGAAACTCCTAAATCTATTCAAAATGATATCTTGAAAATTTACTTTAATGGATCTTGTTATAAAGATGGATTTGGAGTTTTTGTTGTTTTAATTTCACCATAGAAATAGAACATAACCCAATCCTACAAGCTAGATTTCTATGTCACTAATAATGTTGCAGAGTATGAAGCTTTCCTTCTAGGTTTAGAACTAGCCAAGAGCCTAAAATTTCAAGATTTATGTGTTTTCAATGATTATGAACTCATAGTTAGATAGGTTATGGATATTTTTCAAACAAAACATCCTAGGCTTAGGTCCTACATAAATGAAGTTTGGCATTTAGTTGAAAATTTTCTAGAAATGAAAACATTGATGTAGACTCCTTAGTTATTTTTGCAAGATTTTTCAAAATACTAGACCAAATTCAAGTACAATACCAAATCCAAGTCAAATATAGGCCATCCATTCCAGATAATTTAAAATATTGGAAAATATTTTAAGATGATGAAGAAATTAAATCTTTTCTTCAAGTCATTGATGAATTATATGTTTTACAAATTGAAGAAGATCAATTAGATATGAATGAAATTTTTAAATAAAAATGAAAATTATGATTTAAATTCAAAAGTGGTTGATCATAATATTATCCAATTATCAAAAGATTTCATTCATAAAGGCCTTGTCCCTTTAGAAAAGTTATTCATTAAAAATAATGTCGCTAGAAATCCACTGTCAATTTCATAGAGGATGATATCGAAGAGTCTAACATTGGAAGATATGAAGACATTAAGAACATAAAAATTTGTGCATCTCTACCTCCAGAAGTTAAAACTGAATATCTTAAGCTTCTTAAAAAATATAAAGATGTTTTTTCTTGGTCTTATGCTAAATTTAAAACTTATGACACATCCCTTATAGAGAATAAAATTCCACTAAAACCTGAAGAAAATCCTTACAATAAAAAACTAAGAAGAATTAATCCAATTTTGCTTCGAACTATAGAGAAAGAACTTAAGAAACTACTTGATGCCCAAATAAATGTTCCCTTAAGATACTAAGACTAGGTAGCCAATTTAATTCCTGTTAGGAAGAATAGTGGGGAAATCAAACTTTGTGAAGAATTCAAAACCATAAATAAACCATCCCTACAAGGCAACTATCCATTACCGAATATGGACAATTTACTCCAAAAGGTTTCAGGTTCTAATAGAATTTCCATGCTTGATGGTTTTTTTAGGTATAACTAGATAATGGTGAATCAAGAAGACATAAATAATACTACCTTTACCATCCCCTCAAGTACATTCATGTATGCCAGAATGCCATTTGGGTTATCAAAGTTTGGAGGAAAATTTAAAAGAGCTATGGAATTAGCTTTTGTGGGTAAGGCACATAAGTCTGTAGTTATATATCTTGATGATCTTACTATTTTTTCTAACTCAGATCAGAAACATTTAAAACACCCGACGAAAATTTTTGGCAGGTGTAGAAAATTCGGGATATCTCTCAACCCTAAGAAGTATTTTCTTGCTATCAAAGAAGGAAAGTTACTTGGTCACATCATTTCAAAGGAAGGAGTGGTGATTGATCCTAAAAGAGTATCAAAAATTCAATCACTTTCATTGCCAAGGAATAAGAAAGAGATCCAATATTTTCTTGGAAAAAATAACTTCTTGAGAAGATTCATTCCTAAGTATGTTGAAATAGTTAGAGACATAACTGATATGCATAAAAATAATCATGAAGTTAAATGGAATATTCCTCCTAGATTTTCTTTTGATTAGATTAAGAAGGCCATCTCTGAAGTGCCAACTTTAGATAGCCCCATTTATTTTGAGCCATTTAGTATATTTTCCTTTGTCTCTGAAACCACCTTAGCTGCTATCCTTTTACATGAAACTTAATATGGTGATGATCAACCCATAGAATTTTTCAGCAAAGTCACGCGATATGCAGAAATCAAGTATGATATTACTTAAAATAAAGCCTTCTCTATTTTTCAAGTCTTAAAATATTTCATAATGTATGTCCTTCACTCAACCATTTATGCTTATGTTCCTAACAGTTCTGTAAAAAATTTTCTCACCCAACCAGACACTGATGGGACAAGAATAAGATGGATCACCCAAATCCTCGAGTTTGATCTCAATATCAAAACCAGCAAGCTAGAAAAAGGTCAAGCTTTAGCCAAATTTTTAGCTGAATCTAATTGCAAGGTCTTAGGAATACATTATGTTTTTGAAGTCTTAGAGATGAATACAAAAGAACCTTCTTCCAACTCTCACGAGGAGAATACAAAATAACATTCCTTAATTGTAGAAGGGGAGAATCCACAACAACCTTCCCAAGATTATGAAGGAAATACATAACAATAATCTTCACCTTTCAATCAAACATTCCCTGTTCATATTGATGAAAATTTTCTACTATCAGATTGGTATGCAGATGTTATACACTTTCTCATCAACTTTGAGTGTCCTAGTCAATTTTCAATAAATCAGTGCAAGACACTTAAGTTGAAATCTATGAAGTATTGTATCATAAATGCTAAATTTTAGTGGAAGGATCCCCTGAACATTCTGTTACTTTTTTTAGCAGAAACTGAAACTGAAGGAATCATTAAGTAGTTTCATAAAGGGATATGTGGAGGCATTATGCATGGAGAGCCACAACATACAAAATTCTAAGGGTTGGATTCTATTGGCCTACTTTTTTTTCAAAAGTACGAGAAAAGGTTAGAATTTGCATTCCATGTCAGATGTTTACTCAAAAGAAAAAAATTGTCGCCCTTCCACTAGTCCGAGTGATAGTTTCAACACCCTTCTTACAATGGGGACTAGATTTTATGGCAAATATTCACCCAGCCTCAAGTAATCAACACAGATGGATTTTAGTTGCCACAGAATAAATCACCAAATGGGTGGAGGCCATTCCATTCAGGAATGCTACAGATACAATAGTGATTAAATTTATTGAAGAAAATATTATGTCCAGATTTGGATGTCTTCAACAAATAGTAGCTGTTAATGAAGCAACATTTAGTAGTGTAAAAATGATTGTGTTCTAAAAGAAGTATCAAATTTTACTACATAATTCTACTCCTTATTATCCACAGGGAAATGTTCTTGCAGAGTCATCAAAAAATAGCCTGGTCACGGTAGTTAAAAATACTATAGAATACCTTAAGAATAATTGGGGCAGACACCTTATCTATGCAGTTTGGGCTAACATAATATCTCCCAAGAGGTCAATAAGTAAGCCTCCTTTTTAGTTTGTTTATGGTAAAGAGGAAATATTTCCTACCAATTTAGCTTTCCCTGTTCTTAAATTTTTACAAGAGACTAGTGGAGAACATGATGAGTCATTTAGAAGGATAAATCATATTATTGAATTAAATGAAAACTCAGATGAAATTCAATACAAGCTAAGGAAACATCAGAATAATATGAAAAGTCTATTTGATAAAAAAGCAAGGAAAAGAGAATTTAGAGAATTAGATCTATTTTTGAGATGGGATGGTAGGAGAGAGGACGGAGGTAAACATGGGAAATTTTATAACCTTTGGTTTGGACCTTTCATCATTGCTGAAGTAAAGGGTAGCAATACCTTTATTTTATAGAATTGGGAAGGACAATTTTCTTCATTGCCTGTCAATGGAAGTTTTCTGAAGCATTACATCCAATACTAAAGAAACTGAAGAAGATTCAAAATCATCATTGTACATTACTAGTTTGTTTAAAATTTTTAAGTTTGATTTTTTTTTCACAACAAAGCTGACTGCATCAGACTGAGGGGAAGACACTTAGATCTACTTGTTCTCTACATCCTAGAAGAGGAACTAGTCCTAGTTGGATCCAAGGTTTTAACATTATTTGGTTTGATAAGTTATAATATTAGAAAAAATAAAAAATTCAAATGTTAAGTTAGGGTATGAATGGAAAAAGTGAAAATAAAAAAATTTCTGGACTATTGTTACTTCATTATTCATATCAATAAAATGTTAGAGGTGGATTGCCCTAAAAAATGAAGGAAAAATAAAAATTTAGAAAAGAAAAAAAAATGGATGCTTTAGCTTATAAGAATAAAATTTTAAAGGATGCTTGTTTAAATGCGCCATTTAAATGTTAATTATTATAAATTTGTGATTAATTTTCTTAATTAAGAATTAATCCTTGTTTTTATAATCGACATAAAACATTTTTGTAAATCCGGTGCATGATTTTATTTTATAGTTGAAAACGAGAAAATGTATTTGTCATTTGTAATAAAGATCACACATTTTTCATCAATAGATCTCCTCCCCACTGAGATCAATGACGGGGAAGATTTTCACACACCCGTCATCCATTTCTCGTTAACGCCCGGGTGGGGGGGTATGAAAAGAAGTATTAAGGGAAGGCATGCCCTCCCTACGTGTTTCCCTCACATCACTTCGCACTGTCGCACCCCTCATGCGAAACCATAAACCATTCACTACCCCCCTGAAATTCACATATCCCTCACTCATGGTTTTTCCTCTAGCCAATGGCTAAATGGATCTCACACTTTGATCATTGTCCAACATCGAGCCATATGCTACCTCCTAATATTCCCATTGCCACTTTGTCCCTATTTTTTTCCTATTGGTCTATTGTGATCCTGCTTCCAGACCGTTGATTGGTCGTTTGATCACACCGCTCCTATGTTGTTAACTACTATGGCAACTAATAAAATGGCTACCATAACCTTCTCAACTATAAATAAACCCAATTTTTTGAGATTATCACCTTTTCTTAATTGATTTACTATTTGTTGAAGGTATACAGTTTCCATCACGCACTTTCTTCAAACCATTTTTATTGATCTCATACCAAATCATATTTTCTTCCCTTTGTCATCTAATTCCCCATTCTTTTCCTTTTTCTATCAGCATGTCTCCCAAAGGAAATACTAGAAAACATATTTCATAGGAAAAACCTTCCATTGCCGCCCCGATCGACCTCGAAAATATTCCTCTTACAGACTCATTATACAAGATTGCTGACATAGAGTGCGAGTTCGAGCTTCATGAATGTGGTTGAAGAAAAATTACCTTGAAAAACAAGATCAGATCAAATTATGGAAATCCCTTCTGCCCCTCTTCTGTTTTCCCAAAACCTATGATTTTCTAGACCTGGTTATCTAGTGCCAAACCATATATGATCATGTTAGAATAACAATAGTGTCTCAGAATGGCGAAATTATGATTTTCATTACCATTTAAGCCATCAAAATAATTCTTTTAATTCCCCAATCAGATTACTTGAGTTTACTTTCACAAGCATCCCTTATGGAACTGTAGCATAAGCTAAACTTTCCCCAAAGAGCTCATATTTTTGAGACATTCCTGCCAGATGATGTCAAATTTTCCAAGAGAAATCCACCCTATCCATCTTCAATGTTCCCTGAAGCCACTAGACACATCATCTCCCTGTAGCCCTATCTATTAGGTTACCTAGATGATAAAACACTTGATGAATCCATTCTTGGATTCTTTTCTATATTTTCTAAGGATCATCGACCTGCTTTCATGTATAATTACAGTCAATTTTTGGCTGATAATATACATGAGCAGTTTATGAATTTAAATACACAAGGCATGTTAGAGTACAATTTTGTACTTGTTCACATGTTTCTATTGTAGCAAGGAGATTCACTTACAATCACACTAACCAAACAAGATGAACAAGGGATTAATGAATTAGTCATCCATTAGACAGGTATGGTCAGATATATTTCAGCTAAATTAACTTTTCGTGAGACTGACAAGGGTTTCGTGAGACTGTGGATAATCCGGAAAACTCTCCAGTAAATTAACTTTCTCAGACTTCATCGATATAATCATACACCCATTAGCACAACTCCTTAGCAGAAATGCAAAGACTAGAACTGGTGAAGATATAACAAGGATTTTACATTCAAATGAGCAAGGTAGGACTGGTGATTGGTCTTTATACGAAAATTTCCCCGAAATAAGGATATATGGTTATGAACTTGCACCATATAAGCTTCCAAAGTATCTTCCAATGATAATTTTCTCCTTAGAATATATTTGGAAAATTATAAACATGGATGATCTTCATTTTGTATTAGGGAAGAGAAAGTGACAATTGAAGATCAAATCTAAACTTGGCTCATTCATGTGCAACAGAAGGTCAGCTAGTATTGAGGTAGATACACTCTTAAAGAACATGATCTTTTATCCCATATTCACCTAGTCATATGACCCCTTTGGTGTCATTTCAAGTCTAATGGTTGAATTAAAAAAAAGCTCCTTACTATCATACTCCAAGGCCAGAAATATATAAATTTATAAATCAGGAGCAGTGGGTAGAGAATACACTTCCAGAAGCAGAAGAAAACTTTTTGTCTACTTATAGTGTACAGACTCCAATTTCTTAGAGTAAACAACAGAAAAGGGTAAGATAAGAAACTTCATCTACTATGGATTTTATTAAAGAATTCATAATTCAATAGAAGAAGCCAAAGACTAACTTGATAGTCTCTACAGAATAAAATAAAGAAAAACTAGAAATGATCAATCTTATAGATGCAGAGGTGTCCAAATCAGCTGGAACAAGTGTTCCTAATACTCCTCCCACATCTTCACGTTATCCAGAGCCTATAGAGATCATTTAGACTATCAAAACCAGCTCTCCTGATGATCATAATATCCTTTCAAAGTTCCTAGAGATAAATAATAAGAATGAAACATTAGAGTCAAATGTCTACAACCAATTCTTGAAGAAGACCTCCACTTCTCCACAGATACTTCTCTCTACTTGTGACAGTGAGAAAGGTAGGATGTAGATCGCTTTATTACAAGCTCAAGTTCCATTTTTGAAATTTCCATCAGACTACAAGAATACCATATTTTCATTTGATAGTAATCAAATTCATCCAATAGATCAAATGGATATGGACAAAGATTCTATTGAGATGTTGTTTTCCACCATGACCTTTATAGCCATGTCCCTGTCTAAGATTAGGAGTGCTTTATCTAATGTACAATCTCAACTTAAGAGTGAGAAATTGTCTTCTCTAGCTAAAGAAAACAAACTAATGTATTTGGAAGACCTTGTAGTTAAAATTCGATATGGTCGAAAGGATTGTAAGGCTGTAAAATAAATACTTAAAATAAAAATGCAAACATTGAAGCTCTGTGAAAACAGTTAAAGATATTTTCTACACAAGACCCACAGACCAAGGAGATTGAAGAAAGTGAGAAGAATAGAGAATAAACTATCAAGTTAATCATTGAGAAAAATATCTAGATTAAGAAAATGGAGGAGAATATTGATGGATTGTTTAAAGAGAAATAATCAACTCATGAGCTTGTGATTATTCCACTCACAATAGTCCCTATAGCAGTTGGAGGTACATAGCCTAGTTCATCATCGACAACCATTGAGTCTACATCAACAATAGGTGATCTAGCAAGGATATCATAAGAATTCGCCACACAAAACAAGAAAGTGAGATGCTACTAGAAAATTTTAAGAATTTAGAGACACAAAAGATTAAAAATGACACTTTTTATATGGAGGAAATACATAAGTCTAATAGGTTGGAAACTAATATGATGAAGTTAGAATGTGAGTTCTTAATGGTGGACACGTTTGCCCAAGCCAAGGAAAGTATTTGGAAAAAGATCAACCAATCAATGACAGCTGTATGGCCAGCCATACAGATCATTTTTGAACAACAATAATTGATTACAAAATGTAGAGTAGTCATAGAAAAGGAAAAAGAAACACTTAATAATAAACTAGCAGAAGCCTTGTAGGTTTTAACCCTGAACAAAAATTATCTACATATGAATCTTATAACAGAAAATAAACAAAAGTGAGAGCATAAAACATAAAATAGATAAATAGAGAGATTTTCCCCTGGATCCCAAATTGGGACGACCAGCTTGATATTTCATTATATTCCTTTTAGTGTTACAACACATATATATACATGCCAAAGAATACATAAACCCTAATCCATTAAACTTGGATTAGATCATAACTATAGTTCCCTTGACCGGATCTACAAAATACCGGGGGCCGAAAACCATCATACCCAAAAACCATGTGCAAAACCATGCACAAAACCATGGGTGCAAATCGCCCAGAGGAAATTAAGGACCAAAAATTCCGCCGGGGCACTGCCCTAAACCCTGACAGGGGGGCTACCACCCCCCCCCCCCTGTGACCCTCCCATTGCGCCCACCGCAAAGGCGGGGGGGGGGTGTATCGTCCCCCCCCACTCTTACCCCTCCATGTGTGATTAGTCATGGAAATAATATAACACATACCCAAGATTCTCCCACTTGTTGTTTTATTTCCATAGGGCCATAGGAGAGCTTAGTCATTGGCCCAATTCTTCAACACCGATTGTTTCTATACACCAAGAGAACTTCTGAGTGCTCACAGACTTCGTCAATGCATCCGCAACATTCTTCAAAGTGTCCACCTTTACCAGCAACACCCTTTTAGCCTAAACCATATCTCTAACAAAGTGATATTGAACATCAATGTGATTTGTCTTTGAATGATAAGCAGGGTTCTTAACCAATAAAATTGCACTTCGCTATCACAGTCTACCCTTGTAGCTTTTTGTACCAACCCCATACTTGAAAACACAATATTTGCAACCAAACTACTTCCTTTCTTGCAAGAGTGGTTGCCATGTATTCTACCTCTGCAGTTGAAAAAGCCACTACAGAATATATTTTACTCATCCAACTAACAGCGCCTCCAAATAGGCTAAACACATACCCACTTGTAGATCTTCTTTGGTCCAGATCTCCAGCCTAGTCTACATCAACAAAACCATGAATGTCCAACATTATTTCCAATCATGGTCTTCCCTGGTAACACAATCCATAATCACTACTGCGACATAAATATCTAAAAACCTACTTCAGTGTTGTCCAATGCTCCTTCCCTAGGTTTGAAATAAACCTGCTCAATACTTCCATTGCATGTGCAATGTCTGGTCTAGTAAAGACCATTACATACATTAGGCTACCCACTGCACATGCATATGGAGAACAAGACATATCCTCCTCTTCTTCCTGTGTCTTGGGACACTGTTCAGTATAAATATTTACACCTATAGGAATAGGAACATTCACCGGTTTACTATCCTACATATTGAACCTCTGCAATATAGTCTTGACATACTCCCTCTGGTTTAAATAGAGATTCCTCTTTGCTCGATCTCTCTTAATTTTCATGCCCAAAATATAGTTTGCAGCACCAAGATCCTTCATGTTGAATTTGGAGAACAGTTGGGTCTTCAAATCTTGGATAATTTCTTTATCATTTCCAATCAATAACATATCATCCACATACAATACCAAAGAAATAACACGGTCACCAATTAATTTAAAATAAACACAGTGATCCTCCTTGCTTCTAGTGAAGCCAAGTCCCTGTATATAGGTATCAAATTTCTGATACCACATCCTTGGTGACTGATTTAACCCATATAGAGGCTTCTTCAACTTGCATAACAGTTCTCTCTTACCCTTCACCATAAAGGCTTCAGGTTGATTCATGTAGATATCCTCTTCTAGATCCCCGTGAAGAAAAGTTGTCTTCACATCCATCTGTTCTATCTCAAAATCAAATGCAGTAGCAATGGATAAAATTAATGTAATAGAAGTAACTTTGGTGACACGAGAAAAAATATCACCAAAATGAATTCACAGCACCCAGGAATAACCTTTTGCTACCAAACGAGCTTTTTGTTTCTCCACCTTGCCTTCTACATTTATCTTCTTCTTAACCACCCATTTTCTCCTGATGGGCTTCCTTCCAGCCGGCAACTCCACCAGATCCCATGTCTCAATTTTGTTCAAGGATGCCATTTCATCAACCATGGCCTCCTTCCAGAGTTTTCCATCCTCTGAATCTACTGCCTCCCTGATAGTTCTGGGATCATCATCAATTATAGTTAAGGCAAAACCTTAACAGAAAGCAGATGGACTATACCTTTCTGGTTGCCTTCTTTCCTGAACTAATCTTCTAATAGCTGGAGTTTGTGTCTCTTCATCTTCTGAGTCTTCTTCTGTTGTAGAGTCTGATTCATCCTACTTTAGCTCAAACTCTATTTTCTCAGTTTCCTTTGGTTGGACTTAATGTTTAACAACATATTTCACTTCTCTAAACACCACATATCGGCTATACATAACTTTCCTTGTTTCTAGGTTCCAAAGCTTGTAACCCTTTAAACCATCCTTATACCCAATAAAGACGTACCTTTCAGATTTATTATCCAGCTTGGTCCTTTTCTGCTTTGGAACATGTACATATGAATCACATCCAAATACCCTTAGATGTGAAAGAGAGGGTTTCTTACCAATCCATACCTCATGTGGAGTCTTATCCTCCAACACTGATGAAGGTGATATGTTAACCAGATAGCATGCAGTTTCCATTGCCTCTGCCCAGAATTCTTGTCCTAACTTGGTATCACTGAGAATACTTCTTGCCTTTTCCATCAGTGTTCTTTTCATTCTTTCTGAAACTCCATATTTTTGAGGTGTGTATGGAGTAGTCTTCTGCCATGCTATACCACACTTCTTACAAAACTCTTCAAATTCCTTCTTATAGAACTCCCCACCATTATCTGTCCCTGGCGCCTTTATCTTCTTCTTTGACTGGTTTTCCACCACTGCTTTAAATTCTTTAAATCTATCAAAAGCTTCATATTTCTTCCTCAAGAAATATATCCATGTATTCCTTCAGAAGTCATCTATGAATGAAACATAGTACATAGACTTTCCTAGTGATGGAACTGACACGGGTACAAACACATCACTGTGCACAAGTTCTAATATCTTGTTCACCCTCTTAGCACTAGAAGAAAAAATCACCCGATTCTGCTTCCCATATACACAATGTTCACAAAAATCAAAATCTAGAGAGCAGTTATACATACATTCTACCATACCATTTCTGTGTAGTATCTAAAGGCCCTTCTCTCCAATATTTCCAAACCTTGGATGCCATAGCATGGTCTATTCTCCAGAGACAGTTCGGCTTTCCGCTCCACTTTCAGGAACCACAAAACTATTACACCCATCAATAACAGTTCTACCTTGTAGATTATATAGAGTTCTAGTCCGAACTCCCTGCATTAATACTAGTGCTCCTCGAACCATCTTGAAAGCATATTTCTCGAACATTGTTTTTACACCTGCATCATCCATCTTGCTTATAGAAATCGGATTTCTCGCCAATGCAGGAATATGCAGAACATCAAGAAGTGTTCTAATCCTTCCACCTTGTAGCTTCAGCTTGAACTTTCCACGTCTAGCGATTCGATCCTTCCTATCATCCCCTAGGAAGACATCACCACCATCATATTTCTCATACTCACAAGACCACTCCATATGGGGAGTGAAGTGAAAGGATGCACCTTAGTCAATCAACCATGACTAATGATGTACATGTGTATTTGAAGAAGAAGCCAAATACACATCCCCACCTTCATCTGAGGTGGTTTTTTCCTCTGCAGAAGGAGCATCATCAGATCCCTTTCCTTTCTCAGGAGCTTTAGATCTGCACTCCCTTTTGTAGCTCCCTTCCTTTCCACATTTCTAACATACCTTTACAAACTTTCTAGGAGATTTAGATCTCCTTCTAAATTTTGATCTCCCACTCGAAACCTTATTCTTGTTTCGGTTTTGGGACCTTCCACGTATAGATACGGCATCTCCATTCTAGCCCTCGATATTTTTCTATCTCATCTTCTCCGAAAACAAGGCTGAGAAAATGTCATCAAAATTCAAGGTAGTTGTATTGCTACCTATTGCAATAACTAGACTATCCCACGAGTCTAGTAGAGAACAAAACAAACTGATGCACTTACCTTCATATGAGATTTTAATGTCAACAAATGGCAGCTGACTTACCACAATATTGAAGGCATTCAAATGCTCTGTCACCGAGTATCCATCCTTCATCCTCAAGTTATACGACTTTTTCCGCAGGAACAACTTATTGACCATAGAATTAGATTGGTACAAAATCCCAAGTTTTTCCCACAAATTCTTCGTCGTAGCTTCCCCAGATATATTCAAAAATACTGAATCTGAGACACACAATCGTATTGTGCTCTTAGCCTTTCGATCCAGTTTCTTCCAGTCTTCATCGGACATTGTCGTAGGTTTAGTACCTAGATCTACCATGATCCACTGATATTTATCCACCAACAGTTCCTCCATCTTGAGCTTCCACAAATCAAAACTCTGACCATTAAATTTCTCGATCTCTATATTTTCGCCACTCGCCATCGCAAGAATCTATCCCGCAAATCTCCCACTGAACAGGGTCTACATCAGGCTTGAGAAAAAAAACGTCAGCAGCAAAGGTGTCCCCTTGAAGCCAAAACAACTCTGATACCAAATGTAGGTTTTAACCTTGAACCAAAATTATCTACACACGAATCTTATAACTTAAAATAAACAAAAGTGAGAGCATAAAACATGAAACAGATAAACAGATAGATTTTCCCCTGAATCCTAAATCGGGAAGTCCAGCTTGATAGTTCATTATATTCCTTTTAGTGTTACAACACATATATATACGTGCCGAAGCTACATAAACCCTAATCCATTAACCCTGAATTAGATCATAACCATAGTTCTCTTGACCAGATCTACAAAATACCAGGGGCCGAAAACCATCATACCCCAAAACCATGTCCAAAACCATGCACAAAACCATGGGCGTGGACTGACCACTAGAAATTGAGGACCAAAAATTTTCATCGGGGAGCTGCCCCAGACCCTAACAGGGGGGCTACTGCCCCCCCTGTGACCCCCCCATTGCGCCCAGCACAAAGGTTGGGCTATCGCCCCCCATGCATGATCAGTCGTGGAAAGAATATAATACATACCCAACAAGCCTCAGATATGATAAAGGTGGTCAATTGAAAAAGAAATGCAGAATTAGAATAAATAATATTGTAGACAGAACAACCGCCATTTTAGAAATAAAAAATGCTCTACAGAAGAAGAATTTTCTTAATCAGTTGGAGACTAAATGTCAGAATTTAGACATTTTTTTCCAGAGGTTTCATTCAATGTTCAATGTGTTAAATCGGAAAGGACTTCTTCGATAGGTAGATCCATATGAAAAACTGGTTAATATGAAGGAGTACTGCAAATAGTTGTATACCATTGCAATAGACAAGGCTAGGTTTTCAAGGATTAAGGGACATATAAAATTCAAAGCCTTTCTTGAAGCTTTGGACCTTGATTTTATTATAAAGCATGAAATCAAACATATGTTCATAAATAAGCCAACATTCGAAAGGTATACAGAGGTGGATGGAGTATTGAGAAAGGTAGTAAATCTGGAGATTTCAAGTGAAAAAAATATGGGATAAACCATGAGAAACAATCAAGTAATTTATGATTCCAACAACATTTTTGGGTCCAAATCATCAATTGTTTCCTCAAAAATAGTCACAAATCATTCATCATTTTTGTTTTCCTGTTTTTTGATACAATTATTGTAATTAGTTTTAGATATTTTCTAACTCATATAAACTAGTATAAATAACTCTTCATTCGAGTTATTAAGGGTTTCACGCTTGGATGAGAATTTTGTAATAAGAAGTGTACAAGATTTTATCATTGATGGTTATAAAAGGATTCTGGATTTGATTCATTCAGTTTGTTCTCTTGTAAGTTTTACAGTTTTCATTACATATTGTTTTTTGCATATGTTTAATGTTTATGAAGATAAATAGGTAAGAAAAAGATGTATTTCAGTCTATCTTAAATCCCCTCATGTTATTCTCTATATTAGAGAATGATTTATTGAACTGCCTTTTTATGTCAGTCCCTCTACATCTACTGATTATCAACATCTTAATAATGTTAAATATTGTTTGTTAAGTTGTTAAACATTGTTTGGCAGTCTTTCACACTTATGATTATTAAAACATTCAGTGTGAATATTTAAGTAATCATAGTTTCTTACATTTTCTTCTTTTACATCTACAATATCAAATCAACGTTTGAAGTAAAGCAACAGTCATTTCCCTATTGATTAATATTATCTAAATTTTAAGCACAATTGTATGCAAATTTCTTTATACATTGTTCATCCAAAAACCATAACATACATATATATATATATATATATATATATATATATATATATATATATATATATATATTATTGATTCTATGGCATAATTAATGGACTCCAATTATCTCATAGAACAACACATGGGTCACACTTTTAGGCCGAATGTTGCAATGAAATTTCAAACTTTTACTCTTTTATCAAATAGAAGCCCTTAGAATTCATATAACCATTATGGATTTTGATTTACAGTAAAAGGAAAAATTGTGGAGAAATATGTTTTTGTAGTAATGATATTTTTTGAAAATAAAAATTAGTGTTATAGTATGTCAATTTTTCATTAAATTAAATGTTTTTCTTTTGAAATTTTCACACACCTTAAAATGTATGGGTGTGTTTGTGTATAATAAATTAGTCTAGAATGTGCAATTTTTAAAATAGATAGCGCATATATATATATATATATATATATATATATATATATATATATATATATATATATATATATATATATATATATATATACACACACACACACACATACACACACACACACACACACACACACACACACACACACACATATATATATATATATAAGAGCATGATCTACATATACAGAAAAATGTTTTTCATATTTTTTTGTATGCAAAATTATAATTTTTATTATTTTTTGAAGTTAGCAAAGTAATATTTCAATTTCCTTTTGTAGACACATGTGTTTACCTAAGCTTTTTTCAACTATATAAATAAATTGGAAAACCAAGAGTACCCTTTTGAAAAAAAACCTCGTAAAAAAATATAGTGGTATTTAAAAAAAAAAAATTGTTGTGTATATTTTATGTTATTGATTTTTTATTCAGCCTCTTTGAAACTATCCAAAAAAAATTGAAGCGTTATCTTTGAAATAAATTAGATGAAAAATATCATATGAATTTTAAAATGTAAAAGTAATAAGCCATTGGATAGAGGATTCCTTGATGAATCCAACATGATCAAATTTCCACTTAAGGAAATAATTTTCCCTAGTCCACTAGGGTACAAAAAGGTGTTGTAGAGAAATATTCATAAGGGATGTTAAAATTGTGGTTTTTAGGAACTCAAAATCTCAAGTGAGTGCTTAGAATATAAATTAAAATAGTTCGATCATGGTTTTAAGAAACCCTCGATCAAGTGATTTACATGGTTAACCAGTGGCTGGATCGAGCTATTGAGCTTCATTGAGCTATCAATATTCATCAATCATTTCTAAAACTTAAAGTTTTCAAAACTTCAAGGAAGTTTTATTTTTAAGGATATGATCCTTATGTGCATCCCACAGATTTAGAATCAATAAAGATATAAATTTTAATCTATTAATAATTTAACCAAATCTGATAATATTTTACTTACAATGGAAATTCAACTAGATCAAGGTTATGAACAACATTATAAATTTTTTACGTTATTTTGTCGAGAGATGCATTGTACAACCTAGTATGGGGGAAATGCGCAAGTATGTTTTTCCGTGCTCAAAATATACCTTTAATTTGAATGGATCATAAATTTACGTTCCAAAAATGTTTTTACCACATTGAAATTTCAAATTATGTAAATTTTTTAACATATTTACTCTACGAAAATCAACATCATTTCATAAAACAAAAGAAAAAGATCATTTTAACACAAGCAATAAAAAAATATTTATGTTTTATATAAAATGGTTCAAAAAAAAATTAGTATTTCTTTTAGTTAAATATTTATAACATTGATATTTAACAGGAAAAACCATCTATTTTAGATATATTAAAACTTTTAAACACATAAAATATTTCGAGGTCAAAGTTGTAACAGAATTTATGATAATTGAAAATATTAATTTGAAGTAATTTTTTTATAATTTTTGTTATAATGTCATGTAGAAACATCATTAAATCTAATATTGATATTAAAAAATATATTATTATTATTATTGTTGTTGTTGTTGTTATATCTGATATTAGTATTAAAAATTCAATATTAATATTATTAAATTGAATAATTTTAGATTAAAATAATATTAAATTTAATATAATATATAATACGTTATATTATAGTATATATTAATATATTAGGATTTATATTAAATACAAATATATGTAGGAAAGAAGAACAAAGACCCATAGTGATAGAGGTGGAGGCATAAATGGAGTGACAAGGGCGAGATGGAGATAAAGTGAGGAAGAAAGAAGAGGAGGAGTGAAGACAAAGAGAAGGACATGAGAGAGACAAAGAGAGAGATGGAAACACAAATATAAAGGGGAAGGAGAGAGAATGATATAAGCAGGGAGATAGTGAAAGGCTTTGAGGGTAGAGAGAGAGAAATAGAAAGAGTGATTTGGGGGAGAGGGGGAGGTAGGATAGAAAGGGGGAGATATGAAGAACGAGAGAGAGGACTTGAGAGAGAGGAGGAGATATATATATATATATATATATATATAATGAGAGGGAGAGATAGATGAGGGGGAAATACAAAGGGATGTGGAGAGAGAGAGAGGGAGTGATAAGAGAGATGGAGAGAGAGGGAGAGTGAGGGATATATAAATATATAGAGATAAATAATGTGTATCTTTGTGGGATGATATAGAGATACAATGGGATATATATATATATATATATATATTGTTTGATTATGATATTACTAGTGTAGTCCCTTATTGTTATTTTTGTAACTCTGTAACCCCCATATTTTTATTATTCTTTACTTACATTATTATTGTTAGGTCAGCTAGGATTATATTGTGACCCCATGGACCCCTATATATAGAAGGAGGTTTTGTCATTTGTATCATCCAATAATTGTTCATTTATGTAATGTATTGGAGGTTTCCCCATCCAAGTGGCTAATTTCTAAGGCGTTGATCTCTCTTTTCTTCTATTTTTGGAGCTGGTTTCATAATATTTGGTATCGGAGCTTTGGATTCTAGCGTTTCAATGCTCCAACTAGGTCATCATGGCATGTTCGCTTAAACTTGTTCTCTAAAAAGGTTCAGAAGCTGAAATTTCAACAGCATGAAGCCGAAATCCGGAGGAGCGTCGTGGAAAATTTTCAAATCCTAGTTTGAAACATTTTTGGAGATATGATCTATGGAATTTAGGGCTTTTTTCAGGCTATTGAATTTAACCTAAAAAGGTCATCATGGAATTTTGTCTATAGCTTTTTTTCTATGAGGTTTCAGAAGCTAAAAAATTTGTAGAGAGAATCCAAAACCCTCACACACGTTATGAAAATATTTCAGATTTTTATTCACAATATTTCTAGAGATAGGGTCTTTGGAAGCTAGGGTTTTTTCAGGCTCCCCAATTTCATCTCGAAGAGGTGACCGTGGGAAAATCGTCATAACTCTCCCTCTGAGAATGGGAATGGAATTATGTAAAAAATATCCGCACGTACATAGACTAGTTTACTTTGTATCAATTTCAGAGCCAAACGAGGAAACAGTGACACATGGCATGTCATACAAGTTTTCTCTACTGACCTAGTCCATAATTAGGTCATTGTTGGAGATTGGTCATAAATTTGTCTTGAATAATCCAATCAGGTCAAACCATTGGAATTTGAAAAAAAGATTCATAGGGTTACTACAAGGCCAAATTTCATATATTGAAGATCTAAAATCATAAAGATAATTCATTTTCAATATCGAGCTCCTCAAAATCAAGAAAAGAGTGTGTTATTTTTTTCAAAATGCATAAGTCTTATTTGAAAAATCAGTTTTAAGTGATTCGAAAGGACTATTAAGTATATATATCGTGATTGGATTCTAAAATGCTTCCTAAAAATAATTCAACACCCATTAATCCCTGATATTACACTAATTTGACTCATGAATATGATTAATTGCAACATTATCTATCAAAATTAAAAGAGCAAGTGTACCAAATTTCTCTCTCGCAAAGAGCGAAGAAAAAATGAAATGGAAGTTTTGAAGAAAGGCGTGGAAGCGAAGATGGATGGTTTGAAGAAAGCCGTATAAGCTAATCTGGATGTTATGGAAGATAATATGGATGGCATGGAAGCTAATATGGATGGAATGGAAGAAAAAATGAAAGACAAGATGGAAAAAATGAAGAATTATCTAAAATAAAACATGGAAGTTTTGACAAAGTTGATACAAGGAATGTTTCCTAATGGTGAAAATACAGTTGAGGAAACTCATGAATAGAACAAAATAAATGTTAATCATGATTTCATAAAATCTAATGTTGGATGGAAGAACCACCATATTCCAAATATGGATATGAGGAAGTTTGATGGCAAGGATCCCGTAACATGGATACTACATATGGGGCAATATTTTGATCTCAATAATGTGAAAAACACACAAAAGGTACGCATTGCAACTTTACATTTAGAACAAAATACATTTGTATGGTATCGATGGCATTGTTCCTGTAAAAAAATTGTCACTTGGTCAATTTTTATGGAGGAAATGATAGCACATTATGAGGATACAAAGAGTAACACCTTCTTTAGCCAATTGATAAATCTCAAACAAAAGGGTTCAGTGGTGGAGCACATTGAGTACTTCCAAAAATTGAATATAAGGTTAACTAATATTCCACAGGAACACAAGATTGATGTATTCATAGGGACTTTAAAGGATAACATCCAACATGAAGTTCCCATTTGGGAACCTGATTCATTGGAGAAGGCATTCAGGTTGGAAAAAAAAATTGAATTTAAAATTATGGCGACAAGGAAGCCTACCGCTCACATCTATAAAGATGGAAGTGTTGCTACTCCTAGATTTCCACAACCTACAAGGTTGACACCACAAAAATTGGAAGAAAAAAGTGTAAATTGGCTTTTGTATAGTTGTGATAGAAAATACACTAAAGGTCATAAGTGTGATGAGAAGAAATTATTTTACATGGATTGTGAACAGGAGGAATAAAATGAGCAAGAAACATCGAAAGAAGAGGATATACACCAGGAACCAACCCTAGAATAAGAAGAAATGATTTTGACCATATCGTGTAATGAATTGGCAGGAATTACCACTCCTCAAACTCTCAAGATAGAAGCACATATCAAGAATAAAAAGGTAATAGTGTTTATTGATTTAGGTAGTACCCATAATTTTATTCACTGTAAGGTAGCCAAGGAATTTAATGGTTTGCTATACCCAACACCATAATGTCAAGTGATGGTTGCAAATGGAAGAACTATAAATTTCTCTAGAAAATGCCATAATATCAAGCGAACCATGGGAGAATATATATTGAATAGTCCAATTCTTTCCATTCCAATAGGAGGTGTTGTTGTTGTACTAGGATTACAATGGTTACAATCTTTGGGGATGATAGATTTTAATTTTCAAGAAATTTTCTTGAAATTTTTTTCAAAAGGAAAGGAAATAGAATTAAGGGGTATCGTAGGGAAGTCGAGAAAGATAATAAACTCTAATGTCATGACAAATCTTCTAAATAAATAACAATGAGGTGTAATTGCACAATTATGCCCACTAGAATTTCTAACGTCAAAATCATCTATTTATCCAGATCTCCAAAAAGTCTTGGACAATCATTCCAAGGTGTTTGAAACTCCTAAAGGAATCCCACCTATTCTTGATCATGATCATGATATTCATTTCATTCCAGGAAGTGTTCCTCCAAACATCAGGCCTTACATATATATTTATGTCCAAAAGAGAAAAATTGAACGTATGATTGCAGACATGTTAGAGGATGAGAATTTTATACAGAAGAATCCAAATCTACTTAAGTATATTCTCATCCTCTAACGTATGATTGCAGACATGTTAGAGGATGAGAATTTTATACAGAAGAATCCAAATGAATATCATGTAGAATATTCAACCAAGTCAAAGTTATTTCTTTGCTCCAATAGTATTGGTGCACAAGAAGGATGTATCATGGAACATGTGTCTAGATTATAGGGAGCTCAATAAGTTCACTATTAAAGATAAATTTACCATCCTCTAATTGATGAATTATTGGATGAATTGCATGGCGCAATTTATTTTACCAAGTTGGATCTTCATTGATGATATCATCAAATTAGAATGAAAACTGAATATATTCCAAAGATAATATTTCGAACTCATGAGGGTCATTATGAATTTTTTTTCATGCCTCTTTTCCTTACCAATGCACCTTATACATTTCAAGGGTTGATAAATTCCATTTTCAAACCCTTCCTTAGAAAATTTGTGCTAGTAATTTTTTATGACAAACTAATCTGCAACATGTCATGGAAGGATCATGTTCAACATGTTGACAAGGTGCTCAAACTATTGGAGGATAAACATTTATATGAAAAAACATCCAAATGTTTCTTTGGATTACAAGAGGTTGAATATCTAGGTCATATTGTATATCACGAGGGTGTTAAGGTAGCCGTAACAAAATTAAAGCCATTAACGAATGGGAAGTCCCCATAACCACAAAGTAGTTGCAAGGATTTCTTGGGTTAACAGGGTATTATCATAATTTTGTTAAGAATTATGGGAGAATAGAAGCACCTCTAACAACATTATTGAAGAAAGATGCATTTTCATGTACTCTTGAAGCAACTAAGGCCTTTGAACATCTTAAAGAGGCAATGTGCCTAGCATCAGTCTTAGTTATGCCAAACTTCATAAAAACATTTATTGTGGAATGTGATGCCTCAAGAAATGGAACTGGTGTTGTTTTAATGCAAGAAGGAAGACCCATTGATTTTGAAATTTGTCAATCAAAGGAAATTATTTAGAGAAATCTATTTATGAGAAGGAAATGTTGGTAGTACTACATGCACTAAAGAAATGGTGACCTTACCTAATGAGAAGGCACTTCAAGGTAAAAACTGATCATGATAGTGTTAAAAAATTTTTGGAACAAAGACTATCTTCAGAAGAGCAACAAAAATTGGTCACAAAGATGTTGGGTTATGAATTTCAAATCATATACAAAAAAGGGAAGCTAAATTTTGTTGCAGATGCACTCTCAATAAAGGATGAAGAGGTGGAAGCATTTCTTTATGCAATTTCTATTATCCAACCAGATTGGATAATTGAAGCAAGGCATGAATGGAAGAAGGACGAAGAAGTGTTGAAACTCATTCAAAAGTTGAAGCAATATGCTAGTACATTTGATACATTTAGTTGGAAAAATGATTCCTTATGGTACAAACATTGCTTATATATTTGTAAGAATTCCCAACTAAAACAAAATATTCTTTTGGAATTGCACACTTCTTCTTTAGGACACTTAGGATTTTTAAAAGCTCACCACAGGGAAGAAAGAATTTTTTTGGGATGGCCTTAAATTTTATATTAAAAAATTTGTGGCAGAATGTTTGGTTTTCCAGCAAAATAAAGTTGAGACAATTAAGACCCCGGGTCTTCTACAACCTTTATCCATTCCAAGTCAACGTTGGAAGGAGATTTCGATGGATTTTATCATAGGTTTACCTAAGTCCAAAGGAAAGAGTTTCATCATGGTGGTAGTTGATAGACTTACCAATTATGAACACTTATATGCATTATTTCATCCATTTAAAGCAAGTGGACTTGATACTGCATTTATGGAAAAAATTCAAAAGCTACATTTAAACCCAAATATTATGGTAACCGATAGAGATCCTATTTTTACTGGAAATTTTTTGACAGAATTATTTTCTTGTTTGGGTACTCAACTAGCTCATAGCTCATCTTATCATCCTCAACCTAATGGTCAAACAAGGATAGTGAACAATTTTTTGGCAGTATATCTTCACTGTTCTATAACTGATAAACAAACACAATGGGTCAAGTGGTTACATTTGGATGAATGGTTGTATAACACTTCCTTCCACACTGCAACAAAAATGACCCCATTTATGGCACTTTATGGATATCATCCACCGTCCATCACATCATCTTTAAGATAAAATTCTAAGGTGCAAGCAGTGGAAGATCACATCGAGCATCAACAACAAGTTCTCCAACTCTTAAAGGATAGCCTAAATTTGGCACAAAATCAAATGAAACAACATGTAGATCAACATCGCAACGAGAGAAGTTTTGATGTAGTAGACTAGATATTTTTATAGCTACAACCATACAAAAAAATGTCCCTCAAGCAAGCTAAGAAGGATAATAAATTATCGCCAAAATACTATGGTCCTTACAAGGTGTTGCAAAATATTAGTACTATGGCATTCAAATTGGAGCTTCTTGCTTCTTTGAGAGTACATCCATTGTTCAACGTTTCATTCTTAATGAAGGTTATAAGCAAAAAACTTCTAGTTCAAACAATATTGCTAGAACTTGATGAGGAAGGAAAAATCATATTGGAACCTGAAATAGTCACGGAAACAAGAACTTGACAGCTATGAAATTAATCAATTTCATAGTATCTTATCAAGCGGAAGTACTTAACCAATGAAGATTCTACATTGGAGGATGAGAATTTTATACAGAAGAATCCAAATCTACTTAAGCATTGAGGATAACACTTTTTTCAAGGAGAGGGGCATGTTAGGTCCCCATATTACTAGTGTTGTCCCTTATTTTTATTAGTGTAGCCCCCTTATTGTTATCGTTGTACCCCTATAACCCCCATATTGTTATGATTGTTTACTTACATTATTATTGTTAGGTAAGCTAGGATTATATTGTGACCCCATGGACCCCTATATATAGAAAGAGGTGTTTTCATTTGTATCATCTAATAATTGTTCATTTATGTAACGTATTGGATGTTGTCCCCTCGAAGCGGTTGGTTTCTAAGGCGTTGATCTCTCTTTTATTCTATTTTTGGAGCCAGTTTCATAATATATATATATATATATAGAGAGAGAGAGAGAGAAGAGAGAGAGAGAGAGAGAGAGAGCATTGGATATATATATATATATATATATATATATATATATATATATATATATATATATATATATATATATATATATATATATATATATATATATATATGAAGAGAGTGTGTGTGTGTATTTGGGGAGGTGAGATAGAGAGATAAAGAAGGAGATATGTAGGTAGATATAGAAATATATGGAGGTAAGAGATAAAGACAATAATATTACCTGCACTAGTTGCATTGATTTTAGTGTATATGTGATTTATAATCCTATTTGATTGCTTGCATTAGACCCACTCATTCATTATATATGTTGATTTCTCATCCTATTTTATTGCTTGCATTAGATGCATTGATTTCGGAAAAGATGTTGATTTCTGATTTGATGTAACTAGATGTATGTTGTACATTAATTTCAAGGTAATTATATTAACATTGTTTGTATCATGTTGTGACTAAGCTCTTATAGATAGCCTCAATAGAAATAAATTCGAAAAAAGCTTTTTTGAAATTTACATCTTGACATATTTTAATCAATCATAAGTAATTGATTTAAATAGTTGGATAGCTAAGTAAATTTAGGAAAGGTGATAAATTATCTAAAATTATAGAAATGTTATCATATATTATTTTTGACTTATATGAAATTCCAATATGATTGAGTTATAACATGTTATGAGTAAACTATTGCAGATAATCTGAAAAGAAATAATATTTAATACAATTTATTTATTGCTAACACTTCACATCTTTAAAAATTGAATAAAACTTATTTCAATCATATAGATATATTTTTTAATTGAACCTTGAGATAAGAAATTGATTGAAATACAAAATAAATAAAAAAAAACTGATCTTGTGATGGTATATGGGTGGGTCACACAAATTTCCATATTTATGTTTTTTAATGTAATAGGGATGACCTTAGAATTCAAATATTTAAAAAAATAAAATTGAATTGTAATAATATAAATGTTGATTCCAGTAAAATACACTTTCTACTAATCAATATGAAGCATATTTGCAATTATTTCCATGCTCAATATTAAACTTGTACATAATGTAGTTTAGGTAATTTTAAGCATCAAGGTGACTTGCATCATAGTAAGATTATACTTATATCATGTTATGACTAAGCTTTTGTAGATGGCCTCAAAAGAAACGAAATTGAATAAAACTTATTTGTTGCTTACTAGACATATTTTAAAATGGAATAAAATTTATTTCAATCCTATTTGTGTTTTTTAATTGAACCTTGAAATAAGGAATTGATTGAAATATACTTGAAGGAATTGGTCATGCAATGCTATATGGGTGGGTCACAAAATTTTCCATATATATATATATATATATATATATATATATTTTAAAGTATTATATGGATGAATTTATAATTCAAATAATGTATTTTTAACATCATTGCAATAACATACATGTTGATTACACTAAAAGGCACTTCCTACAAGACATTAAGAAGAATATTTTTCATTCTTTCCATACTCAATATCAAATTCACACACCATATTTTTTATTTCATTTTAAGTATAAAAGTGACTTTCATGGTATTAATATTGTACTTATATCATGTTATGACTAAGTTCATGTACATGACCTCAAAAGAAATAAAATTGAATAAAAATTGTTTCAATTTCATTTGTGTTTTTAATTGAAATTTGAGATACCCAATTAGATTTAGGAAAGTTTATATTTAATTAGATATAAAATTTTAGAAATATATAATTTTTTTTGATATATTAAATTCCAATATATATTACATAAATATCATTTTATGACTAATATCTTGTAGATTACCTAAAAATAAATAAAATTGAATAAAACTTATTTCAATTTCATCTGTGTTTTTTAATTGAACCTTGAAATAGCCAAGTTAATTTAGGAAAGTTTACATTTACTTATATTTAAAATTATAGAAAAACATATCATTAATTGTTTTTTCGTATATTAAATTCCAATAGGCATGAGTTAAATATCATCTTTTGACTAAGCATTTGTACATGACCTTAAAATAAATAAAATTGAATAAAAGTTATTTATTGTTTACTAGACATATTTTAAAATTGAATTTAAAACTTATTTCAAACCTATTCGTGTTTCTTAATCCAACCATCATATATTTTCCTTCATTTTAAGTGTCAAGGTTACTTTCATCATAACTTAAGATTGTACTTATTTTCTTAGTCTATGAAACTAGAAATGGAAATTGTTATAGTTTTTAATAGAAGTTATATTATTTAGAAAAAACGTAAACTATTGAAATAATTAACAAATCCATAAACTTCAAACTTTAATGAACATCCATAAACAGGTTTAATAAAAATCCATATTTTGAAATAATGTTTATGTAAATCCATAAACTATACATGTATGACAATATATACAAATTTTGTATCATGTGGGAATTTTCCCCATGAAGTGGGGCTAAAAATATACAAACTATCCACTATAAGTACCATGAGACCTCCTATGTGATTTTTTCCATGGGAAGTATCTATGATATGGTATTGTAATATAACATATTCAAATTAAAACTAATTAGATCATTATTTTTACAAAATAAACAATATGGAAATAGTGTTTTTGTGCCACATTTAAATACATTGATGAACCTACTAACCTCACTCGAGTCCAATGCAAGTCATATAGGATGGGGGTCTGATGAATTTAAATTTTCTACTCCCCTACCTACGACTCAAAGTTTGGGGCCTACATCGATGGACCTGCATCGTCAATGCCTCTACAACCAATATCCTACTCATGCGTCCACATAATTGAAACATCAATATCACTTGGAACATGGGCATGCATACATTATGTGGAGGTAAAATTATAATTATTCTATGAAATAATTAGCATGCACATAACTTAAAAAAAAAGAAAATGTTGAAACCTTATCAATATTTTTTTTAACCTCAACTACTAGTCCATGTGGCTATACATAGTGACTCTCCTCCACATGAGCATTTTGAGGTGGAGGTGGAGGTGGAGGTGGAGGTGGAGGAGAATCCATGGAAGAATGCACTGGTAAAGGTTGGTCTAGAGAATCAACAAGCCCCTCAGGTTATGTTGTAAACTCATCCATGTATTTGGGTTGTGTATAAATCTTACCATGAACTTATTAATATTAGTTAAATCAAATAAAAACTAAATTAATATAAATAATTATGTATAATTTGAGATAATATTCAAAAAATGTGTATATATGTACTTGGTTTATGTCATGTGGGTCGTGCACCCTCCAAGTATCAAGGATGGCATCATGAAACCTATACGCATATGAAAAAAGCTGGTCGACGGGTAGACTCGCAATATATGAATCATCATATAATAGAATTTGCGGGTCATTTCCATTTTATATTCAATTGTATTCCTGGTCTCAATGTTGAGCTACAATGGCTCCTCTAGCTCTGTTAACAATACCACACTCTTAGACAGTAGTAACAACAATATCGGAGGTGGTGGTACATTCATAGGTTCCATACAAGATCCATCATGATCATAGGTACATCCTATATTGTTGGATCCACATAAATCAGATCTATTGTTAGTGTAATATAGAATCATATGTAACGCAGGATCTGCATATATATGTTTTACAAAGTAAAGGGGGACATGGTCACACTAGGGGAACTCAACCCAAGCTCTAATGAATCAGTCATAAAAAAAAGGGGTTCATCAACATTATTAAAATATCTTAGTGGAATCGAACCTCAATGTCTAACAACTCCCCACATAAATCAATATACTTGGTGGCCACTTTCACCACCTCCCAAGTATGTAAGCCTCTAACCTCCTGCCTCCTAATCCTTTATATGAAATGTAGGATGTAGATTTGTGATTTTTCTCTTTGATATTCTCGATCAACGTATTGATGCTATATAGAAACAAAGACAAAATATGCCTAGTAGGTGAACTAGAATATATTTTATGAAGCTCTCATGTGATCCATGTATGCGGGGTCATACCATCCTCTACTGTGATACTAGATGTAGCATCCTCCTAGGGAGTGATAAAAGTTGCATTGTGATCCCTAGCTTCACTCTCCTTAGTGTTTGAAAATCAAAAACATAATTTAACATATATATTAAACAAACTAAAAGCATAATAACATATAAATTAAATTAAATCACATTCATTGTAGACGATTTCAAAATTAAATAAAATATCAAGGCATACACACATAAATATTATAGAGGATTTAAAAATTCACCTATAGCAAGTAAATATGGTCCACTATATGTAATATGATTGTTAACGGAGACATAAACACTTCCTTTGTTACTTTGACTCATACTAGAGGCAAGATATATGAATGTAAAACACACTCTGGTTGGGCTACTCAATCTATCATGAGCTCTTCCATGTTTACCATATACCCCCTCACTCTGACAACTTGTGGTTGGGGGGCATATAAGAGATGGCTCTATATATTACATATAATTCATATTTAATATATAAAAACTAATCCAAAAAAATGCTCACTAAGCTATTACATATAATAACACACTATTATATATCATACATATAAACTAATCGAATAAATAGAATGTTGACTTAGAAAATATGTTGACAAATAAACCATTTCTAAACTCAAGTATAATAATCTAGTCTGAAGTCATGAATTTCTGAGAGTGAATTTTTGGTAATTTATGAACCAAAGTATTGAGTTCCATCTAAACATAATTGAATGAAGTGATCATATCTACCTTTACACTTTTTCCCATTTCTTAATAAATAATTTTATTCATAGGCCATAAATATGTAAATATATATGTAAAAAATGAAATAAACCTAATTTCAAAAATAATAAAATTTCATTCCAATCAAATACTCCAATAGAATTAAAGTTTTTATATTTTTTTACATTGACACATGACATGTAATAGTGCAAGAACATGAAGATAATTTTTCTCATACAACACACTATATAATAAAGCAATATGGTACAAAGTAGAAAAGAGTAGAAAAGTTTTGTTTCACCTTAAATGCACTTTTCATCTTGGATTTAATGTATCTATCAATGACGCATTGTTGAAACTTGAACCTATATATATATATATATATATATATATATATATATATATATATATATATATATATATATATATATTATCTTAAATATTATATTTTTTATTTTTATTATCTTATATTTATGTTGTGCATGTTACACTATGTTATATTATAGTTATAATGTTATATTATACACACTCAGTCCACAAGTTCGGTATCACAAGAAGAAGTTCGATCTATATATGGGAGGAGCACAAAAGGAGAGCGAAGGTTTAGGATGCAAAGACAAAAGTAAAAATATCTTTTTTTTTTCTTTATCTATGTCACACATGCAAAATATTCGATCTCTAGTGCTTCATAAGGAGGTTGAAGCTACAAGTCCGAGTCGTAGTAAGACGAAGTGCAATATCTTGTAGCCAGAAAGGAAAATACTTTATCTTTAACTTGTTGACCTTGAGATGATTTTTATTTCTCTAGGTAGGCCTTATAAAGATGATATATCAGGGTTTTTAAGGCTTCTACAAGGCCAAAATTGCAGGTTTCAAATTTTCAGTACATGTTGCAATATCTAAGATGGTAAGTTGAAGTTGTAATTTGTAGCTGATTTGTGCAGAATCAAGAAAGTACTTGAAGAAGAGCTAACTTGGTACATGGAGAAGGAGTTGGTCAAGCATTTGAGAAGCGTTTAGGTCATTGTATCTCATTTTAGCTAGATTTGAAGTAGAGAAGAGTTTCCCAGGATTTCCCCTTGGAGGGGTTTTACGCTGGCTTAGAGCCTAATTTTTTTGTCCTTTGGTGTTGTTGTTTCATTCTTGATATTTTTTTGATGAAAATATATAACTAAAAATGATAAATAATACTAATAAAGTTCAAAACAATGTATTAAGGTTAAGGAAAATAAGAATTAATTGGTGACACTTCACATTTTCCAACATGGTACTTGAGATAAGGTGAATAGGGAACGAAGCTAGAAGGACACTGGAAGGATTTTATTTTAAAGCAGAAGGAAAAAGTAAACTGTCAAATCTTGAAGAAGAAGACTACAAGGAAGATTTTCTATTGAATGGATCTAATTGAAGAATCATTTTCTGACCTCTTTAAAGAAATAATCAAGGGAGCTTTTTATCTCTCATCACCCTTGGAAGCGATTGTTCGAGAAATCCTAGGGAACATCTTTCAATAAAGTATCTTTAAAGATATTGAAGGCATCAAGAAGATTGAATACATAATTAAGGAGAATCTTGGTCTCAAGTAAGTATCATATTATTACATCATGTTTGAATCTATGAGTCATATGAATTCTTTCAAAAAGGAGAATAATAAGCTAGTTTGAGCATCAAATTATATAGCATGGAAAAAAGGATTGACTTGCTACTAACAAAACATGAAGTAATCGAATATGTTACTAGGGAAATTACTAAACCTAGCAAAGGCGAGAAATAATATATAGAAAATTAAAATAAAAGGAAAATAAGGGCACAAAGTAGCATATTTGAGTCCATTAAATATAAACTTGTTCCATTTGTTCCAAACTTCAAAACTTCCAATGCCATGTATAACAAGCTAGTGAACCTGTACTCTATAACTACATTAGGAAAACATATTTATTTGCGAAATAAGTTATATACAATTAAAAAATGAAAGGATGATGATATGGAATCCTTTCTCGGGAGAGTCACCCAACTAAGAGAGCATTTACAAGGGCCTTAGGAATCTATTAATTGTTTGTAAGTAACCATCACTGTACTAAATAAATTTCCACTACAATGGAGAAACATTGAACCAAGCATCTACTCCAAGAATGATTCAACTCCCTTTGATGAGTTGTGGGATCAATGCATATAGGAATAATTAAGGATCAAGGTAAAGGATGACATTGGATTAGATTATTAGTCTCAATCCTTTCTAAATCAATTTAAGAATTTAAAGAAAAGAATGTTTGGAAAGACCAAGAAGAAATATATGTTCAAATTTCAATTATTCAAGTGCAATTATTTTGGAAATTTTAAAAGGGCTTGTCCTAGTCAACAGAGCAATAAGAGAAAGAAAATAATTGAAGTTCATGTAGTTGAAGACATGGGAGAACTTGAGAGGAAGATGAAGAAAGAAGAAATAAACAATATTTACTATTGAAGGAGGAACTATGTTTGTATTTTCTTTATTAGAATAGTATTTTCTTTAAAAAATAATTCATTGGAATTATTTTTCAATATAACATCATAGAAGTAGCATATTTTATGTTTACATGATTAAGTTACTTTATAGAGATCATCTAGACAAACCATTTTTCATAATGTTCATCCAAGTATTATTAGACATTATGTTAGAGGTTATCATATTGCTTGAATGGATCATCATTAGCTATGAGGGATGATCATTTTGAAAGGTCATTGGGGAAAGTATCATGACAAGAGAATTAGACATTCCATGTAATGTTGAATCAATATTGTTCAAGGGGTGAAGGAATGCAAATGGGTCAGGTTGCAGGATCACATTAGGGAATATCAAAATGATTAGATGAAAACAAAGGAATTAATGTTGAAAAGTGAAATTTGGATAAGATTCATGTGTATATAATCTCATGAATTAAAGTTGAAAATATGCTTAAGTATATGGATACATGATGCTTGAAAATAAAATTTTGTCTTACTCTAGGATCAATAAATACTTAAGAATTTCCCTAGAATATATATAATATTGATAAAAAAATCCAATATAATCTCTAGAATATAAATTATAAATTAGTAATTAAGTTCAATACTTGAGCACTCTCATGCATGAAAGAATTTTAAAGTGAAGATAGACTATGAGACTGTTGATGCATAAACGAGAAGATCATGTTGGTGAGTTAAGTTGATTTTTTTATGATTTGGTTATGTGGTTAACATAGTATTTTGCTATCTACAAAATATGTTGTATGAATGCATGATGGTATTTGAGGAAATTTCAACTATATGGATGAAGGATATCGAGGGAAGCTTCATATTTAGGACTAGGCAACTATAAATTCAAAATTTCCATATTACGACTGGAAGGTAGTTGTGCAAGAATATAACCTGAAGGTTAAAGAAAATCACTTTCATGATGAATACTAGAAAGGATCACATCTATGATGTTGAATATGAAAGTGATGAGCCAGAAAATGACCATAATGATGTCACAGGACTAAACAGAGAATATGGCTCCCTGATACCTTGAAAGGATGTAAGCTCGATGTAAGAGAAGTGCTGGAAACAAGGATCCATGTAGCTATGAATACCAAGAAGCCGATACTCTCACGAAGACAATATATAAGGCTTGTTGTGCTCAATTCCACCTTTTAAAGGAATCCATGAATATCTTCTAGTTTTAATAGGGAGAAAAAGGAGTATCCTTGAATATGAGAACTTTTATATTGACTAAAAGAATAGTGATGTCCTCTTTATTTTAGAGGCAATGATATTGAACATCGCATGTGAATTCTCTTCTTTAGGTGATGAAGAAAGAATGGTGAAGGATTAGATAGGAATCTATGGTTTCCTTGAGGATATCACATCCAATAAAGTAAAGGTGTCGACACTCTTTGATAATGGGATAGGAATTCAAGTAAACATTGGTTGAATACGACCAATATTTTTTGCAGAATTGGGATTGGGGATCCAAGATAAGAATAATCATAAAATTACATACCTTGTATAAATTTAGATACGGTATCACACGTAAAGCATCCCAACATAATTCTCTTAATTAAAGAACATCTTGTCTATATAGGGCTAAGAGATAATGTTGGTTATAATAATGATGATTACAGTTTTGATTATCAATCCAACTCTTCTTATCTGAACACTTCAAATTGAGAAATATGTTGGATTGGTTGTACAATTATGAATGATTCCCTAGTTAAGAGGGAGTGTTGAATGTTTTACTAGTTTCAATATCCATAGTTCTTGTTGTAGTGATTTCAATATGTGTCCTATGTAATAAACAAGAAAAGAAAAGAAAAAATTAGTATTAAAGCATGGGTTACATGCTCATTATTAATCGTCTTTTAGGTATAACCATGTTATTAATGATTATAAGGTTTGTTAGGTATTAATATTTATATTAAATATTAAATGGAGTCCACATAATATTTATAAGACCCTTCTTGGAAAAATATATTTGTAAAAAGAATTATTTTTTAGTGTACAGAGTCTTGAAAACTACAAAAGTACAAGTTGGCCTTGGAAACACTACTTGGCCTAAAGGATGGAATTATACCCCTTGGAAAGGCTATATAAAGGATACATTTCACCTAGTTTTGCACACACACACTCCACATATTCTAAGAAGATAATATATTTTGGGGTTTTGATACCGTTGGAGGCGTTTTAGACTTCCTGAGAGATAATTTATTTTGTGTTATGTTATTGTTGTGTGGTTCTTGAAATTTTTTTGATGACAATATCTAACAAAATAACATAAAGAAGACTAAGAAATTCCATAATAAAGTATTAAGGTTAAGGAAAATAATAATTAATAGCTACCACTTTTTATCTTACAATAGTTTCTCCACCTCCCAAATGCTCGGTTGAGCTGCAAAACATTCAATTTAGTAATTAAATGTGTTGGTCGAGCAGTTATTTTCCTTCTGGTCTGCAAAAATGTCTTGGTAGACCACCATCACGGATTTTAATGCCAAATAGTTTCTTGATCAATCTCTTATTTCTAACCCGGGTTACACATGTGATTGAACAAAAAAAAAATTAAACACTCGATCGAGTTATGTTATGCCTTTAATAAACTTGATCAAACACTAATAAATTTCTCGATAAAGTTCTTAAAATGACTCAATTGAGCTCCATTTATTCACCAAAACACACCCTTTATTTTCCAAAAAGTGTAACTCAACTCCATGCATTAACCCATGGGGAATTCCAAACCCTCATGAACTAACCAAATAATTCACACTTTACAAGTTACAAAGCATGATATCTCGCTTCAGGGGTCTCAAACCTCCACATTGGGAAATTCCTATAACTATCTGAGAAAGTGGGTTGACTTCATTGTTATCACCAAAGAAAATAGATCCTATCTATTTCTGATCAAAATACACCACGTAATATTGATTTGACCATGGTAAATCTACTTTCACCATAGGATATAACATAGTGAACAATTTTTTATAAACTATTTCTCATTAAAATTAAAAAAACCCAAGACAATAATTGAATAAGTCATTATTTATTTAATTTTCTCTAGAAAAAATTTAAATCATTATTTCATAATTACTTTTGATTTAATCACCTTTGAATAATTAAATAAATCATTATTTATTATATTTTCCTTATGAGATATTATTAAACCACTATTTAATAATTATTTCTTTCTTAATTCTCACAAAGTGATTAATAAATATTTTTTATTTGTCGATTACTTCAACCAATTTCTAAATAAATATATTTGACCATTGTTTTTGTGACCTAGAGGAACCCAAATTGGGGGGATACGATCTATTCTCCTCCCCATAGCCTGGGTTACAACGGGGGGGATTTGAACCTGGGTCTCTTGAGTTTCAACAATTTCACATATATCAGATTACCAGTTGAGTTTTCCCCTGGGACAATAGATTTTACCATTTTGAATATACTTTCCCTCTCAAAAGGATATAGTAAAGTATTTTGAATGACCAAATTTTGATTTAGTCAATAATATTTTATTATCTTCTAATTCTTAATTTTTCTCAATACTTTGTATTAAATAGAGTGTTTTCTATTCATTCTTCTCTATGATCATTATCATCTCCACAATTATCATCTCATAAAATTTGAGCTCCTATTTAAGTTCTAATGTTATTTTTAGTTTTCTAAATATTGAGAGAGAGATACATGACTGAAGCACAGGCAGTAAAGGGGCTCGTCCCATGGAGGGGGATCTATAGACCCATGTTGTAAATCCTCTTCACCATGTGTTTTAATAAAATTATTATTCATTTCAGTCCTCCATTTCGTTATTGAACTTTCATTTTCCACTGCTTAATGTTTTAGGCTTGCATGATATATTTTTTGTATAGTTTTCTCACATTTTATTGCAAACCTAAAGCATAGAAGCAACCATTTTATTTTGTTAAGGTTGCATGTCACCAACAACTTAAGTGAAACATTTTTGGTACGCCGACTAATAATTTTCATACTAACATTCACATTTTAATGTTATGGCTTCTTTTCTACAATATTGTTGAAGGTGCCAATGTTTGAAGCTAATAAGGTGGTAGAGGAACATGGCATTCAAATCCCATTTCCATCACGCCAAATAAAACCCAAGTTGGTTCAATAACTTTTGGAGGACAATAATACATATATATTTTATATGCCAACAATACATTTATTTAAATATTATTTATTGATTACTTTACTTCATACAAATTTAAAATATATGTGAGAAATTATAATTATATATTTATAATAGCTAATTTTTTTTTTTAATAATTATATCGCTATATTGAAAGTGTAGTTTTATTTCTATAAATTAAAAAAAATCATAAATAATATTAAATTAATAATTTTGTAATATTAAATTGGGCTTGAAAATAAGTCTACTATGGTTTTAAGAATGGTTGGTGTTGAAGCGTTTGGAAATGCAAGGTTTCCAATGATCTCAAGCTCAGATCTAGCGAGTTTCCTAAACCTGGTGAAACACATATCACGTGAATCCTTTTGTAGCAAGTTTTAAACTTAGATCTTGTTTTCTTACTTGTGAAAAAGTTATAGGAGAAGAATCTCATTACTTATGACTTCTTCCATCCCATTCATGAAGGATGACAACCTTAATATAAGAAGCTCCTAAATAAATATGACATTACCAAGGATGCCAAGACTTACATGGTAGCAAGAATTGTAGGTGGAGCTAAAAGGGGAGGTGCATCCACCTCAACCCCAACAAAATTTTTTAAATATGTTTAAAACTAGGGCCTACTTCTCCAAACACTAAATATATCTCTAAGTCTACATTTATGATGGATCAGTAAATTGAACCCCTTCCCTTGAGGTGAAAAATATTGCATGGTTTCATAGTAGTAAATTGTGAACATAAAGTCCTAATATGTTGTTTCAATGGATTTTTTTGTTCTTTATCATCTCTCGAGCAGTGGGTTCACCAAAATTGGTCTGTAGATGTCACGATACATTTATACTCAAAATTATTTTTTGTTGTTATTTTTTAGAACTTAAATGACTTCCAAAATTTTTATTATCGGGGTCCTTTGTTTTGGGGCCGATATAGTCTCTCCATTCAACCTTAGTTTCTTAATCTTAATCCTCTACCTATGTAAAATTAGGCATGTATAGTATGGATGAGGTTTCCCAATTTTCCTATCCAAATGGCACATCTTACTATCTTAGAATATTTGGGGAATTGGTTAGGTTGCTTCATCAAAATTGACTCGGAAAGGATTTTCAAAGGAATTCATACATTTACTCACATTTGTGTTAAAGTGACCTTAGTAAAGGATAGGTATATAAATTATGACTTAAATGGGAAACATGGTTTATTTTCAACTGTTGGATTATGGAAATACATATTTTCATTGTAGATATTCCCATCAGCATAGACACCTATATAATTTTTTCTCATATTCATAAGGTATCTCTTCACACCTTGAAGACAAAACAAAAAATTAAGGACATCAGGATCTAAAAGGACTCTTGAATGGTTCTAAGTCCACTCTAGTTCATGGATCAATTAATTCTCAGAATCATAAAACTCCTAATTCTAACATTTCTCATGCAGACCCAACTCAGAATCGTGATATTCCATCTCAACCATTTGGGAGGACACAAAATTCAACCATAATTTTTTCTTTTTCAAATATTGGGAAAAATCTTACCCACAGATCATTCAGATAATGACAAAAATCCAACAAATATGTTGTATCACTCGACACATTGAATGATTAGAAGGAAAGGAAGTGGTTGTATAATATAATCCCTTAGGCTGGATAGATGTTCAAAAGAGGAAAGGAAATATGGATAAGCCAATGTATAATCATATACCCTAGATCTACGAAGGGCAAATTTGATGTTGTGTATCATGATTAAGTGAAGACTCATGTACCGTGATGTGATGCAATTCAATGTTTTTGGATTGCTAAAATTTTTAGACTTGCAAACAAAAATCTATTATTAAAATATGATATTTTTATTTTACTAAATTAAACTACAAAATGTTGATAAAATATATTATTTATTTATTCCTTCAATTAAGATAAATATGAAACATATATGATAAATTATTTTATATAACTTTTTTTCAAGGTAAATAATGAATTAATAACTTGAGAGGATGGAAAAAACATAGGATTAAATCACAATGACTTCCACTATTCACCTAAATCAATATATTGAAATTGTCCTTATAGGAATTGCTCATCATGACTTTTTGAGTGTTGAACTTTATTTCTACGTAAGGTAACATATCTCCTTAGAATAAAACTTGAGAGGATGGGGAACTAAAACCGGTAACTACAACTCAAACTATTGTCCTTTGAAATTTTATATATCTATTTTAATTATTAAATAATAAAAATGTAATTTTTATATTAAATAATTAAATTAATGTATACAATTTTTTTATAAATTAAAAAAAATCATAAATAATATTTAAATCAATAATTTTATAATATTAAAATATTATAATGTTATTTTATTAATTTTAAGTACATTTTTTAATAAAATATATCGATTTCCAGAGGAATTAATAAATATAAAGGTGTGTAGTTATATCCATTTTAATTATGAATCTACCAAGCACCCATCTTAACTCCAGATATACCAAAACCAAGAGGGATCAAATCTATTTTCACTCATGATGCAGGAGCATCTAGCTCCGAGTAGACATAAGGCATGATTAATTTGTCTCACAGTTGCATTTGTTTGTAGACAGGTTACTGAACCTGTGATTTATTGTTTTTTTTCCATTTATTTAATGCCTAGAAGGAAATAGTCGAATTAGGAAATTAATTAAATTATTTGTAACCTTAATTAGAATTTTTTTTGTGCAATCTGAAAGGTAGTTAGGAAATAACTGTTGTGAATTCAACCGAAAGACTGTAACAGAATCATTATCTTCGGTAGTATAAAAATAGCGGAAAAAGAGTTTGTAGGAGTTAGATTTCCATCAAAACAAAAAGAAGAGGATAATAAAAGGGAACCAGAGCTTTTCTTTTAGAAAGAAAACCATCTGTGAACTTTATCTACAGCCAACACTAATATTTATTGATTTTTTGTGTCTAATTGTTGATGTTAATGTGCATTGTAAACAGTCGAATGGAAATTTGAAACGATTACAGATAGGAGCAGTCACAAGTTTATGAAACACCTAACAGTTGCATAAAATAGGAAAAGAGATTGGAACACATATGAAGAATTGAAAGCTACACTTTACAAGAACGAGTTTTCCAGCAAGAAGACTTTAGAGGCAGCCCAGTTATCATTATATATGTTACACCAACAAATTCCAGGTAATGAAAAGAACGTTTTTTTGAATTAACTAAATAAAAAATAAATCTTATTGTATATACAGGAGTTTCTGTTTAATCATAAATCTCGTAAACCCTATTGCCTGTAATAAAAAGTGCGGGAAAAAGGGTTCAAACCCTGAGCGAACATAGTACAGTCGAATAAGGAGTCCAAAGAGAATCAAACGAAACCAACTACAAGCCCTGTGACACAATTGCCCGAAGAAGGGTTTGACAAAGAAACCAAACGAGAGAGAGTCTACAGAAGAGTGAGAAACAGGAAATGCGCAGACCTATTACAAATTTAACCACAGATTTTTAACAGAACGACCCTACCCATTTGTCTGGGGTCATTTTATTTCAGTAATGATGAGCACTTCTGACCAGTCGGGTTTGTTTGACCTGCAAGAAGAAAAAAAGAGAAGTTAGAACCTGGAATAAACACCAAATTTGGCGAGAAACTGAAAGTCATAGAAAAACGAGACTGAGACAATAAATTTTATGGCACTCACCTGTAAATAGGATGGGTAGCATCGAGAGGAAGACCAGGCCGAGTACAAAGGAGACCTGCTTGCAAGGAGCAAATCACATTAACAACAGAGGAAAGTGCGGAGTAAGCTGAAACATAGAACTTAACTTATCTTGGGAAAGAAAGGTCGAGTTGAGGAAGACCGCCAACGGAAAACTAGAATTTTGACCTGTATGGAAAACAGGGACAGTTAAGAAAACTAAACAGAAGGAATATGTAGACATTTTACAGTGAAAAACATCGAATTCAAATTTAGTTTTTGACAAGAACCTTTGCACAGCAAACGGAAGACTGGGAGTACAATAACGTTACCATATTGGCGAGAGTTTCATCAAACAAGACACACAGAACTAGAAAAACTGCGATGGAGAGAAACTTCGAGATAGACCGAGGCAGCTAACCCTCATGGTGTTGAGTGAAAAGTGAAAGGAGGATAGTGTAAAGTGGTAGGGTTTTTTACAAGCGCAGGAGGAGCTGAACCCAAGGCGAGTGACAAGTGTCAGAGTGTGCCACTTAGAAGGACAGTGTAATAAGTTGGCGAGTGATTGCGAGTCGGACCAACCAACTGCCATATCTTACGGATGACAGATATACATTGAAACCATATCTGAACACATTCCTAAATGGAATTAACATTGTATTTGTTAACAAATATTTCGTAATATGAGTTGGGACTTGTAAGTTAAGGTTTCCAATATTTATTTCGTTTTAACACAGATTACGGTCAAAGGGTTGGGACCATCAAATTGGTATCAGAGCGGGATTAAGAATAGTGAGAATGGAGGTTGGTAGATGAGGACGAGGAAGGGGGAGAGCTAATCGCAGATTAGCAGAAGAAGGACTGAGAGAGGAGATTCGTATTTTGAACGAGCGATTAGCAGCAGTGGAGGCTGGAAGGAGAAGGGACCCTGACGAAGGGGATTTCAGTGATGAGGAGGTCACAGAAACGATAGATGGTTCTGAAGGAGAAGGACCTGAACTTAGATTTTCGAGGTCGGTTTTATTATCAAGTAGCAAGCCCAAACATGAGCTTTCTACTTATGATGGGAATCTATCAGCATAAGTGTTGCTGGATTGGTTGAGTGAGTTGAACAAGTATTTCGACTTTGAAGAAATTAGCGAAGACAAACGGGTAAAATTCGCTGCCACCAAACTGAAAGGACATGCGTCCTTGTGGTGGGACAGTGTACAGGCGGAGAGGAAGAGGCTGAACAAACCGCCTATTAAAAAGTGGGCCAGAATGGAGGCCAAACTAAAGGAAATTTTTTTGCCAAAATATTACTAGATTATGCTGTATAGACAGGTGCAGAATTTGAGGCATAAAGGGTTGACTGTCAAAGAATACACGGAGGAATTCTACAGGCTGAATTTGAGAGCAGGGTATATAGAGGATACACCCGAGAAGACAGCTAGATTTGTAAATGGCTTGAGAGGGGAGATACTGGACGAAATTAGTATTCTCTCACCCAAGACTATTGATGAGGCATATCAGTGTGCCTTGAAAGCGGAAGAGAAAATAATTAGGAAGCAGAATGCCAGAAGAGGAGGAGGATCTAGCAGAGGAAAAGGGAAGGCTTTTGGCAGGGGTAGAGGCACAAATTCCAGCAAAGAATGCAGCAGTTCCAAACCTTTAGGGATAGCAGAAAAAAACAATAACACCAGAGGAGGACGACCATACCAGCAGGGAAGAGGAAATGGTCGGGGCAGAGGATCTGTCCAGTGTTATAGGTGCCATAAGTGGGGGCACAAGTCTTATGAGTGTCCTGAAGGGGAACCAACAGGTGGTAGAGGAACTTATGTTGCCCAAACAGAGGAAGCGGAGGCACCACCTTAGGAAGCAGAAAATGCGCCTGAGACAGGGGAAGCTTTGGTGTTGAATAAATTACTGCTTAAACTAGCCAAAGAAGTTGCAGAACCGGATCAACGAAAAGCTTTATTCCGGACCATTTGCAAGTCACAGGGAAAGTGCTGCAAACTGATCATCGACAGTGGGAGTACCGATAATTTGGTGGCCACAGAAATGGTGGAGAAGTTGGGGCTGAAACGGTTAAAGCACCCCACTCCCTATAAAGTGTCGTGGCTGCAAAAAGGGCATCAACTATTAGTTGATGAGCAGTGCGAAGTGGAATTTCACATTGGCAGGTACAGGGACAAAGTTATGTGTGATATTATGCCAATGGATGTATGTCATATACTGTTGGGAAGGCCTTGGCAGTATGACAGGAAAGTGGTTCATGATGGGAAGACAAACTGTTACAAGTTTGTCAAGGATGGGATTAAGCACACGCTTGTACCCATCAAAGAGGAAAATACAGTAGAAGCTAGTGGGGTTAAAGCGTTGCTGATGGGTGGAAAAGAATTTTTGAAACAGATCGATGATAATGATGTAAATTTTGCTGTTGTGAGGAGGCCAAAAATGGTGGTACTGCACACAAAGATCACAGATTTACCAGAGGAGATTCAGGATATGTTGCAAGATTTTGGTGATATCATAGTGGACGATCTTCCGGATGAACTGCCTCCTAAGAGGAGTATCAGTCATCGTATTGACTTCATAACAGGAGCTAGTCTACCAAATAAAGTAGCCTATCGTATGAGTCCTAAGGACAATGAGGAGATTAGGAAGCAGGTGTAGGAATTGCTGGATAAAGGGCTGATTAGAGAAAGCATGAGCCCCTGTGCACTTCCAACAGTTTTGGCTCCAAAGAAAGGTGGCGAGTGGCGAATGTGTACAGACTCGAGAGCTATTAATAATATTACCATCAGGTATAGGTTTCCATTGCTGAGAATGGACGACATGATGGACTGTTTGAGTGGGGTAGCATACTTCACGAAGATCGATCTGAAGAGTGGCTACCATCAGATTATAATTCGAGAAGGGGATGAGTGGAAAACAACCTTCAAGACGAATGAAGGGCTGTAAGAATGGCTGGTGATGCCATTTGGGCTGAGTAACGCCCCTAGTACTTTTATGCGCCTAATGAACGAAGTACTGAAAGAGTTCATTGGGAAGTTTGTAATCGTTTATTTGGATGACATATTGATTTTCAGCAAGACGAGAGAAGAATACTTCAAGCATGTTCGAAGTGTATTGAGGAAGCTGCAGCAGAATAAGCTACTAATAAATCTGAAGAATTGTAATTTTTTTTAGCGGGAGTTAGTGTATCTGGGTTTTGTAATTGCAGAAAATGAGCTGAAGATGGAACCAGAAAAAGTTGCAGCTATAGTTAGCTGGCCATCCCCAAAGAATCTATTTGAAGTCCGAAGTTTTCACGGATTGGCAAGTTTTTACAGGAAGTTTATCAGGAATTTCAGTGAAATCTGCACACCCATGTTGGATACGATCAAGAAGGCAAATTAGCCTTTCTGTTGGACAGAGGCAGCAGAGAAAAGTTTTCAGGCTTTGAAGAGGAAGATCACTGAGAGACCGATATTGCGGTTGCCTGATTTCAACAAACTTTTTCAAGTTCGTTGTGATGCTAGCGGTACAACCATTGGAGTAGTACTTAGCCAGGAGGACAGGTCGGTCACCTATTTCAGTGAGAAGCTGAATGAGAGTAGATAGAAGTACTCAACCTATGACAAGGAATTCTACGCGATTTTCCAAGCATTGAAGCATTGAAGACACTATTTATTAGGTAATGAGTTCGTTTTATTTTCTGATAATTCTGCATTATAGTATATTATGCAGTAGCATAAGTTGAACCATAAGCATGCAGAATGGGTTGAGTATCTGTAGAGTTTCACATTTGTGCTGAAACATATTAGTGGGCAGGCCAACAAGGTGGCAGATGCGTTGAGTAGAAGGGCTTTACTCTTGCAGGAAAGCACAATGCAAGTTTTTGGTTTTGAGCATTTGAGGGATCTGTATCAGACAGATGCAGATTTTAGGGAGGCCTATGAGGCCTGTCAAAACCCTTTGTTGAGAAATGTTAGCCCATGGTTGGACTACAATGTGCAGGAGGGATTATTGTTCAGGGGAGGACAGCTGTGCATTCCCGACTGTTCGATGAGAGAGAACATTATTTAGGAAAAACACAGTGGAGGTCTAGCCGGACATTTCGGCATAGACAAGACTTTATCGCAGATTGAGCACTTTTATTACTAGCCAAGGATACGACAGGATGTGCAGAGGTACGTAAGCAGATGTAAAACATGCCAATTGGCAAAAGGTTGCAGTCAGAATGCAGGACTTTATATGCCACTGAATATTTCGAGCAGACCATGGGACTTAGTCAGCTTGGACTTTGTCTTGGGTCTGCCTAGGACACAGCGGGGTTTTGATTCAGTGATGGTGGTAGTGGATCGGTTTTCGAAGATGGCACATTTTATACCCTGCGGAAAAACCAGTGATGCTACTGACGTAGCACACTTTTTTTTCACAGAGATTGTCAGACTACATGGTCTACCGAGGTCCATCATTTTCGACAGGGATGTGAGGTTCACCGGACATTTTTGGCGGACCCTGTGGAAGAAGTTGGGCACTCAGTTACAATTCAGCTCCGCTTATCACCCATAGACTGATGGGAAAACAGAGGTGGTGAACAGGAGCCTGGGAAATATGCTACGGAGTTTAATAGGTGAAAATTCTCGGATGTGGGACCGCGTACTTTCTCAGGTAGAATTCGCTTACAACAATTCACCGAATCGGTTACAACAATTCACCGAATCGCAGCACAAGTTACAGTCCCTTCCAGGTATTGTATGGCATGCATCCTTGCGGAGTGCATGAGCTACGAGATTTGGGAAAACTTGAAAAATGGAGTGCTGATGGAGAAGATTTCGCCCAAGCAATGAGCGACTTACATGAGCAGGTGAAAACAAAATTATAGGACAACAGCCAAAATTACAAACAACGAGCAGATTTGAAAAGGCGGGAGGTTCAATTCAACATCGGAGACGAGGTTCTTGCACACTTGCGTAAAGAACATTTTCCTAAGAGGGAATACAACAAGCTGAAATAAAAAAAAATTGGCCCCAACAAAATTATTCGCAAGTTTTCCGCCAATGCTTACGAACTACAGCTGCCATCGGGAATAGGCATTTCACCCATTTTTAATGTGGCAGACATATCTCTGTATACTGCTAATCGTGAGGAAGACACGACAGTAAGGCCAGAACGGGATACCCAACTTGACGAAGAATCTTGGGTGAGACAGATGCCTATGACACAGCCCCTTGAGATTGAGAGTATTCTCTACATGCAGGTAGCCAAGCTTACGCGCAGGAATAAATATTTATGGTATCTGGTTAAATGGAAGAACCATCCCATTGAGGATATTTCATGGCTTGATGCGATGCAGATACAAAAGGCTGGATATTTAGTTGAAGATCTCATGTAACAGAGGCATGAATTTTCGTCACCCCAGGAGCCTGATGCAGGAGCATCTAGCTCCGAGTAGATATAAGGCAGGATTAATTTGTCTCATGGTTTCATTTTTTGTAGACAGGTTACTGAAACTGTGTTTTATTTTTTTTTCCATTTGTTTAATGCCTAGAAGGAAATAGTCAAATTAGGAAATTAATTAAATTATTTGTAACCTTAATTAGAAGTTTTTTCGCACAATCTAAAAGGTAGTTAGGAAATAACAACTGTGAATTCAACTGAAAGACTGTAACAGAATTATTATCTTCGGTAGTATAAAAACAGTGGAAAAAGAGTTTGTAGGAGTTAGATTTCCATCGGAACGAAAAGAAGAGGATAATAAAAGGGAACCAGAGTTTTTTTTTCAGAAAGAAAACCATGTGTGAACTTTATCTACAGCCAACACTGATATTTATTGATTTTCTGTGTCTAATTTTCGATGTTAATGTGGATTGTAAACAGTCGAATGGAAATTTGAAACCATTACAGATAGGAGTAGTCACAAGTGTATGAAACACCTAACAGTTGCGTAAAACAGGAAAAGAGATCGGAACACATATGAAGAATTTAAAGCTACACTGTACAAGAACATGGTACAGTCGAATAAGGAGTCCAAAGAGAATCAAACGGAACCAACTACAAGCCCTGTGACACAATTTCCCGAAGAAGGGTTTGACAAAGAAACCAAACGAGACAGAGTCTACAGAAGAGCGGGAAACAGGAAATGTGCAGACCTATTACAAATTTAACCACATATTTTTAACAAAATGACCCTACCCATTTGTCTAGGGCCGTTTTGTTTCAGCAAGGATGAGCACTTGTGACCAGTCAGGTTTGTTTGACCTGCAAGAAGAAAAAAATAGAAGTTAGAACATGGAATGAACACCAAATTTGGCGAGAAACTGAAAATCATAGAACAACGAGACCGAGACAATAAATTTTATGGCACTCACCTGTAAATAGGAGGGGTAGCATCGACAGGAAGACCAGGTCGAGTACAAAGGAGACCTGCTCACAAGGAGCAAATCACATTAGCAACAGAGGATGGTGCGGAGTAAACTGAAACATAGAACTTAACTTACCTTGGGAAAGAAAGGCCAAGTTGAGGAAGACCACCAATGGAAAACTGGAATTTCGACCTGTATGGAAAATAGGGACAGTTAAGAAAACCAAATAAAAGGAATCTGTAGACATTTGACAGTGAAGAACATCAAATTCAATATTAGTTTTCGACAAGAACCTTTGCACAGCAAATGAAAGACTGGGATTATAGTAACGTTACCATATTTGCGAGAGTTTCATCGAACAAGAAACACAGAATGAGAAAAACTATGATGGAGAGAACACTCGAGATAGACTAAGGTAGCTAACCCTCATGGTCCCGAGTGAAAAGTGAAAGGAGGATAGTGTAAAATGCTAGGGTTTGTTATAAGCGCAGGAGGAGCTGAACCCAAGGCGATTGAAAAGTGTCAGAGTGTGCCAGTTAGAAGGACAGTGTAATAAGTTGGTGAGTGATTACGAGTCGGACCAACCAACTGCCATATCTTACGGATGACGGATATACATTGAAACCATATCTGCACACATTCCGAAATGGAATTAACATTGTATTTGTTAACAAATATTTCATAATATAAGTTGGGACCTATAAGCTAAGGGTTCCAATATTTTTCGTTTTAACACAGATTACAGTCAAAGGGCTGGGACCATCAACTCGAAAAGAGGTTGAGGTTTTCCATCTCAATAGATTTGATCCTCTCAACAGTTGGTAGTTCCAAAGTTAAAATGGATATAGATTCGTTCGAGATATATATATATATAGATATATATATATATATATATATATATATATATATATTAATAACATTAAAAAAAACTATGATTATAAATAAAACATTTTTTCTTGTTTAAATTACATATTATATATATATAATGTAATTTAAACAAGCAAAAATGTTTTATTTATAATCATAGTTTTTTTTAATGTTATTTTTTTTTAATGTAATTTTATGGATTCAGAAAATTTAACAAAATATTGTAACATCTTTACCATGTTGGATTAGAGATGACCTTAGAGATGACATGTTGACCAAAAAAACATGGAAGTTTTAATATAAGTTTTATAACAAATAAGAAAGGCTTCATAATAATCGTTTACCCATTCTTTAGATATTATATATTGTTTATTGTTAGTTTTCCTATAAGTGGATATATAATTTTTTTTTGAACATATTATTTGATAATATATATTTTAATAAATCAAATATTCAAAATCATTTTCAGAATAAAGATTTTATTTTATTAAAATTAATGAAATATATTTATTACGTCGTAAGACGTTCTTATTTGAAAACAACTTTCCTAAGTGCCACTGTGTCAATGTATGAGCCATTGGATCAAATGTTAGACGATTGAAATGTTTTAGGCCATTAGATTCACAAGTTAAAGTTTTATATATGTTTTTTATAATGTTAGTTTTTTTTTTTTTTAATAAGTCATTGAATTTAGGATTTGGTGACTTTGTCAAATTACACAAAAATAAAAATAAAAGTAAATAAAATAAAAATATTGACATATTGTAATGAAAATTTTAACTGGGTCAAATAGAGAATAATAATAATACTAAACTATACAAACAACCCATGGTATTGACTCATGTTACGTTCTTATTTGAAAACAACTTTCCTAAGTGCCACTGTGTCAATGTATGAGCCATTGGATCAAATGTTAGACGATTGAAATGTTTTAGGCCATTAGATTCACAGGTTAAAGTTTTATATTTGTTTTTTATAATGTTAGTTTTTATTTTTTTAAATAAGTTATTAAATTTAGGCTTCGGTGACTTTGTCAAATTACACAAAAATAAAAATAAAAGTAAATTAAATAAAAATATTGACATATTGTAATGAACATTTTCACTAGTCAAATAAAGAATAAAAATAATACTAAACTATAAAAACAAACCATGGTATTGACTCATGGTATGCATGTGGAATGTGGTTTATGTAAAGGGGGAAATTAAGATGGCCTAACTCTGGATCTACCAAGAGCCAAGAGGGATCAAATGCATTGATATGCAAACCTCATTGATTCCTCTCATCAATAATATAGATCTAAATTAATTATTTAATAAAATTATTTACTAAACTATAAAAACAACCCATGGTATTGACTCATGGTATTCATGTGGAATGTGGTTTATATAAAGGGGGAAATTAAGATGGTGTAACTCTAGATCTACCAAGAGCCAAGAGGGATCAAATGTCTTGATATTCAAACCTCACTGATCCCTCTCATCAATAATATAGATCTAAAATAATTATTTAATAAAATTATTTTTAAATGTTTATAACCATTATTCTTTTAAAATTTGTTTTAGGCCATTAGATTCACAAGTTAAATTTTTATATATGTTTTTTATAATGTTAGTTTTTTTTTAATAAGTTATTGAATTTAGGTTTTGGTGACTTTTTCAAATTACACAAAAATAAAAATAAAAGTAAATTAAATAAAAAGATTGACATATTGTAATGAAAATTTTAACTAGGTCAAAAAAAAAAATAATACTAAACTATAAAAGAAACCCATGGTATTGACTCATGGTATGCATGTGGAATGTGGTTTATCTAAAGGTAGAAATTAAGATGAACTAACTCTAGATATACCAATAGCCAAGAGGGATCAAATGTCTTGATATGCAAACCTCATTGATCCCTCTCATCAATAATATAGAGTTGAATTTAGGTTTTGGTGACTTTTTCAAATTACACAAAAATAAAAATAAAAGTAAATTAAATAAAAAGATTGACATATTGTAATGAAAATTTTAACTAGGTCAAATAAAAAAAAAATAATACTAAACTATAAAAGCAACCCATGGTATTGACTCATGGTATGCATGTGGAATGCGGTTTATCTAAAGGGAGAAATTAAGATGACCTAACTCTAGATATACCAATAGCCAAGAGAGATCAAATGTATTGATATGCAAACCTCATTGATCCCTCTCATCAATAATATAGATCTAAACTAATTATTTAATAAAATTATTTATTAAACTATAAAAACAACCCATGGTATTGACTCATGGTATTCATGTGGAATGTGGTTTATCTATGTTCTATATTATTTTTGTTACAACTATTTTATTATTCCAAAAGCACATGGTTTTTTTGTTATATATGATTTATGTTACAATTTTTTTAATATTCATGAGTAGTATTTCTTAAGATATTACAAAATTAAATTAATAATGAAATTTTTTAAAATATGCGATCTTTTTAAATTTCCAAATTATTTCACATGACATATTTATCTTGAGCAATAATGATGAATGTTAATAATTCTCATTTCTTAAATAACACTAAGTTTACCTTTAATTACTTAATTTTAATAGTTTGTAACTAAATACATACTCTTTCTTCAGCTCAAAAAAAACTATATACATATCTTTAATTACCTAATTTTAGCTTTTAAAATTTTTCATATTATATGATGTCAAACTTACTCAACTTTTTATTATGAAATTTTAAACAATGTTTCTCACTACATAATTTTAGCTCTTATAATTTTATTTTATTTTTCAATTCCAAACAAAACTTACAAAAGAAAAAACCCACTCAGTCCTTATTTTAGATTATATTATTACAAAATTGACACTATGTGATTAACAATAGAGTAAGTTGAACCCCCATCCATGCTGGAGAGATCACATTGTAAAATCAAATGTTACTCTGGTTTTTTTAAAGGGTTCATAAACAAAACAAACAACAAAAAAGTCAATATTATGGTATAATAACTAATTTTTAAATCATTGGGACAAAAAAAACATCACATTAACTGACATAATATATATAATGCTATAAGGATCTATGATGATAACAAAGTTTTTAATCATCATAACTAGGTGAAAACCAAAACTAAGTTGTAGCCACAAGCAAAAAATCACAAGAAGTCACAGAATATATCCAAGGTTTCAATGAACCCCATACATTGTGATGGACCGTATAGAAATTTTAGTGCACATATAACACCAACCTAATAATTTTATACTCTTGATCAATTTAGAATAACCTAGGGTGTGCAAAATATTTTAATAAGATAAACAAAACAGACAACAAGAAAGTCAATATTGTGGTATAATAACTGATTTTTGAGTCATTGTGACAAACAAAACCTCACATTAATTCACATAATATATATAATGCTATAAGGATATAATATTATAACAAAGTTTTTAATCATGATAACTAGGTGAAAACCAAAACTAAGCTGTAGCCACAAGCAAAAAATCACAACAACTCACAGAATATATCCAAGGTTGCAATGAACCCCATACATTTTGATGGACCTCATGGGAATTTTAGTGCAAATATAACACCACCCTAATAATTCTATATTCTTGATCAATTTATTATAACCTAGGATCTGTAAAATATTTTAATAAGGAACTAGATTTGTAATTATGAAATATAAAACTATAACTTAAATTTGTGAATTTACTTTGTATTTTTTTTTCCTATGTATATAGAGAAAGAATAAACCAAGTTTGGAGTTAAGAAAATAAACCATAACACAAAGAACAATATATCCTTCCAAAAATGTCCCCATATTAAAATGATATTCACTTTCTTGTATACCACGACTATTGTTCTTCGTGTACAATTTCTTAGAAGCTTGAAATTGTCGCTCAAATATGTAGATGAACTTGAAGTGAACTCTATTTTTGTTAATAAAAATTCTCTTTATTGACATCTATGCTAGATAGATTGTACTCTAATGTATTTAAAATAAGTAGATGAACTTGAAGTAAACTCTATTTTGGTTAATAAAAATAATCTTTATTGACATCTATGGTAGATAGATTGTACTTGAATGTATTTAAAATATCTTATTTGAGTTACGTGTTAGATTGTTAATCACTGAAGGATTTTCACCCCCAATTTCCTATTTCAATATCTATAACAAAATTTGTATATATGTGAACATATTATGTTGGTTTACATATATGTTTTCACCCCAATTGAGTATTTCAAAATCTATAACAAAATTTTTTGGTTCATAACTCTTATCATCAATATCTTTGAAACATCCATGAATTGCTTCCATGGAAGAAAAATTTTCCTTTCATTCCTTCATGATGACTTGTTCTCTGCAACATCTTGTTTCTTCTAGGCTACTCTTTCCTATGCTATTGCCTTCTTATTTCTTATTGGATACTCTTTCCTATGCTATTTCCTTACAACGTTTCTTTTGCAACATATGGTGCAATTGGTAGTTTATAGTATAATGGAAAAGTTAATGGGAAATTTGATACATGTTGGAAAAAGAAAAATAAGTCTCCTCATAAGTTTTTAAGGAAATTGGGTCACGTTTAATAACTCTATTATTAGATGTAAAATTTTAAATTAAGATACTTCATGAAGGAAAACCAACACAACGCAAAATTGATACCAAGAATTTAAAATACCAACTTCTTTGGTACAGTGGTTTGTGATGGGGTGTCCTTCAATTATCCCTCTCTAACATTGCTTGGAGGACTCCACGATGTTCCTTATTAACCAAAACTAAAAGGAGAAAAGTTGGGGAGTTAAGCGAGAGATTATGTTTCGATCAATCATTTCTAATAGCAACTCCTTTGGTAGAGTCGATTGTGATGGGATGTCCTTCGAGGATCCCTGTAACCAATGTTGGATGACTCCACCATCTTCCTCATTAACCATAAAGAGGTGAGAGAGTGAATATATAGATTTTGTTTTGATAGGGAATCTAACCTATGGGAAACACCCTTTTATAGTGTTTTTCCTTGGCGAGCATTGTTGAAGTTACAAAGGTTCATGTGGAAAATATAATTGAAGAGTCAGTTTCTCCAAATTTAGGTAGATATTACCATCTCTATTGATTAGCCACATTATCTTCCATCACGAATTGTATGAATGAAATGCTTAACCAGAATGTTTTGAATGTATTCATGAAATTTATGCCTTACCCCACCAAGAACCACAAGGGGACCATACTACTCATCATTAAAAAAACTTAAACACTTAACTATTTGATTTTTCCCAAATAATTAAGTAATTTAATTTGAATTTAAATATATCTTTACTGATAAAAGTATTTCATGAAATTTAAATTATTTTCAACTATATAAGATAAAATTTTAAAATAACAATAATAAATTTATTGAGGGGCTGTAACGTAAAAGGCCCCAGAGTGTTTTATAATGGAACTTTCCAATGTGAAGACTAGTATGTCAAACCTTTGTGGGAAAAAATCTAGCCATGCTAACGGCTCATGTTGGCCAATCCAAGTGTGATCCCTAGGTGATTTTGAGGGCTTGGATGGACCTAGGTCAAATATACTCAAGTCTTAGTCGTGGAGTCACATAAATGAGAACAATAATAATAATAATAATAATAATAATATTAATAATATTAATATTAATATTAATAATATAATTACAATCTAGCTATAACTTATTAGAATTGAAAACTTGAGCTTTTAGCGCTATAAAACTCAAGTATATGAGGGGTTTTACGAGGGTCCATTTATTTATTCAAAAGTACAATTTAAATAATAAAATACTATGAGTTCATCAAGTTTTTATCTCATTACATTTCAATAAAGAAAGAAAAAATACAATTTAAGTAATAACTATCATATCATCTAGATTTGTTTAATCAAATTTCTATAAAACGGGCCAAAATACATATAATTCAAACCCCACTATTAAAAAATAATTTAAATAACACTTGTTATTCATTTTGCATGATAGATCTCAATTGAAGATAGATTTACCCTAATTATTTATAACTATAAAAGCATGTCATTTATTAAACTTATGTGGAGTAATGGAATTACAAATCTCACTTATACTAAATAGACATTCACTATTTTATTGATAATCGGTATAAAAACATTTTTTCTCCTCTATATTTTCTATAATATAATTAAAAGCAACTAATTTCATATTTTGTTGACAAATTGGTTTTGCATTCAATATTGGGGTAAATAATTAATTATATATATATATGAATTATATTAAAAAAAATTACTTAATATCGACATTGATATATTTTGTTTATGATCAATATTGAAATGGTCTTTTATTTTTAATATCACATGTCAAATCCATGTTGATACCAAATTAAGTTTATATTTAAGTGATTTAATAGATGTAGACATTAAATATATTATTTATGACCCATGATGAAATTATTTTTTGTTATTAATAAATTTTCAAATGACCTATCAATTGCATAACAAGTTTTAAAGAGGTTATACATCTCTCTCTAAGAAGCACCTATGTATTCAATAAAATCTCTCTCTCTCTCTCTCTCTCTCTCTCTCTCTCTCTCTCTCTCTCTCCATTTTGTAGGAGGTTGTTGAGACCTAGTTCGATGTTACAAATTCTCTCCATCTAGTTTTTACTAGACTAGTATGCGATTGAGATATTTCCTCATCCATAGAATGTGGAAATAGTGGTAGGGACTATTCTTCACCTGAGTGAAACAATTGAAATAATATTTTTTGGGTGTTTGGGACACTGGACAAAAAATCATGTTGAAAAAATTTCTATAGTTTTAGAGCCTAGTGTTTGTTCAAGAAAGACATATCCCCACTCTTTAGATCATTGGATATTCACAACTTATCATCCAAAGGATTATTAAGGATAATCAACCAAAATAACTAACTTTAAAGGTAGTCCTCAATAAGGTATGGAGGATACTAAATAAGTTCAACACTTATGAATTTCATCATATCTTGAGACAAAATAAGAAAAATAATGATTCTTTGGCTAAATTAGGCACCTGATTAGTGCAAGGGAGAGTTATATCAATAACAATAAAAAATTTAAACTCATACCATAGTCTAATGATTAAAAAATCAAAATTTAATGGTGAGAGGAATGTGGCCACAAAGTGTAAGTCATGTCATTCAAATGATACTATAAAAAAGGATAGAAAAAATAGGGTTGGGAAGTTCCTGCCTTTATTTTCTTTACTATAAGGGTGTAAGCCATATGAGACTACTATATGTATGGATAATATCAATTCCTTTCAAGTATAAATATTTCATATATGTTCCCCAGACCCCAACAGCCCTACTATCCATGATAGAAATTTTTCCAAACATATTACAATTATGCATTCTATAGATCATAATAAAAAATTTGAGCATTGCGTTCTCAAAATTATATGAGAATTGCTAAGAAGCATTATTTTATTATCATATTAGTTGCATTATCATCTATTAGGTCATATATTGATTTCTCATTCATTTTTAAATCTAAACATGATGAAAACCATACATTTTCATTGTCATAAAATATGTTCATAACTAGCGTAAAAATAAAAGAAATAATAAAGGTACACCAGCCATAAATGCTACATATCATCCAATACATTAGCACATAAAATACCAAGGAAAGTAACTCTTATTAATGAATTCAAAAGCCATCCGGGTATGGGACTACCATGTTCCACCTGACCATAGATTGGATGAGCCAAATCTCTCTTAAGCCAATCACCACCATGCCATATTCCAAGCATGAATGTGGGACTAAAAACCAAAAGAATCAACCATGACTTCCCGAGGCTAAACACCCTCATCAATCACAATCATCATTGGAGCTTTATAACATAGCCCATGTTGGTATTTAAATCCATATACATATACACATATACGAAAAAATCACGTCAAAATATATACCAAACATATATCAAGGACATTCGCTGAAACCGCGAATAGAGAAGGATCCATAGCCTGAATATGATCCACCATCTCCCATGTAGATTCATCAGGCCCAAAGTACTTCCACTGCACTTTAACCTACTTAATTTCTCAATTACAAAGCATGAGCACCTTTCTCTACAATATAAACTGAGCTTCCTGTTGGAATTCTCCATTTGGCTCCACCTGCAATACATACAAGTCAATCATATGATCAACATATTTAACATAATTCTTAATAAATAATACATGGAAAACATCATGTACTTGCACTGTTGAAGGCAATGAAATTCGATAGGCTACTGACCTAATCCTTTCAAGAATCCTAAAAGGTCCACAAAATGGACATGCCAATTTCGCACACGATCAAATCCTCAAGGAGTTCTTCCTGGGATTGATGCACAAGTACACATATTCCCCAGCCTGAAACACCTTAAAAAAAATATGATCTACATATATTTTCTTCTTTTCCCATTCTTCCATTATATTACCCTTGATTACCTGCATTTACTATTCCATTTCTAATAAAATGTATGGTCCAATTGGAAATCAATACCCTATTCACCGAATCACTCCAAATGATGGGAGTGTTATAACTTGTCCCATACAATGCCTTAAACAAACTCATCCCTACTGATTCTTGTTAACAATTGTTGTAAGAAAAATCAACCAATGGAAGGTAATCTTCCCATCTCCTATGTTGATGCATCACATATATCCTCAAAATTTCTTCCAATATCTCGTTGACTCTCTCTATCTGTCCATCGGTCTATAGATGATAAGTTGTACTGAATGTCAAATTTGTACCTAAACCTACAAAAAACTCCCTCCAAAACCTGGAAGTGAAATTTTCATCTCTTCCTAAAATAATCATCTTTGGAACACCATGCAACATGACCACATCTTTGATGAACACTTATGCCATATCACTAGTTGAATACGTATTCTTCACTAGAATGAAGTGTGCTAACTCATTCAACTTGTCTACCACAACCAAAATGGAATCATGCTTTCTAGATGTCCTCGACAAAATTATAATTAATTCAATGGAAATGACCACCCATTTCCACTCTGGAATCAGAATTGACTGTAATAGTTTAGCTGGATGATTACACTTTTCCTTTACCTGCTGACATTCCAAACTAGCCACAAACTCTCCAACATCCTTTTTCAATTTCAGCCAATAATAAAATTTATTCGTTGTTGTCAATGCCTTCTACTATCCTGGGTGACCTGAATATGGTTTCACATGAAACTCCCTCAAGGTAATCTTCTTGAGCCAACTATTTTCTAGCACATATATGTTGTCCCTAAATATTATCAAGCCATCTGCTGAGAGATGATAGTCCACATCCTTTGCACCTATACCACTATATGTACCTGTACCTATACCACTACATGTACTATACTCTAATATGTGCCTAAGCTCTATATACTAGTTATCCTGATGACCTTCCTGTAAAATCCAAACATGCAATTTTGCCCCATATGAGCTCATTGGTGTTATATTACTCTCCTCTATCCTCCTTATAAGAGCATCTGTAACCTTTTTCACTTTAGCATTGATGTACCTAATATGAAAGTCAAATGCTTTGATTGTCTCTAACCATGTAGCTTGTATGACATTCATATTCAGCTGGTCAAGCAAGTATATTAACCCATTGTGATCAGTCATCAGGAAAAACCTCCTGTCAAGAAGATAATCCCTCCACATCTTCAAAGCATCAATGATCACTTCCAACTCAAGATAATGTGTCAAATTCACCTGTATCCTCCTGCTAAGAGAATCTAAAACTTTGTTCTATTTATACTTAATGTACCTAATATAAAATTCAAACTCAGTAATTATGGCCAACCATATAGCTTTCCTGGAATTTAGATTCAGTTGGTAAAACAAGTATCTCAACCCACTCTGATCACACATCAGGACAAACCTCCTGCCAGGAATATATTTCCCTGACATCTTCAATGCGTGAATTATCACTTCCAACTCAATATCATGTGTTATATTGTTTTTCCTTTTCTCATTAATTTTATGTGATTCATAACACACTACATGTCCTTCCTACATAAGAACTCCACCAAGCCCTCTCTTACAATCATCTGTACAAACTAAAAATTATTTATCTAGTTCTGTAATATTTAACACTGGATCATTTGTCAAGAGTTTCTTTAACTCTTCAAAACTTGTTTCACATTTCTCTTCCCATTCAAATTTCTTACCTTTCATCTGTAGTGACATAATAGGATATGCAATCCGACTAAAGTTCCTGATCAACCTCCTATAGTAGCCTACTAGATCGATAAATGATCTTACCTCATCCATGCCTTTAGGAGTTGCCTACTCTATGATATCTCTTATCTTCTCTGGATCCACTAATATTCCTTCTTTGGATACCACATGCCCCAAATAATGTACCTCTTTATGAAAGAAACTACATTTAATAAGCTTAGCATACAACTCATGATCTCTTAGCAATATCAACACTGCTACTAAATGCTCAACATGTTCTTCCCAATTCATATAATACATTGAGAAGTAATTAATGAATACAATAACAAAATTGTCCAACTAAGGAAGAAACACATTATTCATTAAGAACATAAAGGTATTTGGAGCATTATTCAAACCAAATGCAACTACAAAAAACTCATAATTCCCATACTTGGTTCAAAAATTTTTCTTGTAAATATCCTCTGCTTTGATGCATACCTGATGATATATGGATCTCAAATTAGTCTTTGATAGCATTGCTTCCCCCTTCAAATAATCAAATAAGTCACACATCCTTGACAATGGATATGTTTTCTTAATGGTCACCTTGTTCAAATTCCTATAAAAAATGCATAACCTCAAAGTACCATCCTCATTCTTCACAAATAATATCGGTGCACCCCACGGTGATACAATTGGCCTAATGTATCCCTTGTCAAGTGTTCCCTTAAATTGCAACTTCAACTCTACTAACTCTATAGTGCTCACCCTATACAATGCCTTTGATTTTGGTGCTTCCCTTGGTACCAACTCAATGGAAAATTCCGCTTCTCTATGAGTCGGAAAATCTAAGATCTTTCCTAGAAACACATCCTAAAATTGTTGTACGACTGGGTACCTACTCAATATATATGCATCCTCATCCTCCTTACGTTTATCACTAGAAATTTTCACTGTCAATAACACACACCATTTTCTGCAACTATGCTTTGTATGCATAATTTTCACCATCCTAACTGATGTTTCCTTCCTCTTACTCTGTAATATTTTTGGTACTTCATTGTCATCCAAGAACTCAATAGCTTTGTCATAACAATCCACTTTGTTCCTATGAATATATAGTCAATCAATATCCAAAATTATACTATAGAATCCCAACAAAAATAAATTCAAATGTGTTACACCATTTTTTGGTCATCTAACCTATTATCATTAGATGGACCCAAGTACACCATGTAAGACCAATTTTACCCTTAGTAAAACTTCTTTCACTATCTAAAATAACTTAATAAAACACATTTATTAGGTTTTTTATGGTCTAAATAGGAAACCCCAAGGGGAAATATTAAACAAATCTATATTTGTTTGGTTTTCCTCATGGAATAATTAATTAAACAATAATTTAATTATTATTCCGGGTCATATTTAACCCAAAACAAGGAAATTAATTACATAAATCCTTATTTATATTATTATTTTCTAGGAATAATTATTTAAACCTTATTTAAATAATATTCCTTGTCAAATTTGACTATATAATTTTTAAATAATTGAGTAAATCATTATTTAATCAATTATCATTCAACTGCTTCCTTAAAATGATAAATAAATCATTTATTTATTTAATATTTACAAATAAAGGGATTTGGTTCAAATGTGTTACACTATTTTTTGGTCATCTAACCTATTATCATTAGATGGACCCAAATACACCATGTAAGACCAATTTTACCCTAAGTAAAACTACTTTCACTATGTAAAATAACTTAATAAAACACATTTATTAGGTTTTTATGGTCTAAACAGGAAACCCCAAGGGGAAATATTAAACAAATCTATATTTGTTTGGTTTTCCTCATGGAATAATTAATTAAACAATAATTTAATTATTATTCCAGGTCATATTTAACCCAAAACAAGGAAATTAATTACATAAATCCTTATTTATATTATTATTTTCTAGGAATAATTATTTAAACCTTATTTAAATAATATTCCTTGTCAAATTTGACTAATTTTTTTTTAAATAGTTGAATAAATCATTATTTATTCAATTATCATTCAACTGCTTCCTTAAAATGATAAATAAATCATTTATTTATTTAATATTTACAAATAAAGGGATTTGACCCAAGTCAAATAACTTTCCCCTCCAACAAATATAATAAAATATTCCATAAAAGGTGGATCTAGATTTGGTTAATATTATTTTAGTCATGCGCCAAGATCTAGAATGACCTAATATTTTGTTATAAATAGAAGGGTTTCCCCATTCATTTGTCACCTTTTGTTGCCTCTTAGATCATTCTGGATCTAAACTCTTGGTATGACTTTGAGCCATTATCATTGTCATATTTTCCCTTATTTGATTTGTGAGCTCCCTTTGAGTTCTATATTTGTCTGGGTTTTCTACACCAACAAGAGAGAGAAATTCTAGCTCTGAAGTGCTGAGGACTTTCAAGAACCCATCCCATTGAGGAGAATTGGAAACACCTTTCTTGTTTTCCTCTCAGGTGCCCTTAATATAAAATTCTTTAAAACATATTGTTTTTTTCTTGTCTATTGGATGCATGGAGAAAAACCTTATTTTTGTTTCTTAATGTCTTTTTATGCATAAATTTGGATTTGTGCAGCATTTGTCTTGATCAACTAACTGGAGATTTGAAGATATTAGCAACCATTTTTTGTTGTTAGGGCTATAAGTTATGCGTAGCTAAAGTGGTCTTTTTTCGTACACTTTGACGAAAGATTCATAATAACAACTGGCAACTCCACATGGGTTTTCAATTACGACCGATGTTCTTTTTCATATTTTTGCATATCCAGCTGCTTCAACCACTGGGGTTTCTCTTCAATTTTTTTTTCCTACTTTTATGTTATTTTTCACCTATGAAACCCTCAAACATTAAAAGTTCTAACTTCCGTGTGTTTTTTTCCCTATTACGCAGGTAACAGACATCGGTCGCAACTAAGATGACAAATTTTTCTGAAATCTGCCACCGAGAGACCCGGAACTGCAGGTCACACTTTTTGACCTAGAACTTGCGACCTGGACTGCAGGACGCACTTTTCAACCTTGAAACTGTGACCTGGACAGAAAATAGGTCAGAGCCTGTGACTTGCACTTTTATCTGCAAATTTTCTGAAAGTTTTCTGGGTTTGTCTGCAACTTCTGTCAGGGTTTTCCATACTCTGTCTCCATCCGTTTAGACATGTTATTATTCTATTTACTCAACTAAGTGGGAATATAGTCCCCTAGGGGTTTAGTACCCTCCACTTTTTGTGGAAGAGTTTTAGCTATTGCAGGTGTCTAAATTTTCAGAGTTTCAACCTTTTGTTTTATAGATCTGATACCTCATCTTTAGATCCCTTTTAGATCAGCTATTTTTCCATCCAAATAACCTCATATAGTTTTGTTTGGGTTTTCCTTTAGGGTCACGTCCTTCTCCTTACAGCTTTTAGATTTTTTCCTCCCCTTTCACAACAACCTTGCCTCTGTCTCTTTGCTATTTTCTGCACCTCTTTTTATTAGATTTATCCTTTAGATCATTGTACCCCCTGACCTTAGATCTATTGGCTCATTTTTAGTGTGTCGACTAGATTTTTTCCCTCTATTAGACTAGTTTTTGAGAGACCCGCCTCCTTGGGTTAGATTGATGCATTGTTAGCTGTTAATTTTCTATTATTTTCAGTATTATATGTTGTTCTTTACATGTTTATTTTCAGTTATGTAGCACACTTTTTATTTTACATTAAAAAATGTATGGGTTTAAAAATTAAGATTAACGCACGCCACACACTCACCCTAAGCGAAGAAGAGCCTAGTTAACACCGCCTAGCAAAGACTTTAAAAAATTGTAAAATCAATTGACACTACACCTCTATGCCCGTGTTTTGACATTGTAATCACTTGATTCTGCACCTCCCTACCCTTTTTGGTCGTTCTTCTTCCCTCTGTGTTGTGTTTGTGTTGTCGTCATTGCACCCCCAAGGTGTATATCCTGGAGACTTCTTGGCCTTCATCCTCAGTTTCTAGTCAGTCGACCTACTCCTTCTCGCCATCATCACCGAGTCCGCACTCCGAATCCTCTTTTGATTCATGGGGTTCTCCTTTTACCTTTGGTTCTCCCCCTATTACCTACACTATGTCTGGTCCAGGGCCTAATGCTAGCGGTAATCTTGGACCTCCTATTGGGAATGCTACTAGCGGAACCACCACAGGAACTACCTTGACTGTCCCCTTGCTCCCTTATATGGCAGTCCTCAGTCTCCCCAATTTCAATTAGTTGATCAATGGACGTATCTACCAAGATGTTGGTTGGCCTGCAATACCAACCAAGCTCCCCTCCTACATTCCCAAGTTCGAAGGCCTTGATGGAGAAGATCCTTCCAACCATATCCGATCTTTCCACATGTGGTGTTCATCCAATTCCATTACTGATGATTCCATCCGTATTATATTGTTCCAATGCACACTTACAGATGAAGCTTCTAAGTGTTATGTTGATTAGACCGCCTCTTCCCATACCACCTTTGCCACCATTTCCCGAGCCTTCTTATCTTATTTCCATATCCCTCTCTGATACGACACTGGTACCAAACTATTGACTTCTTTCCATCAATCATCTGCGACCCGCCTTTCCAATCATGTCCAGGAATGGTGGAGAAGAAAGAGCTTGTGTTGACCTCCTACCTTTGAAAATCGTGTCTATATGGACTAGTTCCTTAGATCTCTCTTACCCACCATCGGCAAAGATGTCGCCTCTCAGTTCCCTCAAACCGAAGAAGCTGCTCTCCAAATAGCCTTGAAATATAACCTCATCTATGCTCAGTCTGGTTATGTTTATACCGTCCTTCCTGACCTTCCCAGACCCGGTGGCACTAATGCCTCGGAGGAATCTCATTCTGCTGACGGTATCATTGGAGCTCTTTCTCATCCATACGCTCAACCTCCTATGGGCTATGGTCTCCCTCCGAGAGGGGCAACCACCTCCAACACTTTTCTCCCTCCATGTAACATGTATCGAGGATCCGGCATGCCTCATCCTTTTGCCCAACCTCCTGCTTACCTCAATGTTGCCCAACCTCACCATTATCCTTATGCAGAGCTTGGTGCTCCTGCCCCTCCAGCATTTTCACCTCCACCTCCCTTGCCTTCTCAACCCCAGCAACAACAACTACCACCCCCTCTGGGGCAAGTATTTGCACAACAGGGCATGACTAATCCTCCTTCCTCTCAAATGAAGCAAAAAGGAAATCAAAACCAATATGCCCCTGGTACTCGTGGACCTAATCCTCAAGGTATTGACTCTAACGCTGCTAACCAACAACAGGGCATTCAGCCCAAGCCAGACAGACCCATTCGTACAAATAAGCCTTGTTCGTGTTGCGGTGTTTACGGTCATTACACTCATGATTGTCCCCTATTACCATAGATGTGGTAGATGTGGGAGTCTCAAGAAACCTTGCGAGGATAGCATGCCTCCTCTTCTACTCCCCCCAATGTGGCCACTACTCAACTAGTTGTGTTTACCAATCCTTTCCCCCAGCAAGGATTCGTGGCTACCCAACCACCTGAAGACCAAGGGGCCCCTCAACCTTCACCTTCTAGTTCCTCTAATTACCAGATCCTCATGATGAACTCTAATCAACCTATAACCATCGACCTTAACCTTCAAACTTGATATCATCAATACCCCAAGGCTCCCGCTCTGTCTGTCCCCAAGTCACTTTCTTCAGGTTCTACAGAGCCTCTTTCGACATCCAATGGTCCCTTTCATATCCCTCAGCCCAAATTTTAGGTTCATACCAAGATTCCTAAGGGACTATTACACCGAAATGTTGCTTTTGGTCGAGTTGCTCATTCGTATAGCATAGTAGATGATTTCGCGCAGTCTCCTGCTGCCCTTTCAACACTGGAACTCCTCCAGTCATGCCCTTCCCAAAAGAAGTCTCTACTATTTTCCATGGGCACTGTATATCCTGCTGATGACCAATTGATTATTTTCAACACCCATCAATCAGAACATGCCCCTCTCCCTACTTTCGTAGCCTTCCAAATCTTCGTCAAAATCCGGAACACTCATGTTTCTTGGTGTTTCATTGATGAGGGGGCATCCACTTGTGTGATGTCCACTTTGGTTTGGAAACAACTCAGATCTCTTGAATTATCCCCTTCCATGATCACCCTTCGAGTGTGGGATGGCCATGCCTCCCAACCCGTTGGCCTATTCCGTAATTGTCCTATCACTCTTGGGGGTAAGACTGTTTGCGTTGACTTTGAAGTTATTGACGCCCCTCTAGATTACAACATTCTCTTGGGGTGGAGCTACACCTATGCCATGTATGCTATCCCTTCCGCGGTATACCGCAAGATGTCTTTCCCTCATAATGGAAAGATAGTCACCATTGACCAGTTGACATATCATGAGCCAAAATCTCAGACCTCCCTTGAGTTGACCATCTCTTATATCGCCAATAATAAAACCATCGATTCTTTGACCATTGTCTCTCTCGGCGTCTACAAAGACTCCTCTTTTCTTGGAACCTTCCCTGGTCTTCCTCCTCCTCCTATCTCTAATCCCAGCTTATCGAATGTTTGCATGATACAATCATCTCAGGCTACCCTTAAGCAGCCCGCTTTAGCTAGTCAACAACCTGAACATTGCTCGCCAGTTGGACCTACCCCTTCTGACCCTTCTTCTACAAATAGTACCCATGAACCTATTTATCCTCCTCGGTCGGTTCCACCTAGCCTCAACCATCTTGGAGCCATCCTTCCTGGTCATTACCTTGCTGGTTATATACCTTTCCTTGCTCCCCCTCTTGGATTCTATTCGGTTACCATCATGGCCACCCTTTCTCTCCCCAACTTGACCCTCGGTATACCCATATGGTACCTTGACCCTCCAGCCACTACCCGCCTGGTCACACCAAACCCTACCTTGCTTTGACCCCAGTTCAACCGGTCCCCACCACTTCTCCTGATACCACAGTACCTCACACACCTCAACATGAAATATTTCCTGTTGCGAAGGTATCGGGAAAAGGGAGCAAAGCTCACACAAAAGCAACTAAGGACAAACCTGCCCTGACAAACCCCGCCCCTCCTCGGCCACGAAAGCGTGCTATCTAATGTTCCTTGTGTGATATTATCAGTCATGCCACCCATACATGTCCTAAATTTCCGTATCTCAAGATCATTGTCAATGAGACATTTCCATAATCTTATATCCTTGAGGTCTATGTCACTGTACCTGATTCAATCCCGATAATCAAAACCTTGTGCACAAATCACCCTTATCCTTTGTGCGATTTCCATGGCCATTATACCCACCTATTCCCCCACCTCGACGAGTATCGTTCCTCATTAGACTCATACCACCAATTCAAGGCTGCACATAACAAGATACCTTCTCACTTGTTTGCAATTTCTCCTTCAAAAGAACTAGCGGACCTACCTACTCCAATTAACATTAGCCCTCCCGATGTTGAAATGACGGAGTCTTCAGCCACCATTTTTTACCTATCATCATCCTTGAGACCCTTGGAGGCAATTCCCTTGGTGACTTCCCCCGATGATTCGCCTGACCCCCTTCTTATGATCACCCTGGGCTCAAAATCAGTTGACCTCGTGTCTGCTTACTCTTCTATCACCCCCCATGACATTACGCATGTAAGCCTTTCTCCACATGATGATGAGTCCGGTATTTCTACCTCATCAGGTGATCCTCCTTCCTCCAATCTTCCCATATTCCATTCAGATGAAGAATTTATGGAAGCCATGACCAACCTTGACTTTCCATGGCATGATATGCATTATCGCACGTACTTCCTCCCTCAACAGTCCCATGACCAATATGCTATGGAAACTAAAGACTTCATTCTCGATAAAGTTGATTGGTTTAAAAATCCCATCCCTGCACCTGATGCTTTCGATGAAGGAAACATGGCCAATATCTCTCCTACCATCAAAATTGACATCTCTATCAAATAGGAATCGAAGAACCTATCACCTTGGGCGCCCAATGCACCCTGGAAGAAACTGAATCTTACACTAAGCTCTTCAAAGAATTTCGTGATATTTTTGCATGGTCTTACTCAGAAATACCTAGACTCGATCTCGCCATTGTCAAACACCATATCGACACATGGCCCAATGCCCATCCAGTCCATCAAAAGTTGAGACCCATTAATCCTTCGAAACGTGAAGTTATCAAAGCCGAAATCGATAAGCTCAAGTAGGCTGGTTTCATTTATCCCATCGAATACATCACTTGGGTGACCAACCAAGTTCCTGTCCTCAAAATATAAGGCACCATCCATGTCTACACTGACTTTCACGACTTGAAAAAAGCATGTCCGAAAGACAACTTACCCACACCATTTATTGACCAAATCATTGACGAATGTGTGGGGCATGAGGTTCTATCCTTTATGGATGGATTCTTGGGATACAACCAAATTATTATCTGTCATGCTGATCAACTTAAAACTGCGTTCATTAGTCCGTGGGGAAATTTCACATACAGGGTCATCCCGTTCGGCCTTAAAAACACCAGCGCCACTCTACAATGGGCCATGTCTTATTGTTTCCATGACATAGCTCATATTATCCTTGCCTATTTAGAAGACCTTGGTTTGCATTCTAAACATAGAGTGCAACACTTCCAAGATCTGCATACCATCTTCCTCTGATATCGCAAGTATAATATTCGCCTTAAACCATTGAAATGTGTCTTCTGCGTGCCCACCAGCCATCTTCTAGGCTTCATCGTGTCTAAAGACAGTATAACTCTTGACCCTTTGAAACTTCAAGCCATTCTTGAATGTCCTATTTGTTGTACCTTATGCCAGCTACAAAGTCTCCAAGGCAAAGCTAATTTTCCTCGTTGGATCGTTCCTAAATATGCCACCACCACACATGGGTTCCTTAGACTCCTCCGACCTAACATCCCATTTGTGTGGGATACTTATTCTCATGAGTATTTTGATGCCCTTAAGCATGCTCTCACTTCCGCTCCCTTGATCCATCTTGCTGTCTTTGATAGGGACTTCATCCTGTACATCTCCACCTCCACCTATTTGGTCGTTGGAGTCCTGATCTAGGAAGATGACAATGGTGTTGAGCATGTGATCTATTATGTGAGTAAGAACCTCATAGGTCCTCCTGTATCCTACTCACATGAAGAGAAGTTAGCTTTGGCCGTCGTGTTCTCAGTCCAAAAAATTTGTCATTACATCCTCATGTGTTCCACCAAGGTTGTGACTAATTCCAACCCCACGACTTTCCTATTGAGTCGCCGCATCCTTAATGGGAAGAATGCCCATTGGGTCGTTATCCTTTAGAAATTCGACCTCAAATTTGTCACACCAAAAATTAATAAAGGTTTAGCCCTTACTGAACTCATTTCTGAATTACCTACCAGTACACGAGATCCTCTAGTTAATGATGATTTTCCCGATGAGCACTTATTTTCCATTACCACAGACGATCCTTGGTACAGTGATATCCTTACTTACTTGCAAACTCAAAAGCTAACCCTTCATCTTGACTGTGATGCTTGACGATGTATCCGACACCAGGCTCCCCACTACCTTCTTATCGGTGACGACCTCTATCGTCATGACATAGATACTGTCCTTTGTCGCTGTCTCACACATGCTAAAGTTGAGCAAGTCCTCAATGCCTACCATAGTAGTGCTTGTGGTGGCCACCTCTCTGGTCTTGCTACCACCCAGAAAGTCATGCACGTTGGGTATTTTTGGCCCTCTCTCTTTAGTGATTGCATTGAAGCAGTCAAACATTGTTACAATTACCAACATTTCACCCCTAAGGCATGAGCTCCTCCTCCTCCCCTCCATCCTGTCGCCACAGCTGGTCCCTTCTATAAATGGGCCATCAACTTTATGGAGTGTCGACCTCCATCCGTTGGTAACCATAAGTATATCATCGTGGTGGTAGACACACCTCCGAAGACCATCGTGTTTCATTGAAAACCCTTGAAACGGCTAAGAAATGCACCAAAGATTAGTATGACCGAAAAGTCCACTGTCGTACTTTTCACAAAGGTGACCTTGTTCTAGTATATGACCGGGACCATGATGTCTTCTATCATGGGAAGTTCGACTAATTATGGCTAGGCCCTTACATCATCAGTAAGGACTTGGGTAAGGGGGCATACCTCTTAGAGGACTTTGAAGGCCACCCCTTCCTAATCCTTGCAATGCATTCTATATTAAGAAATATTACCCTTAGCATTTCCCTCCCAAAATGCACGATTTATTTTCTTTAAGATAGCTAGCATCTGTTTATTTTTCGTGATTCGATACTTCACCATGATAAAAAATTTCCAAGAATGGTCCCTTCACGTCTCCTCCAAATTGAATCTCCTCACTTACAACACTTGTACTTGGGGCACCACTTTCCCTCCTTACGTGTCCTTGTTCGTGTTGATTTTTTTCATGAGATACCCTCTTGTACTCATGTTTTTATGGTCCCCCATTGGACCTTTACTGTGTGGTAGCACCATCGAGTCACCCTTGTTTACAACATCCGAGTTGAGTAATCATCGCATTCATGGAGTCTATCTCGAGTCCCTTTGTATCCCGCTATAGTCCTCCATCCTTCATTGCTTAGTCCTTATCTCATTTCGCACATTATGGCCTTCAGTCCCACTGTCCCCTATCCCTCATGATATTTTTTCAGTCGCTACCAAGTCATCCATGCCCTTTATGCTCTAATAAGGGAATTTTTTTATCCGCTACTTAGTACCCCCCATTTCATCATCATCATTATTGTTAGTCTGTCAGTCACTCTACTATTTTCTCTCATGCCTTAGTTGAGGATCACTTATTTCTTCACGTCTAGTAGACCTCTTTCTGTCGACATCAGCTCATTCATTCCAGAAGACAGGTCTATAGGGCGGTGTACCTTGGTTCTAGCTTCCACTCTTGTTCGGTGCCCTGGATCAAGCAAAGGGACTCTTTATTTCCCTTTGACTTGGTTGTTTCTCACCTCGAGATCCTTTCAGGATGATCGAGATCTGTATACTTGATGGTCCAGTGATGCAGCAGCTGTTATCAGTGATTCTCGGGTGTGTGTGAGATGTCTCAACCCTCATCAAGGGGTGGCCGTACATGTAGCCCCCCACAGACCCGGATGACCTCTTCATCACAGCCCTCAATGCAGTTCCATATATTTGAGATGTTGGCCTTAGCTGCTTCCAACTGTACTTTGATTTACATGTATCAGTCATATTTTGTGAGCCCTTCCCTGTTTATAGGGGCATTCGGGTTGTATTTGTATCTCATGTACTCAGATATTATTGTATAAGTCCTGGCCGTTATCCCAGGCACAACATGTATGTGGGATTCATCATTATATATTTTATCTGGCTCATGTTTATGCCAGCATGTACTTTATGGTTCGGTCCCTTGTTTACTGGATGCACTATTCTTTTGTACTTTGTCCCAGCGGGCATAGGTATACCTCCCCCACTGCCTTTGGCACATGTACCCACTCATAAAAAGAGACTTGTCACACCTGTAAGTCTCATCTCCTCAGGGTCTAGTTCTTCACCACATCTATCTACCTTACATTCCTCTCTCTGACTTCCCTTTTGATGTCTAGTGATTGAGTTCTTACAATTTACTTTGGTCATACGATTTGCTCCTAACACTCACATGCTAGGGGGCAATCTGTTAGACCATTTTTTGGTCATATAACCTATTATCATTAGATGGACCCAAGTACACCATGTAAGACCAATTTTACCCTATGTAAAATTTCTTTCACTATGTAAAATAACTTAATAAAACACATTTATTAGGTTTTTTATGGTCTAAATAGGAAACCCCAAGGGGAAATATTAAACAAATCTATATTTTTCTAGTTTTCCTCATGGAATAATTAATTCAACAATAATTTAATTATTATTCCGAGTCATATTTAACCCAAAACAAGGAAATTCATTAGATAAATCCTTATTTATCTTATTATTTTCCAGGAATAATTATTTAAACCTTATTTAAATAATATTCCTTGTTCAATTTAACTAAATATTTTTTAAATAATTGAATAAATCATTATTTATTCAATTATCATTTAACAAATTCCTTAAAATGATAAATAAATCATTATTTATTTATTATTTACAAATAAAGGGATTTGACCCAAGTTAAATAACTTTCCCCTTGAACAAATATAATAAAATATTCCATAAAAGGTAGATCTAGATTTGGTTAATATTATTTTAATCATGCACCAAGATCTAGAATGACCTAATATTTTGTTATAAATAGAAGGATTTTCCCATTTATTTTTCACCTTTTGTTGCCTCTTAGATCACTCTGGATCTAAACTCTTGGTCTGAATTTGAGCCATTATCATTGTCATACTTTCCACTATTTTCTTTGTGAGCTCCCTTTGAGTTCTATATTTTTCTCGGTTTTCTACACCAACAAGAGAGAGAAATTCTAGATCTGAAGTGCTAAGGACTTTCAGGAACCCATCCCATTGAGTAGAATTGGAAGAACCTTTCTTATTTTCCTCCCAGGTGCCCTTGATATAAAATTCTTTAAAACATATTATTCTTGTCTTGTCTATTGGATCCATGGAGCAAAACCTTATTTTTTTTTCTTAATGTCTTTTTATGCATATATCTGGATTTGTGCAGAATTTGTCTTGATCAAATAACTACAGACTTGAAGATATTAGTAACCATATTTTGTTGTTAGGGCTATAAGTTATCCGTAGCTAAAGTGGTATTTTTTTGTACACTTCGACGAAAGATTCATACTAACAAAATGTGTTGATATAAGCATACAATTTAGCTAAAATACATAATATTTTACCCAATTATGAACTCTCTTCTTAGTACCTATAGCCAACTACAGTAAGAAAGATTTTGCATGCACTTTCTTATTCAAACCATACGTATCCACCAAGTTAGGGTTAACATAACTATAATTAGCTCCAGGGTGAATCAAAATAGAAACAACTTCATCACAAAGCTTACCATCCATCTCAATGATAGATTCTCGATGATTGGTATGCTTGTTACCCAATGTTGCATAGATACAGGGAATGATCTGTCGAACATCCCCAACATTATACACCTCCTATGTACTATAGACCTCAAGCCTACCACCCTAATTTTGTGAACAATATCTCCTGAGATGTTCCTTACCACATGTCCAACACTCCAACCACACTTTACCACCACCTCTATTATGTTATTGTGACACATGTCCTAGATATCTGCATTCAAATTCTTATGTAATGCAACATTATCTTTCTATTTTGTATTATGAGGCATTTTTCTTTTCTTTCTCCATTTACCTTTACCTTTATCTTTCCCTTTCCATCATTGCTGAGATTCATTTTTACACTTTCACTTCTCATAATAGGGCTTCAATTAACCAATAACTTCCTCAAGTGCCTGAGGATCATCATGGTCAATCTGATATCTAAATGCTAATGGAAATCCACAAAAAAATATCTAAATTTTAGCATTTTCATCTTTAAGATACGATATATACCTCAAAATATCAAATAAATTGGTCATTTTTTCCTGATCGATCATCGCTCCCATTTTAATCTCATAGAATTCCTTCACTTTACTGTCATAGTACCTTTCTGAAAATTACGCCTTTGTGAAGAGTATTTTGATCATGGCAACTCAATTCCTTTTTCTTGATGTCTGTGGCCCATTTTACATCTTCCCATGAGATATTCATTTTCCCTTTGAGATTGAAGATAACTATTCTAGCCTTGATATTCTCTGTGTAGTCATGCAGTTCAAGGAAGTTCTTCGTGCTAGGTAACGAAGCCTCTTCATCCTCAGGATTCTTTAAATCTCCATCAAAATTAGGTGGATTCACTTTATTGAACTCCTATGGAAAGTATCCCTTGTAATTCCTCCTATAAGAGTGATTACGATGATGATCATAGTGCATGTTGGAACAAGAACTAGAATAGTTCCTGTGTCCATCACCTCTCCTATCCGGAGTATCCAAGAATATACCATATCTAATAATTTCATCCCTATCTAATATTTGACCACCATAATACCTACTATAATATGCCCCATTAGTCCCATCATCTTATCCATATATGTTGCAGAGTGGCCCCTACCTCTACAATTTTGAAAAACTCTGAAGAATTACTGCATTGACTTATGCTTGTTTCTCTCATGCGTATATGATTATCTCATTATATGCTTTGAAACTACTTATTTCCTCCTTAAAAATTATCAATGTTTCTGTTAAGTCAGAAGAGTTCCCAACACCATGTTTCTCACATCATAGTGAGAATCTTTGTAGCCTTCCATCTTGCTAGTCATCTTTATCTCTTACTACAAGGCATACTATTTCAGCTAAACCGAATAAAAAACAAACCAACGCAACTCAGTATATTTCAGGAAGAACATTTTGTATGCAAGACTGACTAGATTAGGACAATACACACACACACACACACATATATAAACATATTCAAGTCAACATATAATCATCATTTCAACCATTATGCAGTTACCATGCATGATGCCACAACCATAACACTTACTCTACACAATGAATGCATACCCATTACATGCAAACACTGACATGCATATCCAGTGCATAACTGACATAAACTCATGATATACACATCCAAAAACAACACCATTAAAATTCACACGGTGAGACCACTGCAACCATAACCAACACCAGTACATACATAGCTAATACATAGACCACAAACATAATAAAAAATATGCAACTAACCTGAATTCATGAACAACACATGACCCATCTAGTCTAATGGGTGAACCATGCTCTGATACCACTATGTAATGCCCTCCTCCCACATATACCGAAGTAAAAAACCAATATAGTTAAAAATGTGAAGAAGAGTTACTGTGATATGATTCAACTCACTATGTATCAGTTAAGGAAGAGGAATCGACGGAACACAAAAAACCTAGCCTTCTACACATGCAAAGAACCCCTAGGATCCATCCAACCCATCCAAGTGACAAACCCTTGACAAAAACTAACATTTTTCAGCATTAAAGCTGAATCACCCCCATGACATGGGAATGCATGTGAATGGGACCCTACAGTCCCTCGCACAAGAAGGCATGCCTCCAACTAGGGAATATTCCAGGTAATTTTGTGCCAATGATGCGAAATTTTTTGCCACCTTTTTAGGGCCAAAAATCAGGCCTTTTCCTAGAACTCCAAGAAACTTCTAGAAATGAAAAATAACATAGAGATAGTGATGTCAATGCAAATTATTGAACAAGAACTTGACTAAAATGCTATTAAACATGTCAAACATTTTGTCAAACATATCAAAATTATGAATTCTTCATGTCAGAATAACATATCTTAGCAGAGGGGTCTCATAATTATGTCATATTCGCTAAGAAAATTTGATTTCTTATCACATTATGTGCATCATCGTCTATTAGGTAATATATTCATTGCGTATTCATTTAAAAATCAAAACATGATGAAAACCATACATTTTCACTCTCATAAAACTTATTCATAACCAACATCTAAATAAAAAAAATAATAAGTATACAACCATAAATTCCACATATGAGAAAGTATGCTCACAAATAAAATACAAAGGAAAATAACTCTTATTAATTAATGAAAAATCCAACCCAATGTGAGATTTCCACGTTCCACCCTACCATAGATTGGATGAGCCAAATATCTCTTAAGCCAATCACCCTTGTGTCATATTCCAAGCATGAATGTGGAAATCATGACCAAAAGAATAAACTAGCAATTCTTAAGGCTAAACCACCTCACCTTCATCAATAGAACCATGATTTACCGCAATCCTCACCAAATCACTAGGCCATAAACAAGCATGAATGCCACTGGATTTCTCCACCTACACTGTGAGGAATTTTCCTATCTCCTAGTCTCTAGGCTTTACCACAATCCATAGTCTGATATTGAGATCACTAGGCCGTGATCAAGGCACCAATATCTAGGATTTACTGCAATCCACACAGGATCACTATGCCCTAACTGAGACTCCACCCTCCAACATTTATCGTATATCCCGCTATCATCAATCAAGGATTCATAGACCTAATTTGTAGTTTTTAACCCTGTACAAAAATTATCTACAGACGAATCTTAAAAATATAAAATAAACAATAGCAAGAGCATAAAACATAAAACATATAAACACAAAGATTTTTCCCTTGATCCCAAATTGGGACGACATGCTTGATTTTTAATTATATTACTTTTAGTGTTACAACACATATATATACATGCTAAAGCATACATAAACCCCAACCCATTAACCCTGGATTACAACATAACTATAGTTCCCCTGATCGTATCTACAAAATACCAGGGTCCAAAAACCATCATGCCCCAAAACCATGTGCAAAACCATGCACAAAACCATGAGTGGGTCCGTGCGTGACTAGTTGTGGAAAGAATATAACACATACCAAACATTCTCCCACTTGTTCTTTTCTTTTTGCAGGGGACCACAGCAGAGCTTAGTCATTATCCCAACTCTACGACACCCATTGTTTCTCTACACCAAGAGAACTTCTGAGTGCTCACAGACTTTGTCAATGCATTTGCAACATTCGTCAAGGTGTCCACCTTTACTAGCAACACCCTTTTAGCCTCAGCCATATCTCTCACAAAGTGATATTTAACATCAATGTGCTTTGTTTTTGAATGATAAGTAGAGTTCTTAGCCAAGAAAATTGCACTTTGGCTATCACATTCTATCCTTATAGCTTTCTGCACCAACCCCATACTTGAACACAATATCTGCAACCAAAATAATTCTTTTCTTGCATGAGTGGTTGTTATGTATTCTACCTCTGTAGTTCAAAGATCCACTATAGACTATCTTTTACTCATCCAAGTGACTGCACCTCCAAATAGGCTAAACACATACCCACTTGTAGATCATAACTGGTCCATATTTGTAGCCCAGTCTACATCAAAAAAACCACAAATGTCCAAAACTCTCTCCAATCCTGGTCTTCCTTGGTAACACAAGCCTTAATCAATAGAGCCACGCAAATATCTGAAAACCCACTTCACTGTTGTCCAATGATCCTTTCCTAGGTTTGACATAAATTTTCTCAATACTCCCACTGCATGTGCAATGTATGGTCTAGTACATACCATTGCACACATCAAGCTACCCACTGCACTTTCATATTGAAAACGGGACATATCCTCCTCTTCCTCTTGTGTCGTTGAACGTTGTTCAACAAACAACTTTGTACCTACAGGAATCGGAACACTCATTGGTTTACTATCCTGCATATTGAACCTCTGCAATATACTCTCAACATACATCCTCTGGTTTAAACAGAGCTTCCTCTTTGCCTGATATCTCTTAATTTCCATGCCCAAAATATAGTTTACAGCACCAAGATCCTTCATGTCAAATTTAGAGAACAATTGGGTCTTCAAATATTGGATAATTTCTTTGTCATTTCCAATCAACAACATATCATCCACATACAAGACCAGATAAATAACAAAGTCACCAATTAATTTAAAATAGACACAGTGATCTGCCTTTCTTCTGGTGAAGCCAAGTCCCCATATATAGGTATAAAATTTCTAATACCACATTCTTCGTGACTGTTTTAACCCATATATAGACTTCTTTAACCTGCATACCAGTTATTTCTTCCCCTTCACCATAAATCATTAAGGTCTTTTGATGTAGATATCCTCTTCTAGATCCCCATGAAGAAATTTTGTCTTCACATCCATCTGTTCTACCTCAAAATCAAATGCATCAACAACAGATAAAAGTAATCTAATAGAAGTAACTTTGGAAACAGGAGAAAAAATATCACCAAAATCAATTCCCGACACCTAGGAATAACCTTTTGCTACCAACCTAGCTTTGTATTTCTCCACCTTGCCTTATACATTCATATTCTTCTTAAATACACATTTTCTCCCAATGGGCTTCCTTCTAATCAGTAACTCCACCAGATCCCATGCCCCATTTTTATGCAAGGATGCCATTTCATAAAACATGGCCTCCTTCCATAGTTTTCCATCCTCTGAATCTACTTCCTCCCTAGTGGATCTGGGATCATCATCAGTTATAGTTAAAGTAAAATTTGAATAGATATAAGATGGGATAAACCTTTCTAGTTGTCTTCTTTCCTGAACTAATCTTCTCATAACTGGAGTTTGTGGCTCTTCCTCTTCTGATTCCTCTTCTATTGTAGAGTCTGGTTCATCCTTGTTTAGCTCAAAATCTATCTTCTTAGGTTCCCTTGGTAGGAATTCATGTTTAACAACATATTTCACCTCTTTAAACACCACATCTCGGATGTACACAACCTTCCTTGTTTCTTGGTTCCAAACCTTGTAACCCTTTAAACAATCCTTATGCCCAATAAAGGTGCACCTTTCAGATTTATTATCCAACTTTCTCATTTTCTCCTCTGGAACATATACATATGAATCACATCCAAATACCCTCAGATGTGAAAAAGAGGGTTTCTTACTATTCCATACCTCATGTTGAGTCTTATCCTCCAATGCTGATGAAGGTGATTTGTTAACCAAGTAACATGCAATCTCCACTGCCTCTGCCCATAATTCCTGTCCTAACCCGGTACCGCTAAGCATGCTTCTTGCCTTTTCCATCAGCATTCTATTCATTATTTCTACAACTCTATTTTTCTGAGGTGTGTATGGAGTATTATTCTTCCATGATGTGCCACACTTCTTACAAAACTCTTCAAATTCCTTCTTGAAAAACTCCCCACCATTATCTATCCTCAACACCTTTATCTTCTTCTTTGTCTGGTTTTCCACTAGAGCCTTAAATTCTTTGAATCTGTCAAAGACTTCAGATTTATTCCTCAAGAAATATATCCATGTATTCCTTGAGAATTCATTTCTGAATGAAACATAGTACACATACTTACCTAGTTATGGAACCGACACAGGTCCAAACAAATCATTGTGCACAAGCTCTAATATCTTGTTCGCCCTCTTAACACTAGAAGGAAAACTCACCCAATTCTGCTTCCCATATACACAATGTTCACAAAAATAGAAATCCAGAGAGATATTAGACATACCTTCTACAATACCATTTCCATGCAGTATCCGAAGGCCATTCTCTCCAATATGTCCAAGCCTCTGATGTCAAAGAATGGTCTTTTCTGCAGAGACCACTAATATTTCCTCTCGACTTTCGAGAACCACAGAACTATTGCACCCATCAACAATAGTGCTACCTCGAAGCTTGTATAGAGTTCCAATCCGAACTCCATGCATTAATACCTGTGCTCCCTAAACCATCTTACAGGTATCTTTCTCAAACATCGTTTTTACACCTGCATCATCCATCTTGCTTACAGGAATAAAATTTCTGGCCAATGCAGGAATGTGTAGAACACAAGGAAGTGTTCTAATCCTTCCACCTTGCAGCATCAGCTTGAATTTTCCACATCTAACGATTGTGGCCTTCCTATCATCACCTAAGAAGACATCACTACCATCATATTTCTCATACTCACATAACCATTCCCTATGGGGAGTGAATTGAAAGGATGCACCTGAGTCAATCAACCATGACTCATGATCTACATGTGTGTTTGAAGAAGAAGCCAAATACACATCCCCACCTTCATCCGAGGTGGTTTTTTTCCTTTACAAAAGGAGCATCATCAGATCCATTTCCTATATCAGGAGCTTTATATCTGCAGTCCTTTATGTAGTGCCCTTCATTTCCACATTTCTAGCACACCATTACAAACTTTCCAGGAGATTTAGATCTCCCTCTAGATTTATATCTCCCACTCGAAACCTTATTCTTACTTCTGTTATGGGACCTTCATCGTACAGATAAGGCATCTCCATTCTGACCCTCCATATTTCTCCATCCCATTTCCTCCAACAGCAAGGCTGAGATAATGTCATCAAAATTCAAGGTAGTTGTATCGCTACCTATTGCAATAACCACATTGTCCCATGAGTCTGGTAGAGAACACAAAAAACTGATGCACTTATCTTCAACTGAGATTTTAATATCAATGGATGACAGCTGACTTCCCACAATATTGAAGTCATTCAGATGCTTTGTCACCGAGTCTCCATCCTTCATCCTCAGGTTATACACCTTTTTCTGCAGGAACAATTTATTCACCAAAGAATTAGATTGGTATAAAGTAACTAGCTTGTCCCACAAGGTCCTCACCGTACCTTCCTCGGATACATTTAAAAATACTAAATCTAAGACACACAACCATATTATGCTCTTTGCCTTTGGATCCAGCTTCTTCCAATCTTCATCTAACATTTCTGTTGGTTTAGTACCCAGAGCTACCATGATCCACTTATCTTTATCCAGCAACAGATCCTCCAACTTTATCATCCACAACTCAAAACACTGACCATTAAATTTCTCGATCTCTATTTTTCCACCGCTTGCCATCTTCTTTCGCCACAAGAATCGATCCCACAGATATCCCACTGAACAGGGTCTACCATAGGCCCGAGAAAAAAACCCCTCAGTAGTAGAGGCATCCCCTTGTGATTCAGATTTATGCAAGAACGCAACAGAATAAGCACATAAACATAAATACATAGATGTAGTGGAAATAACACTTCATTTCATTAATATCAAACAATTGAAATTTGCTTACAGACAGAATTGAAATAAAACTAGCTAGGGCGCTAGTAGCTATCAATGAGAAGAGATGTGGCAGCTACAAGCCTCTGAACTGAGTTACAATGAGGATCGAGGGCCTATTTATTATTTCAAAATAATGGAAAATCCTAAACAGCTAAAACCCTAACCCTAGGAGATGAAGCGCCAAAACTATGGGCCCCGTTTGGGTAAATTGGTGTTTCAACTTCCCAGGAGCATAACTATGGCATACAATCTTTGTTTGATGCGTACCATACCTCGTTAGAAAGATCTATCCGAGGAATACAAATTTTGAACGAGAAACATTCGTCCACAGACCCATGTTGCTCTCTGTTTTCTCAAAAACAACGTTTAGGGCCTCAAAACGGGTCTAGAAGTTTAGGACCCGAAAAACTGCTAAAAATAGTAAGATGTGCCGAAACTGAAAAAATGAAAGAGACAATGGTGGGGCCCCAAGTGGAATAGGTGGGTGACCACCAATATCCACTTAGATCATTCCTCCCCCCTTACGAAGCAATGGTCCCCATTTCGTTAAGTTCCTCCATGAGATGAGGAAATTTCTGCTGAACTTGGTCCCTGGTGAACCACTTTCCTTGGTGCAAGAGTTGGCCAACTTTGACAACCCAATGCAGTTGGATCTTCTGTTGGTGAGTGTTCTTGATTTTCATGTTCATGATACAATCTGTGGTGGCCTGTTCCATGAAGTATGGGTTTAACTCTATTGGTGTGAGTTGTTCTGCAATGTCTGAGGTGTCCAGTAGAGGTGGGAAGTAAGGACGAAGGTGATCCACATTGAAGACTGGGTGCAAACCAAGGAATGGTGGAATACTGAGCTCGAAGGCATTGTTCCCTATAGCCTTGGTGATGGTGTATGGCTCGTATCAGAGTGGGCGAAGCTTGCGGTGGGGTCCAGTGAGGTGCTCCTTCTGCAAATGTAACCATACTCTGTCACCCACCTGGAAGTTGTGTGGCACCCTGTGTTGATCATGGCATTGCTTGTACTTGGAACTGACTCTGTTCAATATATCATGAACCTATTGGCGGATGTGTTTAATGCACTTGATGAAGCTACTTGCTTTGTCAACTTCAGACTGGACATGAGTTGAATAAGCCTGAGCAGCTGCAAATGGCATGGCTACGTCAATGGGACATAGTGGCTAGAATCCCAAGCCCACCTGAAAGGGGCTATGGCCGATTGAACTGTGGAGAGCCCGATTATAACTATATTTTAAATAGGGTAGGCTCTCATCCCATGTGCGTGGATGCTTTGAATTGTACATGCGTAGAATGTGTAAAATAATTATGTTGACGACCTCTGTCTGGCCATCTGTTTGGGGATGGAAAGTTGTGGACTTGGTGAGCTTGGTATCCAACATTGACCAGAGGCTGGACCAAAATGTGCCGAGGAACCTGCTATCCCAATCTGATATGATAGACTGTGGGATCCCAAAGTGAAACCACACTCTTTCAAAGAATATTTTAGCAATGGCTTCTGCTATGATATTCTTCTTGCAGGCCGCCATAATGGCCATCTTCGAGAATCTGTCGATGACCACGAAAACACAGTCATTTCCCTACTTACTAGAAGGCAAGCCCAACATGTAATCCATGGAGATGGATTCCCAAGGTCGACTAGGGGTAAGTAGCGGAGTATATAGGCCTTGATTCTTGATGGTCAGTTTAGCAATGGCACAAGCAGCGCAGGATCTGATGTGCTTCTCGAAATCCTTTCGAAGGTTCAGCCAATAGAAATACTTCTGCAAGAATTCTACTATCTTCTCGACCCCGAAATGCCCAGTGATTAGACTGTAGTGTGCCTCCCATATCATCTTGGCACGCTCACTTGAAGGAACACAAAGGTGTCCTAGGTGACATAAAATTGCATCTTGGAGGTGAAAATTTGGAACGTGCATACCCCCCAAGAGTGCCTTGTAAGTGTGGCTGAATTCTGGGTCACTCTCATAGAGAAGCGGCCAATCAAAAGTCTCGTGCCCAAAAGAGTTGAGCATGGTGGTGAGTGCCACGATCGATGGTCGGCTGAGGAAGTCTGCAACATTATTGGTGCTACCCTTCTTGTACTTGATGTTTAAATGAAACTATTGCAAATATGTGGACCACTTCTGATGGTGATCATTTTGTAACTTCCCTTGTGTCTGTATGAACTGCAGGGGTCAGTGGTCTATGTGGATGATTGTTTCCTTCCCCAATATGTAATGCTTCCATTGTCGACAAGCTTTCACAATGGAATACATTTCTTTGTCATAAGTGGGATACTTGCGAACTGTGTCAGACAATGTCTCATTGTGATATGCCATTGGATGTCCCTGTTGAGTAAGAACTGCCCCAATATCATAGTCAGAGGCATTTTTCTTGATCTCAAATGGCTATTGCAAGTCTAGTAAAGTGAGCATTGGGGCAGAACAAAGGCGATTTTTCAATTATGTGAACGCCTTCTCTTGACGTTCCGACCAAAATAATTTTTCTCTCACTCCTCCCTTGGTGACTTGACTCAAGGACCAAGTGATATGAGACAATCCCAGCACAAACCTACCATAGAAATTAGAAATACCCAAAAAGCTGTGAAGCTCTGCTATAGTGGTTGGGGCTGGCCAATCCCAAATGACTTGGATCTTGGCTGGATCCACATGCACCCCCATTTCAGCAATAATGTATCCCAGATATTGAACTTGGGTGATTCGAAAACTGCACTTCTCCAAATTGGCACACTTGTGTTGCCATAGTGTTTGGAGGACTTTTCAGATGTGGTGAAGGTGCTCTTCCCAAGTCTAGCTGAAGATCAAAATTTCATCCAAGTACACCACTACAAATGAGTTGGTGAAGGCCGCAAGATGTCGTCCATCATCCTCATGAAGCTTGCGGGAGCATTCTTCAACCCAAAAGGCATGACCAGCCATTTGAAAAGGCCTTCCTTGGCTTTGAAGGTAGTCTTCCACACATCGGACGGTTCAATCGGTACCTGGTGATACCCTAACTTCAAATCAATCTTGCTAAAATATTTTGCACCTTTGACTTGGTCCAGAAGATCATCAATCTGTGGGATTATGTACCTATTATGGACAATGATCTTGTTCAGCACCTGATAGTCAATACAGAGTCTCCACATCTCATCCTTCTTCTGTACCAACACAATCGAGCTCCCACAAGGCGATGAAATTGGTCGGATGTGACCTTTCTGTAGCAACTCCTGAATCTGCCTCTTGATTTCATCGTTCTCTAGAATAGAGCGATGATATATCGGTCCATTGGGTAGCGGCGCACCTAGGGTCAGATCAATCGGGTGCTTGACTTGATAGTGCAGAGGAACCCCTATGGGTGAGGTGAAGATATCCCCGTACTCCTCCAAAACCTTATCCATTTGTTGTTGTCGTGCAGAGGAGCCTTATCTGGAGGTCGTGGCCACAGTCTTCTTCTTTCCCTGGGGGTGGATCATCAGGAAAACAAATTTCCTGGTTTTGGAAATGAGCTTACTGCATTGTTTTGTAGTAACCAAAGAGATAGCGGTAGGAGGTGGTACCTCTGGTATCCTGTACAACTTATTTGCCAAAGTAACAATAACAGTGCGAGGTCGAGACTCATACACAAAATGATGCTTCCACAAGTATGGTTGTCCTAATAATACATCAGAAACATCAATAGGAGCAATGTCACATAATACCTCATCCGTGAAGGGCTTGATGCTATAGGGAAGGCGACACTACTGGCTGACGCAAAGATCTCGTCCTTGGTGAAGCCACCCGATGGTGTATGGATGTGGGTGAGCTATGGTTGGCAAGCCCAAACGCTTCATGAAATCTGCTGAAATGAAGTTCTTTTGGCTCCCATTACCGACAATGAACTATACCGGGGATCCCTTTACCCACATCTGGGAGTGGAAGAGACGTTCCTCCTCCTTTAGATCTTTCAGTTCCTCCTTCTGGATCTTCATAGTGGCAACAGTGGCATTAGGCTCTGCATCAATAATCTGTTTTCCTTTTTCACTCCCCTTGTCAGGTTCTGATTCAGAGTTGGAGCATGCATCTAACTCAGAAGCCCGCATCTCAACCACTAGCGACTGCTTGGCCCGACACTTACTTGTGTTGGGAGTGGAGCTCTTATGGAACTCACACCACTTTCCTGTGTCCTTTTTTGGCTTTGCGGTGTTTTTTTTTGCTTGTGGCTTCAACAAGTTGTCTTGAGTCACCATGCCTTGGCTCTATCCTTTGTTCTGTGGTTTGGGATCACCTTTCCCTTTCTTTTGATTCGCAGATCCAAAGTCTCGCTTCTTCTGTTTGAATTTCTGACTCAATCTTGGCAGCATACCAGTATGTCGTACCAAGCGAGGAGATGTCGAGGAACTCCATTTCCTCCTGAATGTATCTATGCAGACAACTACGATAATTTAGCACCACATGTTTCTCTGAATATTTGATACCCAACTTGGTTTGCAGGGTATGAAAGAGATTCGTCAGCTCATGCACATCTTGATCCCTTTGTTGTCACAGCATGGTCCATTGTATGTACTTGTCCTAATAGCTCTCCACAGGATAGTATTGTTCCTTGATGGTTTCATATAAGAATTCCAAGTGGGTATGGCCGAGAACAGAGAGGGTTCTGTCTTGTCCTTTTTCTCACAGTGGGTTTCCCACCAGTCATTGACATTGGGGGCAACTTTGAGGAGTGAAAAAATAATCTTCTCCCTGTTAGAAAGGTCATGAACCGAGAAATATCCCTCTAATAGATTCAACCATATATCTACAACATCTGCATCTATTTGACCCTCAAATATGGGAATGTCAAAATTTACTTGTACCTTAAAAGGAGTCGCACCTCCAGAGTGGCTGCCAGATGCCGATGTGCTGCCGGTGGGTAGCCATTGAAGGATCTGGGAAAAGTTATCCATCATCGTGTTCTTTTTTTTTCAAGCGCCTCCTCGAGCAATATTTTGATAGGATATCCTGCTCCCTCATCTTTATTTTCATCCCCCATGGACATTCGTTGGGGTTTGCGAGGCTGATCTCGTAAAGGTTCCACCAAATCGAGCCCTAACTCCTTATACCCCGACCTCATTGGGGACATGCAAAGAAATATCGAGAAAAAGCAGACCGCTCTGATACCACTGATCTGGATTTACGCAGGAACACAACAGAATAAGCACATAACCAAAAATACAGAGATGCAGTGGAAATAACACTTCATTTCATTAATATCAAAGAACTGAAATTTTCTTACAAAAAGAATGAAAATAAAACTAGCTAAGGCACTGGTAGCTATCACTAAGAAGATTTGTGGTGGCTACAAGCCTCTAAGTTGAGTTACAATGAGGCTCGAGGGCCAATTTATTATTTATAAATAATGGTAAATCCTAAACAGCCAAAACCCTAACCCTAGGAGATGAAGCACCAAAACTATGGGCCTCGTTTGGGTAAATTGGTGTTTCAACTTCCCAGGGGCATAACTTTGGCATACAATCTCCGTTTGATGCGTACCATACCTCATTAGAAATATCTATCCGAAGAAAACAAATTTTGAATGAGAAAGCATTGGTCCATGGACCCTTGTTGTTCTCCATTTTCCCAAAAAATGTCGTTTAGGGCCTCAAAACGGCTCCGGAAGTTCAAGACCCAAAAAATTGCTATAAATAGTAATATGTGCCGAAACTAAAAAACTGAAAGAGACAATGGTGGGGCCCCAAGTGGAATTGGAAGGTGACCACCAATATCCACCTGGATCACATTGAAGCTGAAAATGTTGTGATACCAAATGTAGGTTTTAACCCTATACAGAAATTATCTACAAACAAATCTTAAAAACAAAAAATAAACAATAGCAAGAGCACAAAACATAAAAGAGATAAACACAGATATTTTCCCCTAAATCCGAAATCAGAACAACCAGCTTGATTTTTCATTATATTCCTTTTAGTGTTACAAAACATATATATACACGTCGAATCATACATAAACCCTAATCCATTAACCCTGGATTAGAATATAACCGTAGTTCCCTTGACCAGATCTATAAAATACCAGGGACCTAAAACCATCATGCCCCAAAACCATGAGCAAACCCATGCACAAAACAATGGGCAGGTCCACCCACCGAAAAAAAAGTTCCCGGGATGCTACCCTAGACCCCGAATAGGGCGGCCTACTGTGCCCGATGCAACGTGACTATTCGTGGAATGAATATAACACATACCCAACATAATCAAGGGAAACCACCTCTATGTTTTACCATATATCTTTCCATTCACAGTTCGAGGATTCATAGGACCACCTATGCACACAATACCTACCTTTAACACAAACCACAAGTAATTTCACGGGTTACTAGTCTAGTCGATTTAACACAATCCATAGTCTGGTTCAGGGGTCAATAGCTCATGTTATATTTCATTTACAGATCCACCTCACTCAGTTTCAAATCCATCTAAAACTATAGCTAAACAAAAACAAGAGAACTTCATCACACCATGATACAAAAATTGGCAAGGAAAGGTTGAAGAATAACCATCACACCTCGAAATACCCATGCCAATGATAGTAAGAGAACCAAGAACACACATGTATAAACATACATGCCAAATCTAGCAAGGAAATCATACATGCAATTTGACACCTGCAAGTAAACTTGTTGTATCTCCTTGATTCCCGCTCCTCCTTAATTAATCTTTGCTTCCTCTTTTCCTTCTTTTCCTTTCTTAATAAAAGCTAAAGTGATCCAAGAAAACTTTGTTTCTAAGAGTGTGAGAGAGAGAGAATAGAAAAAAAGATCCAATATTTAACTCATGGACGGTCACAGTAACAAAAGGTACCAATTGATCATCATAAGCCTTTCTATTAATGTGGCATCTATTTTCTTCATTTTCCATTATTTTTCTTTCATTTTCCTCCTGACATGCAACCTCTGACCTCTCACCTTATTTTTCACCTAATCTCCATTATTTTCATAAATAAATTGCCAAAAATGTCATGTTTCCTGTCCAAAGCCTTTGTCATTTCCTTTGCCAATTTCCTTAGCCATAATAACAGAAATACACACCCACACTAGGATGTTATGCCCAACATTCAGCTTGGAATAAGTGTCCCATAACTGTGGTTATTATTTTTCCTTTATTAACTTTTATTACATGGAATTTTCACTAAGGTTTTTGCACTTATGAAATATTTTGGGAGCTATCAAACCTATGTTGGAAACCTAGATTTGTGCTTTATAACAATTATGGGTGCAAAAGAGATATTGATATGTTGTGCTAGGAATATGTATTTGGTTTGATAATTCATCAATGATCATAACAGCAAAGGAACAAAAATATATCAAAGTTGTAAAATTTCTCTTATTTCATCATAATTTTCCATTTTTGTTGACTAGAAATGTCAATAGAGTTCACAATCAAATATGGAATTATGAGTTCCACAAGGTTTGTTATCAATTTTAAGTAAGGGTATGTTTTTGGTTCTCTATTTCCAATTGTTTGTTATTTATTTGTGTAATTATACACAATCATCTATACGGAATGGCAAGTAGAGCATAATCCTAAGACTACCCTAGTATCCTGGTTCCTACTTTCCAGTGGTGGTGGACTCTATCAGATTTTTAAGTACACAAAACAAGAATTTTTTCCTTTAGTTACGAAAATTAACCATGAGAGTGAAGCAATATGTTTCATCTCCCCACCAATGAATATGATAAGCTAATGAAGAGGATATCCCACCTTTAGGAAGAAAACATCAGTTTCCAAATTCTATTCAACCATATGGTTGTAAGTGTGACCACATTCATGGAACTACTAGTTGGACACCAAACCATCTTGTAAATAACCAAAAAATCAATTTCAAGTATTTATTAGCAATTTAAAGAATTTGAACTCTCCATCAACAAGACAACTTTAAAGCACTCATATTCTATAAAATGTAGTGCACAAGAGATTTCATAAGCAAATACTCCACTTCCTCTCCATTTTGGGTTTTTAGGATCTAGGAGTGACATATCTCCCACTAAGGGTAAGTATATTGTGTGAAGTTTGTAAATTTTTTAATGTATTTTGTAGTGATATGTTTATCAACATAATAACATAGATATCATAGAAACAAAAAAACCTACTCTCTAGAAAACCATGTTTCTTAGTACACTAATTTCAACAATTATTTTTAATGTACTTGTTGTGCTCATAATGTAACTTTTTTTTTAATATCTAAGGGAATGAAAAATTGGGTTACTCCCTTACTCACATGATGGTGTTCAATCCAAACACTACCACTATAACTTCTAGGAACTTGCGTATGCCTCTTCATAGAGCATAGGTGAATTTATAGATTTGAAAAATGGACCTTCTCATAGGTAATAATTTATTTACATGGTATGAAAGGAAAATCCCTTAGAAAAGGTCCCAAGGGTAATGGAGAATAAAGTAAATATTTGTTTTTGTATTTATTTTTTTAATTGATCGATTGTGTTCATTGTGATGAGATGAGTCTCACAAGTTCACATGAGGAGGAATCTATTTCCTAATGCATTACCACTGTGTGAGTGATCTTAGTGTTGGAATAATATTTTTGATGTTATACATGATTCTACTCTTGGTTGCAATAGTTGCCCATTTTACAGGGGTGAAGAGAATGTGGTTAGTGGAAGAGTTTCCTTCTGTAAAAAATCACATACCTTTGTGAGGAATATAAAAACCCATCAAGGAGGAATGATATGCATGTGGTGGAGAAGATAACTAGGTGATCATACCTGAAAATAGCCACATATATCTTGAAGATACCCAAAAGAAGAAATTTCTTATAGCTCATAATATTTCATCATATATTTCCCTAGAGATTATTTTTTTAGAGCTATTAAGCACATGAGAAATTAATGGACCCACTATATATGAACATTATTGGGTGTTTGATTTGTGATATTTTTCTAGAGTGCAGAATCATTGGACGCTACATGAGGAAAGGTTGATCCATAGTTATGAAGAAGACGATCCCAAAGACATATCTCTGTGGAGCATCAAAAGCTCTGTGTTTCTATTGACTGACATGGTCATTTTTTGTTTTTGTGTGTATTTATGTATATCATAGTATTTTTCCTTTGGATGTCACATATTTAGCTAGGGATACTACCAATATTTAGAGAAAAATATATTAATAGAGCATGTATATCATTAAATTAATAGGATGAGTTCCTTTGTATGTGTAATGTTCCAAATTTTATGGAACATTACATTTTGTTAAGAAGATGAATAAAATGGGTAGGGGACCCATTATTTGCATCATTAGAGAATAAAAATCCTCTAAGTATGAAAGAGGATCATATTGGAGCTAGATTTCACACCTCCATGTGTGAAAGGAGGTTTTTGTACACATGCTTGGCCAAAGTTGACCAAATCAAACTGCGTTGGCATGAGTTGGAAAGCACTATGTGGGACAACGTAGGAGGGAATATTATAGATGGAGGAAACCCTAATTCTAAGTAGGGCCCATGGAGGGAAGGCTCACTTGTTTAAAACAGGAGCAGGGCAGCCATTGAGTTCATCTTTGATCATTTTACATTCGAGTCTTAGAGACTTGTTGCTGCCTCTTGATGTTCAGCAGAGCTGCAGTGCCTTCAGGCACGAGGGAGTCGTGTTTAGGAATTCCTCTCCTTCTTGAGTAGCTCATGAAGGATTGCAATCCATTCCCAATATTCAAGCATTCATGCCATAGCTTCAGCCATCTACATCAGCACAGTTTCTGTTGTAGGGAGTGTGCAATGTTGCTGGGTGTTGTTGGGGAGGTTTCCACACACCATCCGAAGATAGTTTTTAGTGGAGAGAGGTTATATCCATTGGGAGATCTGAAATGGTGGTTATTGAGAATATCCCACCATATTTGGCATCAAGCCAACCACATTCCATCATTGATAGGGCAATCCCTCTCTTAGGTAGCGTTTTTCTTGGTGCATAATTGCTGTAAGGGATTAGCAGATTTTGGAGGGGAAGTCTTGGGTGAAAGGATCAACCTTTCACTTTATATTTATATTGGAGGAGGGTTCTTCATTCGTTGCAACTATTTCAGCCTTATCCATGTATTTCTAGTTCTTGAGTAGCTGCAGCTACCCAGCTACTCTGACATTTCTGCAAAATGCCATTTTTGTATAGATTTCAGGAAATCCTTTTAGAGGATTGATTTATTGTATTTTCAGGGGTTGAGTTCATGCCCACCCTTATTTATTTGAGGTCATATTTCTATATCCTTGTATTATCATATTTTATGCAACAGTTCCTCCTATAACTGTGCAGTCATGGCCTAGGGCTTGATGTATTCAGCAGTGTTCTTCATATTTGTATGTACAAATTTCTTAAGGCTTGTTGTGCCTATCTTGAGAGATTATTTCCTCAAGGAGTTGTATATTTATTTCCGCTATGATATAATATGATGGCCATTTTATTTTCCAGCATATCATGAGCATATGATTCAGTGCTATTTTCCATTTGATGTATTTGTTATTGTTGTAGTTGCAATGTTGGGATTTCCCCATATTGTTGCATTTCCCTATTTGGGGATATTGTCCTCTGACAATCACTTTATAAATAGAGTCTTCTAGTGGGCAAGGTAGTGTTTGGAGCTCATTCTTTGTTTAAAGGGGAAAAATCCAGTAAATGCCCCTGCAATCTATCTCTGGAATAGATTTTCCTTGTCATTCGACAATGTTTCTGAAAAAGGAACATTACAATGGTATCAGAGCATCGAACTGGCATAGCCTATGAGTTCAATTTCAGAGGAGAATGATGAAGAATATGAGATTGTTCTCATCTAATTTTTGATTAGAGAAGAAACTCCCTCAGGAGGAGGAGGAAGAAATAGGAGAAGAGGAAGGTCCATGCACTTCCTATTCTCTTGCAGACCAGCATGGCAGATGTTTGGATTTCCAGATCTTAAGCAAGTACCTGGGTGACTATAAACCCCATTCTGTGGCATTCAGGGGAGCTAAAATGTTCCCACAATATATTCAGCGGATGGAGGAGAGACGGCCCTATGGAAAAGAATAAATTAGAGGAAATGGGTTTCTATTGTCTACATTTGATGGGGTTACTTCAGCTGAGCTTAGGAGAATAAGCTGGAGGCATTTTTATTGTTGCATCCAGTGGCAGAGAAAGAAGCAGTGGAAATGGTAGGGTTGTACATGAAGGAGGAAACCTGGTTCAAACCCTTGGTCCATTCAAGGGTGAGCTCTTTTGGAAACTTTTCTCAAGGGTTGATCCAAAACCTTTGATGGAGGGAGGACAAAGGAAGAGAAATCTATTCCACCATGGGAGGAGAATTGCACCAATGCTGCTATAGCTTTGGAGGAGTAGCCTTATACATATATGAATGAGGAAGTCATTGGAGGAAAATCCATTATAGCCACAAAAGAATGTCCCAAGATACACCAAGGTATGAGTAAAGTTCCACATTTTACTTCAGCAATTAATCTTAAGAATGGTGGAATTTCATATGGAGAGGTATAAGGATAAAATCACATGGCCACTTTAGGTGCTCATGATTGCACTGCACTGTACAAAGGGTTCAAGGAGGAGATGAACCCTTATCCTCATACATATTTGATGATTTTCATTCAGCCTTCAAGGTGGGAGTGAAAAATTTTGGAGGATGAAGTAAACCATGACACCTCCATGGATAATCATGAAGCAAATTGTAAAACCAGAGGAAGAGATAGCTGCTACATCATTGGAGGAATCAGGAGCGCTATTAAACAGGGGTGGAGGGGAGACATCACCTCCATCACATTTGGATCATCATAGATCCAACATATTCATGGGAGAGAGGCCTTTCCTAAGAGGTCTCCAAGGAGCTGCATTTCAAACTCTCATGAAATGCAGAGAGCAAGAATTGATTTGGGAGGATGTTATCCCTCATTGGAGCAATACCAAAATAATGGGAAAGAGATGGTAGGATGCTTAAATCATTGAGAAAAATAGAGTATGGATGCATGATGTTGATATGCTACTCATATAATTCATTGTGTCTTCATCACATGAGTTGTATGATGGAGGTATGGGAGGGCGGCAAAATACCTTGTTGCTTTGCTTGGGAGAGCAAGGGAAAAATTTCTCTCATACTTTGCATGATTTTGCAGGAGGAGGAGATGGAATTATCTCCTTGGCCTTTGATGATAGAGAGGTACTTCCACCTTGGGAGGAGCTTCTTATGTATTGCGGCATTATGAAATATAACTTTGACAAAGAGCATGTCAAAGAATGGAGCTTGGTATTGATCAGAGCCTATGGGTATAGGCCAACATCATTGTCTCTTTAGAGCAGTGACCTATTGATGAAGTGTGCCCATTGGATTGTGGTGGATCCATAACCCACAAGTCCCAAGACCATTTCATATTTTTTTCACTTTATGGAAAAAGCGGGGTAAGATGGATGAGATAGTAGATGGAGTCATATACTACAATTCTACATTCTTCTTGACTTGGATTCCCAAGCATGAGAAGAAGGATCTTCTTGTAGCACCTAGTTCATTTCTCTTCATGGGAGCATGATAAAAAACCATGGAGGGGTTCATTCATGGATCCATACATCATATTACTCCCAGTATATGGAACGAAATCTACTTTATATTGGTTGATTTGTATGCTCTTACCATCATTTTGCAGTGCATGTCTCTACAAGAGGGCAAGCTTTTCAGATTGCTCCATGGATCAAAATTGGGCCAATTTGTATGATGGAGACAACCATCTTTATATGGCCTTGGGAAAGTGTTACATTCCATGTATGTTCATCACTTATATTCAGCCACTACCATGCATTATCAGATGTAAGAAAATACATTGTTGTTCATGAGTTGAAACAACTTGCCATGTGATTTTCTAAAGCAGCAGTTTGGAAAACTGTGTTGTCACTTCTAGGAAAACTGTTCGTACATCCTTGAAATCCATGAAACCTTCATCATTTCCTCATTGTATTTCTGATCATGATTTCCTTGCTGATATGGATTAGATTTGTATAAGAAGCATGATTATGAGAAAGGCACATGAGTTGGATGTGTCTTTGAGTGAGAAAAACTCTCACATTTTTTGTAGTGCATGTTCTAAAGGGAACATGAGAGGAGGCATGGCTATAGCCACCTATTTTCTTAATTGTGGGGTAAGCCATGGGCTTGGTAATGTTATCCATCCATTATATGTATATGGGCAGGTGTTTGACCTTATGTTGCTGATTCACTCATCTATTTTACTATTCAATAGTAGAGGTGATATTTTTGTATAGTACTTGCCATGTTATTTTCTACAGTTGCAGTGGATGAGGTTTCATTATAACCCTATGAGGCATTGTTTGCACCTTGCTGCACATGGTATAACCTACATCAAACTTGTCATGGGGGCATTCTATGGTGATCTTGTCCTATTCATCATAGATGACATGTCTTGGGTGATCTGGATTTATGCAGGAACGCAACAGAATAAACATATAACCATAAATACAAAGATGCAGTGGAAATACTTCATTTCATTAATATCAAAGAACTGAAATTTGCTTACAGACAGAATGGAAATAAAACTAGCTAGGGCACTGGTAGCTATCTTTGAGAAGAGATGTGGTGGCTACAGGCCTCTGAAATGAGTTACAATGAGGCTCGAGGGCCTATTTATTATTTAGAAACAATGGGAAATCCTAAACAGCCAAAACCCTAATCCTAGGAGATGAAGCACCAAAACTATGGGCCCCATTTGGGTAAATTGGTGTTTCAACTTCCCAGGGGCGTAACTTTGGCATACGATCTCTGTTTGACGTGTACCATACCTCGTTAGAAAGATCTATTCAAGGACTACAAATTTGGAACGAGCAACATAGGTCCATGGACCCATGTTGCTCTCCGTTTTCCCAAAAAATGTCGTTTAGGGCCTCAAAATGGCTCCGGAAGTTCAGGACCCAAAAAACTGCTAAAAATAGTAAACTATGCCGAAACTGAAAAACTCAAAAGAGACAATGGTGGAGCCCCAAGTGGAATAGGCGGGTGACCACCAATATCCACCTAGATCATTCCTCCCCCCTTAGGAAGCAATGGTCCCCATTGTGTTAAGTTCCTCCATGAGATGAGGAAATCTCTGCTGAACTTGGTCCCTGGTGAACCACTTTCCTTGGTGCAGGAGTTGGCTAGCTTTGACAACCCGATATAGTTGGATCTTCTGTTGGTGAGTGTTCTTGATTTGCATGTCCATGATACAATCTATGGTGGCCTGTTCCATGCAGTCTAGATTTAACTCTGTTGCTGTGAGTTGTTCTGCAATGTCCGAGGTGTCCAGTAGAGGTGGGAAGTAAGGATGAAGGCGATCCACATTGAAGACTGGGTGCAGACCAAGGAATGGTGGAATACTAAGATCGAAGGCACTGTTCCCTACAGCATTAGTGATGGTGTACAACCCGTATCAGAGCGGGAGAAGCTTGCGGTGCGGTGAGGCGCTCCTTCTAAAAATGTAGCCATACTTTGTCACCCACCTGGAAGTTGTGTGGCACCCGGTGTTGATCATGGCATTGCTTGTACTTGGCATTGGCTCTATCCAATATATCATGAACCTATTGGCAGATGTTTTGAATGCACTCCATGAAGCTACTTGCTTTGTCAACTTCAGACTAGACATGAACTGAATCGGCCTAAGCAACTGCAAATGGCATGGCTACGTCAATGGGACATAGTGGCTGGAATCCCAAGCCCACCTGAAAGGGGCTATGGCCGATTGAACTGTGGAGAGCCCGATTATAACTATGTTGTACATAGGGGAGGCTCTTGTCCCATGTGCGTGGATGCTTTGAATTGTACATGCACAGAATGTGTACAATCATTCTGTTGACGATCTCTATCTAGCCATCTGTTTGGGGATGGAAAGTTGTGGACTTGGTGAGCTTGGTATCCATCATTGACCAGAGGCTAGACCAAAATGTGCTAAGGAAACTACTATCCCAATCTTATATGATAGACTTTGGGATCCCAAAGTGCACCCACACTCGTTCAAAGAATAGTTTAGCAGTGGCTTCTGCTGTGATATTCTTCTTGTAGGCCGCCATAATATCCATCTTCGAGAATCTGACGGCGACCACAAAAAAACAGTCATTTCCCTGCTTAGTAGAAGGCAGGCCCAACATGTAATCCATGGAGATGATTCCCAAGGTTGACTAGGGGTAGGTAGAGGAGTATATAGGCCTTTCTTCTTGATAGTCGGTTTGGAAATGGCACAAGCAGTGCAGGATCTGATGTGCTTCTCAACATCCTTTCGAAGGTTTGGCCAATAGAAATACTTTTGTAGGATTGCTACTATTTTCTTGACCCTGAAATGCCCAGTGACTCGACTGTAGTGTGCTTCCCATATCATCTTGGCACGCTCACTTGAAGGAACACAAAGGTGTCCCATGTGACATAAAAGTGCATCTTGGAGGTGAAAATTTGGAACTTGTGTACCCTCCAAGGGTGCCTTGTAAGTGTGTCCAAATTCTAGGTCATTCTCATAGAGAAGCGGCCAATCAGAAGTCTCGTGCCCACAAGAGTTGAGCACAGTGGTGAGCGCCACGATTGGTGGTCGGCTAAGGCAGTCTGCAACATGATTGGTGCTACCCTTCTTGTACTTGATGTTCAAATGAGACTGTTTCAGATATGTGGACCACTTATGATGGCGATCATTCTGCAACTTCCCTTGTGTCTGTATGAACTGCAGGGGCCAATGGTCTGTGTGGATGATTGTTTCCTTCCCCAAAATGTAATGCTTTCATTGTCAACAAGCTTGCATAATGGAATACATTTCTTTTCCATAAGTGGGATACTTTCGAACTGTGTCAGACATTGTCTCACTGTGAAATGCCACTAGATGTCCCTGTTGAGTAAGAACTGCCCAAATAGCATAGTCAGAGGTATCTGTCTCGATCTCAAATGGCTGTTGCAAGTCTGGTAAAGTGAGCACTGGGGCAGAACAGAGGTGATTTTTCAATTCTATGAACGCCTTCTGTTGAGGTTTTGACCAAAATAATTTTTCTCTCGCTCCTCCCTTGGTGACTTGACTCAAGGGCCAAGTGATATGAGAGAATCCCAACATGAACCTCCGGTAGAAATTAGCAAGATCCAGAAAGCTGTGAAGCTCTGTTATAGTGGTTGGGGCTGGCCAATCCCGAATGACTTGGATCTTGGCTGGATCCACATGCACCCCCCTTTCATCAATAATGTATCCTAGATATTGAACCTGGGTCATGCCAAAAGTGCACTTCTCCAAATTGGCACACAACTTGTGTTGCCGCAGTGTTTGGAGGACTTGTCGGATGTGTTGAAGGTGCTCTTCCCAAGTCTGGCTGAAGATCAGAATGTCATCCAAGTACACCACTACAAATGAGTTGGTGAATGGCCGCAAGATGTCATCCATCATCCTCATGAAGGTGGCGGGAGCATTCGTCAACCCGAAAAGCATGACCAGCCATTCGAAAAGGCCTTCCTTGGCTTTGAAGGCAGTCTTCCACACATCGGAGGGTTCAATTGGTACCTGGTGATACCCAGACTTCAGGTCGATCTTGCTGAAATATTTTGCACCTTTGAGTTGGTCCAGAAGGTCATCAATCCATGGGATTGGATACCTATTCCAGACAGTGATCTTGTTCAGTGCCTGATAGTCAATACAGAGTCTCCACGTCCCATCCTTCTTCTGTACCAACACAATCGGGCTCCCACAGGGTGATGAAATTGGTCTGATGTGACCTTTCTACAATAGCTCTTGAATCTGCCTCTTGATTTCATCATTCTCTAGAATAGAGTGCTGATATATCGGTCCATTAGGTAACAACGCACCTGGGGTCAGTTCAATCGAGTGCTTGACCTGACAGTGCAGAGGAACCCTGTGGGTGAGGTGAATATGTCCCCGTACTCCTCCACAACCTTATACATTTGTTTTTGTTGTGCAGAGCAGCCCTGTCTGGAGGTCATGGCCACAGTCTTCTTCTTGCCCTGGGGGCAGATCATCAGGAAGACGAATTTCTTGGTTTTAGAAATGAGCTTACTGCATTGTTTTGTAGTAACCAAAGAGATAGCGGCAGGAGGTGGTACCTCTGGTATCCTGTACAACTTATTTCCCAAAGTAACAATAACAGCATGAGGTCGAGACTCATACACAACATGACACTTCCACAAGTATGGTTGTCCTAATAATACATCAAAAACATCAATAGGAGCAACGTCACATAATACCTCATCCATGAAGGGCTTGATGCTATAGGGAAGGCGACACTGCTAGCTAACTCGGACATCTCGTCCTTGGTGAAGCCACCCGATGGTGTATGGATGTGGGTGAGCTGTGGTTGGAAAGCCCAACTACTTCACGACGTCTACTGAAATGAGGTTCTTTTGGCTCCCATTGTCGACAATGAACTGTACCGGGGAGCCCTTTACCCACATCTGGGAGTGGAACATACGTTCCTCCTCCTCTGGATCTTCTGGTTCCTCCTTCTAGATCTTTGTAGTGGCAACAGTGGCGTTGGGCTCTACATCAATAATCTGTTTCCCTTTTTCATTCCCCTTTTCAGGTTTTGATTTGGAGTCAGAGCATGCATCTGACTAAGAAGCCCTCATCTTGGCCACTAGCGACTGCTTGGCCCGACACTCACTTCTGTTGTGAGTGGAGCTCTTATGTAACTCACACCACTTTCCCGTGTCCTTCTTTGGCTTTGCGGTGCTGTTATTTTCTTGTGGCTTCGACGAGTCGTCTTTAGCTGCCGTGCCTTAGCTCTATCCTTTGTTCTGCGGTTTGGAAGCACCTTTCCCTTGTTTTTGATTCACAGATCCAAAGTCTCGCTTCTTCTGCTTGAATTTCTGCTCAATCTTGGCAGCATACCAGTATGCCGTACCAAGCGAGGAGATGTCGAGGAACTCCATTTCCTCCTGAATGTATCTGTGCAGAAAACTGTGATACTTTAGCACCAAATGTTTCTCTAAATCTTTGATACCCAACTTTATGCGCAGGGTATGCAAGAGATTTGTCAGCTCATGCACATCTTGATCCCTTTGTTGTCGCACCATGGTCCATTGTATGTACTTGTCCTCATAGCTCCCCACGTGATAGTACTATTCCTTGACGGCGTCTCAGAAAGAATTCCAAGTTGGTACGCCTGAGAACAGAGAGGGTTCTGTCTGGTCCTTGTTCTCACAGTAGGTTTCCCACCAGTCCTTAACATCGGGGGTAGCTTTGAGGAGTGCAAAAATAATCTTCTCCTGGTCTGAAAAGTCATGAACTGAGAAATATCCTTCTAATAGATTCAACCATCTATCTACGACATCTGCATCTATTTCACCCTCAAATATGGGAATGTCAAAATTTACTTGTACCTTAAAAGGATTCGCGCCTCCAGACTGGCTGCTGGATGCAGATGCGCCGCCAGTGGATAGTCGTTGAAGGATCTGAGCAAAGTTGTCCATCATCGCGTTCCTTTGTTTTTCGAGGGCCTCCTCGAAAAATATTTTGATAGGATCTCCTGCTCCCTCATCTTTCTTTTCGTCCTCCATGGGATTCCGTCGAGGTTTGCGAGGCTGATCTTGCAAAGGTTCCACCAGATCGAGCCCTAGCTCCTTATACCCCGATCTCGTTGGGGACATGCAAAGAAGGATCGAGAAAAATTAGGCCACTCGGATACCACTGATCCGGATTTATGTAGGAACGCAACAGAATAAACATATAACCATAAATACAGAGATGCAGTGGAAATACTTCATTTCATTAATATCAAAGAACTGAAATTTGCTTACAGACAGAATGGAAATAAAACTAGCTAGGGCGCTAGTAGCTATCTCTAAGAAGAGATGTGGTGGCTACAGGCCTCTGAACTGAGTTACAATGAGGCTCGACGGCCTATTTATTATTTAGAAACAATGGGAAATCCTAAATAGCCAAAACCCTAACCCTAGGAGATGAAGCGCCAAAACTATGGGCCTCGTTTGGGTAAATTGGTGTTTCAACTTCCCAGGGGCGTAACTTTGGCATACGATCTCTATTTGACGCGTACCATACCTCGTTAGAAATATCTATCTGATGACTACAAATTTGGAATGAGCAACATCGGTCCATGGACCCATGTTGTGCTCCGTTTTCCCAAAAAACGTCGTTTAGGGCCTCGAAACGGCTCCGAAAGTTCAGGACCCGAAAAACTACTAAAAATAGTAAACTGTGCCGAAACTGAAAAACTGAAAGAGGCAATGGTGGAGCCCCAAGTGGAATAGGTGGGTGACCACCAATATCCACCTGGATCATTGGGCCAACTAATTTTTCATTGATGGATGGGAGATTCTTGGGGAATTAGTCTTCACTTTGCCATTTGAGGGCAATATATTTGCAGCCCAGGATCAGCATGCACTCCACACTTGTCATAAGTGGAGGAGAGAACAACATGGGGCAAGTTATAGTGCTTTCCATGATCAAATTTCATCCCACCTTCAGTTTTGGAGCTCAAGGTGGAGGGTGATTTTCCATGAGTTGCCTTATTAGGAGGTAGCTTATTTTTCATGATTGGTGGATTGAGGATGGGAGATTCATATGGGGATGATAAATCCCATTATATATCAAACCTCATGCCTCAAGGAGGCCCTTGGACAACTCTTAGTTCCTTCATGTATATTTGTTTCTACATGATAGCTATTTGGGAATGTTCATCCAAAGGCTAGATTGCATTTGCTGGAGGGACAGTTTGAAGATATGATTGTTGATATGGCATTCTTTTTACTTGAGGAGATCATCACATAAGGATGCTACAAAAGGGTAGAAAGAAACTCAACTCATCCATGCAATTTCTTGAGGGCAAGCAATATTTTGAGAGGGGAGGACTGTAATGTTCCAAATTTTATGGAACATAAAATTTTGTTAAGAAGATGAATAAAATGGGTAGGGGACCCATTATTTGCATCATTAGAGAATAAAAATCCTCTAAGTATGAAAGAGGATCATATTGGAGATGGATTTCACATGTCCATGTGTGAAAGGAGGTTCTTTCACAAATGCTTGGGCAAGGTTAGCCAAGTCAAACTTTGTTGGCATGAGTTGGAAAGCACTATGTGGGACAACGTAGGAGGGAAGATTCTAGATGGAGGAAACCCTAATTCAAAGTAGGGCCCATGGAGGGAAGGCTCGCTTTTTTAAAAGAGGAGCAAGGCAACCATTGAGTTCATATTTGATCATTTTACATTCGAGTCTTAGAGACTTGTTGTCGCCTCTTGCTGTTTAGTAGAGCTGCAGTGCCTTCGGGCACGAGGGAGTCCTGCTTAGGAATTCCTCTCCTTCTTGAGTAGCTCATGAAGGATTGCACTCCATTCCCAATATTCAGACATTCAGGCCATAGCTTTAGTCATCTACATCAGCGTAGTTTCTGCAGCAGAGATTGTGCAATGTTGCTAGGTGTTGCTAGGGAGGTTTCCACACACCATCCAGAGCTAGTTTTCAGTGGAGAGAGGTTCTATCCATTGGGAGATCAGCAATGGTGGTTCTTGAGCATATCCCATCATCTTTGGCATCAGTCCAACCACATTCCATCATTGACAACACAGTCCCTCTCTTAGGAAGCGTTTTTCTTGGTGCATAATTGCTGTGAGGGATTAGCAGATTTTGGAGGGGACGTCTTGGGTGAAAGGATCAGACTTTCACTTCAGATTTCTATTGGAGGAGGTTTATTCATTGGTTGCAAGTATTTCAGCCTTCTCCATGTATTTCCAGTTCTTGAGTAGGTGCAGCTACCCAGCTACTCCGACATTTCTGCAGAATGCCATTTTTTTATAGATTTAAACCAATCCTTTTAGAGGATTTATTTATTGTATTTTCAGGGGTGGAGGTCATGCTCACCCTTCCTTATTTGAGGTCATATCTCTATATCCTTGTATTATCATATTTTATGCAGCAGTTCCTCCTATAACTGTGCAGTCATGGCCTAGGGCTTGATGTATTCAGCAGTGTTCTTCATATTTGTATGTACAGATTTCTTGAGGCTTGTTGTGCCTAGCTTGAGAGATTATTTCCTCAAGGAGTTGTATATTTATTGCAGCTATGATCTAATATGATGGCCATTGTATTCTCCGACATCTCATGAGCATATGGTTCACTGCTATTTTCCATTTTATGTATTTTTTATTGTTGTAGCTGCAATGTTGGGAGTTCCCAATCTTGTTGTATTTCCCTATTTGGGGATATTTTCCTTTGAAAATCACTCTATAGACAGAGTCTGCTAGTGGGCCAGGTAGCCTCTGTAGCTCATACTTTGTTTAAAGGTGAAAAATTCGGTAAATTCCCCTGCAGTCTATCTCTGGAATAGATTTGCCCTGTCATTTGACAATGTTTCTGAAAAAGGAACATTACAGTATGTCTTGTTTCAACTTTGTAGGATGAGTGCCTATGTCTAGCCAACCAATTCAAGGGACCTATTGGAGAAAAAAATAGATCTCCAAACCCTTAGAAGGGAATTGACAGTTTTTGTGAAATTTTAGCCGTGTTGTGAAAAAAAAATTCAACAATATCCAATTTTAACTCAAAAAGAAGACTCAACCTACATTGAATGAAAGTAGAAGGACAAAGGAATTGGATGAAGTTAATAAAGAAGATGATGATGATGTTAGAGTTTGAAGCATAATTGATAGATATAATGAGAGAAATTTGAGTTTTGTGATGATATTCATATTATTTTCCATTGCGAGGGAGTTTCATGTTTAGGAGTGTGACTCGTGGATTAGAAAGTATAAATATATTGGTTGAATAGAACTATTATTGGATGTACTTAGTGAATTGAACTTAAGATAGATTATTTGTAAGGCTCAAAATTTCATGCGTGATATTCTTACCAAATTTTTTTTCTTTGGGAGACAGGGTATCCATTTAAGGTTGTACGAAAGGGTGATTCTACTTGGTACTATAGATCATAATCATGTGTACAAACTACTAGGCATTACAATGATCACATTGTGTAGGCTAGTGGTTAGACAGATCAATCATTGGTTTAGGAAAAATAGTGTGGGATCAAATTCTCAGGTAGGAGTTATGGACGAAGTTCCTAGAAAAAAAAGAGAGTATTTTAATTGAACATGTGGCTGTAAATAATTTGAATTCCCAAATGAAAGCATGTAGATAGGTTGACAGGTCATGGATAACTTATTATAGCTATAAAAATGTGGGAAATATGGTGGAAATTCATGTTTTTGTAATGTTATAATTTATTTTTATGTATTGAAATCATGCATGAATGGATTGAACTTAGATTGAGCTTATCTAACTCAATATAGATATGATGATTGTTTTGATAGATATTTATAATTTTAGGTATGGTTATTTTGTTAGAATTTATCATTTTAATGAATTACATTAAAGTATGGAGACCCAACATATTAACCATGAATATAAAGACATCCATGATGTCAACTACTATATAAGAAGAAGTTGTTATTATTTTGGCTACATATGTTGCAATGGTTTGTGCTGTAAGACCCTTATTTAGTCTATACAAAGTGTTATAGCCAAAAAAGTCATAAGCTAAGTGTTTTTCTCCTTAAATTATTTTTTGAGTGGTGCACCACAAGTCCTTATCAACGTGTGGAAAGAATGTAAAAATTAAGTTTAATGCATCTTATATCCAAATTATTTTCTTAGATAACTAGCTAGTAAAATGGATGGAGCCCATCTATATAGGTAGATGCAAGAAGTTACATAAGCTAGTGACTTCATGTTTAGATTGATATTAGGCCTTCAAGTAGAATAGGTTCTCAATTAATTTGAGATACCCGTAGTACAATTAGTTTCTAGTTTATGATGACCCTTCTTTAGATGAAGGGAGGAGCATGGATTTTTTTTAGATCAAAGTTACTTGCAATTTTTTAAAAGGAAAAAATATTAATTGCAAGCTAAATATTTTGAGTAAATGTGAGACTACAAGAGGGAGGAAAAAGAAGTCCTAAATATATTAGAGAGATTTTTGGAATTTAATCTATGAGAACCGGGTGAAAATGGTTATGGAAACACTATGATAGTAGAGGATATTGGTTATGGAAGAAATTGAGATTGGTTGTTGATAGACAAATAACGTAATTTTGTGTAAATTTAATAATAACATATTCATTTCCATATTATACAATATGTAGCATCTATATATATATATATATATATATATATATATATATATATATATATATATATATAGTCATTTGATATATTGTTCATTAAAGAGTTTAACACTTGGAGTGGGCCATGTCATCATTAGATGATTTATGAGTGGACCGTATTATTTGTAAACCATAAGAGGTGAATTTCTACATCAAAGGTGAGTTTATCAATAATTTGAGTGAACCATGCACATGAAGGGACATATTAGTGGAACTAACACTTGTAGTGTTTAGGTATCCATGCATTTCATTGGATGCTTGTTCCTTTATATGGATATTAACAGTTTTGTGATGTCTTCATAATAAAGATACAAAATGAAACTACTATGTTGGTATTCAATCCATAGTGGATCATATGTTGTAGAGAAGCTAATTCATATTAAAAGAGAAAGTCATGAAGGAAGAGCATTGCAATATCTACTACTTATTATGTGTGTGATTAGATTTGATTCTTGATATGATTTATCATTATTAGATAGAGTTATTATCTACAAAAGAAGTATTTTCCTAGTTGGGATGTTGTTCAAGCCAAGCTAGATGTGAAAGATTCTTACAATCTCGTTAGCTTCCTAAATTAGCGTGTGCTTGAGATTTTCACTCAACCTATATATTGTGTCAAAGATAGTTTTCCTATTTTGAAAATAAAGTTTCATATATTTTTATTTTATTGTTATATTAATTAAAAGTAACCAATAATAAGTTTTTTTTAATAACATATACTATCCTCTTTATTTTATTTATACTTGTGCCTACAGGTGCTCTACATCCCGTGTAGATCTAATGTGAGAAATGTGATGTAAAATATTGATATGTCGGGGTATAAGGAGATGTGTAGATGTAATGTGAGAAATGTAATGTAAAATTTTGATATGTTGGGGTATAAGTAGATGTGTAGATGCAATGTGAGAAATGTAACGTAAAATTTGATATGTCGGAGTATAAGGAGATGTGTAGATGTAATGTAGATGGGGTATTCAATACATATTGGATCATATGTTGTACAGAAGCTAATTCATATTAAAAGAGAAAGTCATGAAGGAAGAGCATTACAATATCTACTACTTATTATGTGTGTGATCAGATTTGATCCTTGATATGATTTATCATTATTAGGTAGAGTTATTATTACAAAAGAAGTATTTTCCTAATTGGGATGTTGTTCAAGCCAAGCTAGATGTGAAATATTCTTACAATCTAGTTAGCTTCCTGAATTAGTGTGTGCTTGAGATTTTCATTCAACCTTTATATTGTGTCAAAGATAGTTTTCCTATTTTGAAAATAAAGTTTCATATATTTTTATTTTTATTGTTATATTAATTAAAAGTAACCAATAATAATTTTTGTGTAATAATATATACTATCCTCTTTTTTTTTATTTATACTTGAGCCTAGAGGTGCTCTACATCCCGTGTAGATGTAATGTGAGAAATGTAATGTAAAATATTGATATGTCGGGGTATAAGGAGATTTGTAGATGTAATGTGAGAAATGTAATGTAAACTTTTGATATGTTGGGGTATAAGTAGATGTGTAGATGCAATGTGAGAAATGTAATGTAAACTTTGATATGTCGGAGTATAAGGAGATGTGTAGATGTAATGTGAGAAATGTAATGTAAACTTTTGATATGTTGGAGTATAAAGCACCTGTGTATAAAGTAAATATTTGAAATGTATTAGGGCATATTTTTATTTATTTAATGGGAGTATGGTAAATACACAAAATATCTAGAGGTATGAAGGGCACAATTTAAGTAAATATTTGAAATGTACGAGGGGAATATTATTATTTATTTACCTGGAATATAGTAAATAAATAAAATCTCTAGAGGTATGGTAAATTATTTAGGAGGGGCTAATGTAAGTAAATAAAATGTGATTTAAGTAAACATTTGTAATGTACAAGGGGTATATTTTTATTTATTTAATTTTGGTGAATTGCGTGGGAAAAATACCATTTTCATACCGTGGGCTAAATATTGTGGACCAAATACCATGGGGTATGGTATATTTTTATTTATTTAGTAGGGCTATGGTAAACAATAAAAGCTCTTTTTATATTTACTCCATAAACCTCTTTATATTTAAAGAAAAGTTTCTAAAAAAAGTTTTATTTAGGTGAAGCCTATGAAAAAAAAAATTTTAATACTATGGCTTAAATACCACGGGACAAATACCATATTTATAAAAAATGTATAGTAAATAAATAAAATTTAAATAAATCATGAGCCTCAATCAAACCATTTAACTAACACACTAGTCAATCACACGCATAAATTATAGGATATGATAGTATATAATCTTTATAGATTATCATATCCTATGATATGATAACCTATAATATTTATAGACTATCATATGGGTTCCACCCATTCCTTCAACCTTTGGTCGATGGGGCCCCTTCTTCATCCTTTGGTTGTTTTCTTCCTTCTTGATGGGGCCCCTTCTCTTCAACCTTTGGTTAGCCTTTTATTGATGGGGCCCCATCAACCCATCCTCAATGGGGGAACTGTGGGGGGGTGTGTCATTGAGGACGACATGGGAGTGGTCATGAGAAACACGTAATGAACAATAAAATATTGTATTTCAAGGAGGAAAGTTGGTCATGAAAAGAAAGTAATGAACATACTTTGATGAAGAGTAAATATAATGATAAATACATTTCAAAGATTGAGAAAGAGATGTTGAAGCTAAAGTAACCCTCCGTAGTTAACAAAACAATGGTCTAAATGAATTAAAAAATCCTAGGAAAAAAATAAAGTTGAAAGGACAAATGTTGAATGTAAAAAAAGAAAATTGTAATTATGATTGATTAACAATCAATCACTCTTGTAAATATTGAATTAGTAGAAGAAAAAATAATTCAAAAAACTCTAATAAATCAACTAAAAGACAAAAAAAAAAGGTGTGAAAGATAAAAGATAATAACATTTTTGAGAAAGGAATTATCTAAAAAATATGAAAAATGTATCCCTTATTCAAATGAAGAAACAATAGTCCTTTTGAAAACTTGACTCAAAAGGAAAAAAGAATAGAAAAAGTACTTGAAAATTTTGAAAAAAAGAGAGAGAAATTGTGAAAACCTTGAACCATAAATATACTAGAATCTGCATGTACAACATTACAATCTAAGTGAAAAAATTTTATGGGATCAAAATCCACTATAAGGGACAATAAGGTTAACAAAACTAAAAAGACTCTAAGGGATCATTCTTGAGATTTTGAATACTCAGAAAAATAAAAACAACCATCTATTTTTTATGAATTTTCCAATTAAATGAAAAAAAATTAAATTAAATAATTAAAGAAATTCCAAACCCATAAAGATAGATTTCGTGAAAATTTCAACTCAATAAAAATATTAAATTAAATGTTAAACTACGTTCGAAACCCATAAGGAAAAGACCACATAAACTTAACCCCATAAAATAAGAGACGATATAAACATAACCCCAACAGTAAAAGATTAAAAAAAATGTTTGAAAAAGAAAAAATCTAAAAGCACGATTTCTACCATAAGAATCCAACCAAACAAGCCAAAGTGTATTCAGTGACCAATAGTTTCATACCCATGCTTCTTTCCCTTTGGACTTGCACGATGTTACAACATCTTGACCTTCACGCACATGGACGAAAACTTGGCAGAAATTTCGATACACGTTGCAGTGGCAGAACTTTTGGTGCAGGTTGCAGTGGAAGAAATATAATTATCATAGGCTTTTGGAATTCATCAATGACCTAGGGTTTTGAATAAACTCAAAAATTGAGAAATTATGAGAGCACCCAATGAAAAGCAAAGCAGGAGAATAATCATTTTCTTTTTGGTATATTTTCAGGTTAATTTTGTACCAGATAGGCTAAAGAGTTGTTAGAGTTACACGTTTGTACAAAATATTTTTGAAAAATGTCAAAGAAGCATCAATGTCAAGAAACTCATTTATGCATTTGCTAATTTAATATTTTTAAATTAAAAATGTGTCTCAAAAATAACTTCATTTAATTAATTAATTTGAAAAATACAACTTCAGTATGGGGATGCAGACCCGTTCAGATACTACACCGTGTTACAGAAAACTAATACGGAACGACTACATTTATAAATAATTTACTGGTAGAACAATGCAAAACTCTTCAGAAACTCCAACAGTTTTGCATTTCGACAAACGTAGAACTAATATGTTACGACAAAATTTGATAATCATATTGAATAAGCTAGGTCACCTTGGTGGATTCATACTAATCCCCTTGGTGACTTTATTTGATGTTACTTAGCGCTGTTACTATCCACTTGGATGTTAATGACATTTACAAAATTTATACGGCGGACACCTCTCCGGCATGCAACATTGTGGTAAGTCGCAATTTTTAAAGCATTCAGGACAAGTGAGGACCAACTTCGAATCCGACAGAGTAGGGCCAGTTGCAGATTTACGTTCTTCTATTCCCTTACGCCCCATAGTGTTCTCCGATCTCAGGTTGACATGCAACTTCGTAAGCTTATCGATTGATTGACCTTCACCTGCAATATCGATATCAATAACTAAATACGAAATACACAAAAACCTACGTGCAAAGAAATACTAAGTTATTAAACAAATTAATTTACCACCTGCGGCGTTATCTTTGATATCTGCTGCTTGAGAAAGCACTGCTGTAATGGTAAAACATATTAGCAGGACAGTCACAACAACGGAAGAAGAAGCCATTTCAGTATTATAATACAGCAGCGTTTTCCTTCGCTACACTAATAGAATCACCGCTGTGCTGCACATGTTGTGAGCAATAAGTCTATTCCTTTTATAATGGTTTGGAATGCCAATTTGGTTCATCAGAGTGGACGTCTTGACCGTCCAGAGTTTTTTTTGGAAATTTACAAAATTATTTTGACAACCCACATCATTAACGACCATTTTGGTTTTCAATGTCAATTTGACTACATCCACCTGAGGCCTTGACCACTATCATAGGTAATTCGCAAATTTATTTTGAAAGAGTAATTTATAAAATTGTTTTGAAAAAAATCAAAATAGGGTTTTTAAACTTTTTTTTGATGGAAATAGATTGTACACAATTTATGAAAAATATTTTGAAAAAATCAAAATAGGGTATTTATAATTTTTTTATGAAAATCGATGGTTAATTTTTTGTTTTGTTGTAAACAAAATTTTCAAAAAAATCAAATCAGGGTTTTTATCAATTTTTAATGTAAATAGATGGGTAATTTTTTTTTGGTTTGGAACTCAATTTTTGGAAAAATCTGGATGGAATAACTCCAATGTCTTATTTTTGGGTGGACACTTAACACCCACTTAAAAGACCATAAAGTTAAAAAGGAGTTAGTTTAGTTTATTTTTAAATAAAAAATAATTAATTAATTAAATGGGTTTTTAATATTTATTTATAGATAATTTAATTTAAATAAATATGAAGGTTAAAAATTTAAATAAATATGAATTAATTTTAATTAGCTTGGATTCATCTTAACTCAAGATAAATTAAGAGTGGAAAGGGATCAAATTTTTATTAGTTCAAAACTCTTTTTTGAATGGCAAACTTGAAAAAAAGTTTGCACCTCCATAGTTTGATCGAGCTTCATATATGCGGAGATGTAAGGTGGTTTAATTATTAATTTTATTTTTTAGTTTAATTTTCATTTTTATGTAATTTCATACAATCAAAATGTTTTAATTAATAATTCTATTTTTTATTTTCAGTTTTATGTTTATGTAATTTGACTAGGGTCAAAAGATTTAGATAACATAATATAAAATGATATTACAACATCTCTTCCATACTAGGATGGAGAGTGTCTTTTAAATTAATAAAATATTTCTATTGCAAAATAAGAGGTGGTTTTCTGGCATGTGGTATTGATGAGTCATGGTATTGGCTCATAGTATGTTATGATGAATAAAATCCATGGTAAATTGGGACAAGTACCCATGGTTAAAAATATTGTTATATTGTAAGTATTATTCTGATTCTGAAATGAGAGATGACTTTTGGATGGGTTGTATTGATGAGTCATTGTATTGGCCCATGTTATGGTATGATTAATAATATCCATGATAAAGTGAGGGTGAGTATCCATGGTTAAAAATTTTGTTATATTTTATTATTAAGTTTGCATGTCCATATTAATGATATTTAAATATGATTGCAAAATTATTATTTTAATTTATATGGTAAAATAAAAATTAATTTAGAGTTACTATTTATATTTTATATATTTTAATCTGATAGAGGTGTAGATATATCTCAAAAGTAATTATGATATTTTTTTTTTTAGATTTAATCAAAAATATATTATAAAATTAAATATTTATAAAATATTATGATTGTGAAATGAGAGGTGGTTATTGGGCATGCTGTATTGATGAGCCATGGTATTGGCTGATGATATTGTAACAAAGTATATCTACAAATTAATAATATCTATGGAAAAGTGGACATGATTATCCATAGTTAAGCATATTGTTATATTGTAAGTTTATTGTAAGTATTAATGTTTCTATTACTTTATAAGGTAAAATAGATTTGCTGTTACTTATATATTTTATATATTTTATTGTAAAATAATATTTTTTTTTTTCATCTAAAATTTTATTGGTGATTTTATGAAGAAAAACAAGATTACAATTTATTGTTTTTATTACTTTTAGTATTTTCAGAACACTACAATATCTCTTACATGCTCTATATTACTTTTAAAGGACATGTAAATATTTACCAATCAACCTTTTACCTATTATAAATTGGACACATTAATATAACTTCATATGTTAAAAGGAAATGTAAATTTTTTTATAAACTTTCTTACATTACACTTATACATCACAACTATAAAATTCATAAATAATTTTATTATTTTTTAAACATGGGAATACTACATCGTCAAAAAATCCAATATATCACCTCTATCAGTGGAGAATATTTCATTTATGAGTTTTTTTTTTCTGAATATGGCTACTTCTATATTGATACAAAAATAGTGTTACATGGAGGCCGTGGCCTCGAGATTTCCAGCCCAGTGCTGAGGCATTCTAGCTTTACCAGCAGGTAATTGATCATCATTACAGTTAAGAGAGAGACCATGAAATCTTTGAAGAGCTATAAGACTGTCTGTTCCTATCATATGACTTACAACTGTAACTGAAACTGTAGCATGAACAGACCTTGACAAAATATCTCCTGTGGAGTAGACCAGAATAGCTAAATGTTTACAATTTCTAGCCATAGCAAAAACAAAGATGACAATTCTGGAACCTGTAGTTTGAGCAAGATCCTGGACAGAAAACAGAGTGTAACTCCCACGCAGGGGAGACCGACCATAAAACAGGACTGGGACCAAGAGAACAGTAGCAGAATTAGGCAGAAACATAAGACTGTAGAAAAGCACCTGAAGGTCAATGAAAACCAAAACACCGTCGCGCCAACCTGGAACCATCTTACTGAGCAGAGGGAGGGTCTTCCTCGACAATGAGGCAGGCATATTTATATGGGTCCTCATCATCAGAAGGGGAACCGCTATTGCGTTCTGGACCGCCATCAATGGGAGCCGAAGGACTCGCCTGAGCTCCCAGGTTGGCCTCAATGCCCGAAGAAGCCAGCTTCCCAATGTCCGCCTGGGGCACGCTGTGCTCTATCTCCATGAAGGGCTCCCGAGCAGCTACAGGGGTGGCGCAAGCCTGGGCCGATGAAACGGGAACAGTGGGAGCAGCTCGAAGATCGATGGTCACTGTGGCGAGGAGGGAGGTGTTATCAATGCTGCAGGGGAAGTGAAAACGGGCGTGATGTGAATTCGCCATGGACGACAAACGGAAATGCCCAGCAGAATTGAAACGATTCCGACCCCTCCCACATCCTCTGCGCGGTGCTGGAAGATGAACAGGACCAAACTCAGAAGAATATGATGAGGAATCAGAGTTTGAGGGGGAGGAACGATTAATAGCACGCCCAAGGACTCCCCCTCGCCTGCAGCGCATTCTTGGGCGAAGGCGAGGCATTGTGTGATGAGCAGAGAGAATAGTGGGGGCAGAGTGAGCTTGTGGGCAACCAAAAACAGTGACAGACGGACGCGGGAGAGTGCAGGAGGCACAATTGGATATGTGAATGCCGGGCAGAAGTTCCATACAACAGTTTAACACACAGCACGTGCCAGTACTGGTGCGGGAGCTGTGCTCTACCGCCGCAGGAAGACAACAAATGCTGAGGGGAGGAACCAACATGAAATTTCCAGAATTCGCCATCGCTGAAGAAGAAATGCACCGGTTTCGGGGAGAGAGCTCCCATGTATGAGCATTGAATTGCCTGACTGCAGCATTAAAGGGCTCGATCATGCGAGGATGGGTGGCGGTGGTGGTAAGCCACGCGCCAACCCACCTGACCCCCTGCGCTGCATTAAACACTCCTACCACCCACATCCGGGAATTTATGAGTTAGAATAAGCCATTAAATAATATATATAAATAAATAATTATAAAAAAATTAATGAACTAATTAAAAAGTTTCTAATATTATTCATAAATAATTTAATTTAAATAAACTTAAAATTTAAATTCTCTAATAAGAAGCTATATCAAAAATTGATAATTATTAAGTAAATAAATTATAATAAAGGTCATTGTTATTCTTTTATGGTAACTTTGACTAATTTAAATATATTTTAAAAAATGTAATTTATTACACATCTATCCTTACCATTAGGAAGATGGGAAAGTTATGTCTTCTATACTTAAATTTAGAAAAAGTGGTGATTAGTTAGACTAATATATAAGTTGTGGTTCTATAAAGTAAATAGTAATTAACATATTTTTAAATAAGTTTTTATATTGAAATTAAAGTTCTGGGTTCCAATTTTTTTTTTTTTTTGTAGTGAAATTGGTAGGCTAATAAATATGGGCAAGGAGCATGAGAATAAATTGGAGGAATGTGATAAAAAAAAAAAACAAAGCATAAATCACAACCTTGAGAGCATAGGTGGTAGAATATAAAAGATTAGAAGAATTCCATTGTAGCAAGAAAAAAGGTATGAAGGATTATATTGAAGCTCTTGAGGTGTGATTGAAAAATTAAGAAATAAGCTTGAGGAAAAAGACGAGTGTTTGGAGAAAATGAAGAGCACCATACTAGTGAGAAAATCTGACAGTAACTTTCAAACGTGTGAGACAAAGTTTTCATGGAGGGATACTTAGGCACTTGATATTTTCAGATTTTTGTTGGGATACCTAAGAACACTACAAGGAAAAAGCTCTCTAGTGGATGTTTTTGAGGAACCCCTTATAAAAATACCCTAGACATCCGTCTGTAGTGGAGGTTACTAGAGGAAGTTGGTGGGTGGTAGATTTTGCGTATTTTTTTCGTCCGGTGCAGTTATCATCCCAAACCGCACTGGTGCATTCAACTGGACAAAGCACTAGTGCACAAAAAAAATTGGCACACTGGAACACCCTATGCTCTGTACAAACATGCCTGGTGTGTCTTATTAACGTAATGCACCAGTGCTTTACAAAGATTCTGCATCGGTGTGTCCTAAAACCCTTCGCCAAAACTGAAACAGCCTGGTACAATCCTAAGAAATCGCACGGGTTCACCTATAAAACACGCACACCAAAACAAGGTTAAATAAAAAAAAATTATGCCCAAAAAAAGGCATTTTTTGCTTTTTTAGTGCTCCAAAGCTCTGAAACACCAGTGAAAATTTTCCTTGTCTGAAACGCCATGACATCAGTGCTCCCACTGCACACACTACTGCTGTGCATTGCCCGCCATCTCCATTTTGAATTTTGCAAAATGGTCGGAAAATTTAGTTTTTGCAAATTATAGTGCCAACATGCCTCCTCGACAGCCAAATGTATAAGTATTTTTATTTTTTTTCCATAATTAAGCCAATTAGTATATTAGAATTGTAAATTAGCTTAAAATTAACCGTTAAAAAAAAAAAAAAATTCCTGTGCAGTGCGCTCATGCCGTTCGGCTTGCACAGGTTCGCGTTGCTGCCTATAAATTTATATGTGGAACCACCCCCAATGCTAACAGTATCCGCACCGGTTCTAAGGCGATACCAAAAGGTGCACTGGGATTTTTTTAAATTTTAAAAATGTGTGGTGCAGTCGATTACCCGACTGCACCGTTGACCTTGTCGAATAGCGAGAATGCGGTGCATTGACAGAAATATCTGCCTAAGGGCAGTTAATTTTGTCAGCGCACCACATTCTACCATTTTTACTTGGTCAATGGTGCAGCCTGGTTAAAGACTGCCCCATTGAATATGTATTGATGTTAGGAGGGCGGTGCACTGACCAAACTATAGGCCCCAGGGCATATAGTTTGGTTAGCGCACCAACCTCTCGACATTAGTCCATAATCAAAGGTGCAGGTTGTTATACCATGGAACCATTCAATTTGGAACAATGCTAGGATGGCATTGCGCTTAAAACTTGCAGGTGCATCGCCTCTAGTGCGTGACAATAAAGGACGCATCATGATCGGTGCATGCCTGATTTTTGTGGTGCACCGATTGTTTTTTTTCAAAAAAAATTATATATGTATATTCCTAAATACATGTCTCATTTAATATAAAAATTGTATTTAAAATGTCAATCATTCAGAGACGTGAAATGAGAGAATAGAGGGAACAACAACAACAATAGGCAAACTAGTATAACATGGTTCACCTGTGGGAGGCACAAGAGAGGGAGAGAGATATGTACCCTCGCCCTATTATAACACCTAGCTAGGGGCTCCTAAGGAAATTAGGCCTCCTCAAGTTCTATGAAAAGGCTACTTCCCTAAAGGGCCATGGTTTGTTTTTGCGACATCTTATCCACAGGTGGAATGCCCACCTATAGGCTTTCCATGTTGGTCCTAACTAGTGGTACGCAACCACTGAGGAGGAAATCTATTTCATTATACGGCTATCGAGGAGAGGGGTGGATATTCCCTCATTCCAAAAGAATCCAATTGGCTATGCATCAGGGAATCAGTCGGCGTACTCCTAGAGATACATTAGCACGAATATACTATCTCTTTCATATTTTCATGTCTCTTGAGGTCAGTTACATATTGTTGCATTTTGTAGTGAGGAGGTGAGGTGTCTCACTTCTGATTTTGACCATTTCACACAACACCAATTTTGGGCAATTCATTATTTTCCTACTTCTATATTATGTTGATTCTATAGTACAGGAGCCATGACATGTTAGGTGGTCTACCATTTTTTTCTGGTAGTTTTGTACAGCCTTAGATAGATGTCATGCTCATACACAAGGCATGGTCAACTTCCCTTTTTCTTCAGAGCTATTTTGAGAGGTTTCCATAAAATTTTGTTCGGCATCCTCGTAGGCCGATGCTCGATGCAGGAATGAATATGTGGGGACAGATGATTCCCAAGAGGGGTGAGACTAATTTTTGCGTGAGGATATCCCATGATACACTCAAGTTTCTAGCCAATGTTGACGAGCATCCCTTCATTATGGTCCCCTATCCTTATGTTGGTTTGGTTTGACGAGGATGTGACAACATCCTCTTCACAGATGATGAGCAGCAGGATGATAGAGGTAATACTATTGTTTTATTTAAATTTATTCTAACATGTTCTTTAAGTTGTTTTTATTAAATTTTTTAATGAAATTATCTAATTATTTTTTTGTACTTGTATATATTTTGAAAAAATTGGGTCTTTTGATGGCTATGACATGCCAAAGCCACCAAATGATCCAAAGTGCAGATCCTAATGACGACAAGGATATGGTAGATGCCGAGGATCATGAGGGCACTGTAGACAAACCTGCTCTTGCTAGTGCATTGATACCGGCTTTTTCTAGGTGTGGTATGCTTGATAGTAGATTAAGTATGAAGTTGGGTGACCAACTCTATGCATTGTTTGTTGAGGGGGGAATCAAGCCCACTACTATGAGAGACATACAATTTGATGGTAGGCTGGTACATATTTGGAGAGGCATGTCGCATGAAATGTACAACCTGATGTGGCATGTTGTAGGATCTACGACCTTAGTTACGCTATTGAGGAGGGCCCTTGCATGTTATAGACGTGGTCGAGACATAGCACATTGTTGACAGTTTGTGAGAAGCAATGCATCATATGATGATCACGATTAGGTCTGTGATCATCGTTCACCTTGCGCCATGCCAAATGAGCAGGTTGCAGCATCAACTAGCAGTCATCATGGAGAGCAAGTTGGACCATCGGCCACGTCGAGTTAGAAAATTGTAGCATCCAGTAGTCCTCATGATCATGAGAAATCTCAACCATCGACCATGTATATTCATCACGATGAGTAGCTGACAGTTGATCCTAATTAGCATGAGACACCAATACCAGATTAGTAGGCACATGATGATCAACATGTATCTAAGCCTTTCGAAGCTACACCATTAACTGAGCAGGCCTCGACTAGTATTATTATTGATGATGTACCACAAGCTCATATATGACATTTATATTACAATTCTATACTTTTGACATTATACATTTATATATATATATGGTCGATGTATTTTATGTTCATGTTGTAGTTGTACTTAATTTACATGTTGGTGATCGTCATGATGTGTATATTGTTAGGTCATGATAGATATGTTCATTTAATGTGCAACTTGCAGATAGATGTGTATGTGATAGTAGTTATTTGACATGAGATGTATATTTGATGTTTTTGTTGTCATAATGTTAGCGACTTTGAATGTGTTTTTTGGTCGAATATGATGTTTGTACGACGGTTATCATGATCATGATATTTATTAATTAATTTAATATTAAATGATCAAGACATTTGTTAACACTAGAAAATCATACAAGAAGAAGACGACATTATTTAATGTCAGGAAGAAGGATTTACAAGGTTGAAAAACATTAGAGAATCTCAAAAGTATTTAAATTTCTCTAAGGTCTAAGAAAAAATAAAATTTTAGTAAGTCATAAATTATTTTGTGCGCATAATCCTTCAAGAAGAGCACCTTTGCGCCCCTTTTAACCCGAAATGAGCGCAATCCTGGGAGTGGCGAAAGTCACTTTCCAGGACCACAAAAAGAACACTCCAGGACAGTGATCTAACACTTGAAGCCGCCTAAGGAAAACCACCAAAGCCTCCTTAGACATGAAGGGAGCACACAATGGAATCATCCCCTCTCTTGGGTCACCATCCACAATGTACCAAGGGAGGGAAGGAGGATTTGAATTCTCCTATATAAGGCCACCAAGAGATGAAGAATGTGAGAGCACATTGTTATGTTGGCCAAAATTTCCCCAAGCAATACCAGCAATGTGTGATCCGGAGCTGAGATAGAGGGGAGTCAATTGTTGGCCATCCAACAAGTTCATTCCACCACAGTAGAGAGAGGGATACTTTGCATGAAGGAAATTAAAGACATCCTTGCATCGGGACTTAGAACCCAAGCTCTGAGGGCCCTTTGGCAAGAGGGTTAAAGTTTCATCCTCATTTCCTACCAGCACCCAATAAGAGGGGCCGAAAGAACCAACATTCATATTATTGTAGTTGTTTGACTCTATTTAGAGCTTTTGTTTATTTGTTTTAATTTTTAGTTTAGTTTTACTTTGAATATGCATGGTATTTCTATATCTAGTATGTTTATGTTCTAGCATGTTCCACTAACTTGCTTGACTCCACTTCTTTTTCTGCCTATGACCAATAATCTAAGAGGGTAAACTACACCCCTTAAGTTGTGTGATTTCATACATGCATGCACCAGACACACTAACATAGGATTGGTGATTCCGCTAACGTTGTTTCCCAAGTTTATGTGTTGTGCCTTTTTTTGAAGAGACCTCCATCTGTGCTGTGGAGTGTGAATTTCCCCATTTTTCTCTTGTAGGCCTAGTTCATCCCAAGTGATAGACTGAAGCAGAACACCTCCAAAAATTACTTTTGTAGGAATTTTTATGCTTTTTTCTCCCACAAATGTGCCCATGGCACCCGTTCAGAGCAGACTCGCGTGTAGACATCGCGCCTATTGCAGCCTTTTGTGCACAAAAGACAGAATGAGAAATTTCTCCCACATTTCTATATTTTCCTGCTTGTAAAGTGCTTGGAAGCCCATAATACATCTGCCAGCAATGGTTGGGGTACCCTGCAGCTTTCTAAAGCTCACTCTTAGCTGATTTTTGTAGGCTTAGTGTCAGTTTTATTTGAAATTGATTTTTGCAAAGTTCACACATAGTTTAAGTAGGGGGAAAAATTAACTTGCATTCTAAAAGATAGAATTATGTTTTGCAAATTTAGGTACCAACACACCTAGATAATTAGCCAAAGTAAGTGGCCCAAGTCCACACATGCTTAGCTAGTTTCTTTTCCCTAGTGTAAAATTCATTACTTTCGTTCAATTTTTGCACTAGGATTTCGGGACCAGGATTGAATTGTCGATAGAAAAGCAAGTAATCTCTGCTGCCTTTGCACCCTTCAGTGATCATAGGCAAGCATATGAACACTCTCTATTCACAACTCAGCATCTCCCTTTAGTTGATAACATAGATTAACTAGGAAAAATAGAAAGCGGTTGATATCCACACATGTTTTTCTTTTGAGCAAGGAACAATAAAACATAGTTTAATAGGGGAGTTTGAAAAGGATAATTGGATATCCACACATTCAAACTATGTGCTTGTCAAATTTTTGGTCAAACAAATCCACACTCTAAGCAAAGAAAAGAAACATAAAACTAACTTAACAAAACTCATTAAATTCTCCGAACATGGGCCACAAAAGAATTTATAGTTTAAGTTAGGATTAAGGGGGTAGGCATCCAATAAGCCGCCTTCATCATTATTCCTCTTCAAAAATAGAATTTGAATATCTAGGGAGATTTAGATTCACCTATCTATCCATGAAAAAGAAAACCTAAGTGTGACAGAGACTCATTTCAGAGGGGGTTACGCTTAGGTGCAGTGTGGGCAGGTATCAGTTAGGGCTACTTGACTTGGCTAATATTCGGTACTGTTAGTTGAATTACCAAGAAGCCCAAGACTTGAATGCTCACATGGGATGGTGGTGCTTAGTGTCCAAAACTAGGGCATCATTTCCCTATAGGTGACGGTGCCAACAAGCGCTCGATCCTCTACCCTTACCTTGCTGGATTTTCTTCGGCTAATTAGGGGCATCACCAGCTCTTACGAGACATTGTGGAAACACTTGCAAGATATCATCTCAAGGCCTAGTTAAATTTGAGCATGTGAGGATGAATAGGTCTTCTAGGATTTGAGTATCACACACAAATAAATAAAACCTCGCTTTTCATTGACTGATCACATAGGATTAATTTAAAGGGAAAATTCATTTTATTTTTGCTTTGTTTTATGTATGTAATTGGAAGTTTTCTTTGATAATATTCTCTATCCTCTCAAATTTTTCAAAACCCAGACCTAGTGGACAGTAGAACAGACCCAACAGGACCTTTTTGATCTAGGAATCTTTTGGACGTCTCTCCACTGTCGGGAGGGGTTCCAGGTCTTTCACCATTTAGGCATCAAAGACAGAACGATGCCACCATTATTGGTTCATCCTTTATTGGGGCATCCTTAGTTTGGAACCTTGGTTGGTCTCCTAATGCCACACCACAGACCACTCCTCCCATAACCCCCAGAGGGAAGAGGAGTGTGAACTATTCAGGAAGCTAGTCAAATACACAACAGGGTACGTCGCAGACTAGCCCTCTTCCTAACTAGAACTTTGTGTTTTCACAAGTTGCAATGGCGTCAAATTCCTAGTCACCTTTCTTAGCTTTGTTGAATCTACCAGATTTAACCAAGCTGACAAATGAACCCATTGTAAACAACCCTACATGGCCCCTCATACCCACAAAGCTCCTTTCAGATATTCCAAAATTTGAAGGAAAGAAAGCGGAATACCTAGGTAATCATGTCATGACCTTCCACTTGTGGAGCTCATCAAATAGTATCATTAACGACATTATTCGATAGAGACTATTTCAATGCACTCTGAGAGCAGTAGCCATGAAGTGGTATATGGAGTAGCCCTCTGCTACACATGGAACCTTTAGCACCCTCGCCACCATGTTCCTAACATATTTTCAATTACCCATTCACTATGATTCCAGAATGGAATTATTGACAAACTCGATATCTCGGACCATCTCCATGAATGTAGGGGATGTTGTATTTTATGTAAAGCTAAACTCGACGATCAGATGCTATTAGACCTTTTTCTGAAAACTCTCACTATATATATTTCGAAGAATGTGGTGCAACAAAGGCCCACATCTGAAGAGGACACCATCAGCAAAGCCCAACAGCTTGAGCTGATTTATGCACAATTAAGATATATTTACAATATCCTGTCGAATGCCCCACGCCTGCAAACTTGTCAACAATTTCCAGGCATGCCGAAATTTGCAGACAGTCTCATTAGGTCATTGACCCAAAGCTACATAGGTAGCAGCATTTGAAATCTCGGTTACATGTATGGTTCTACATAGAACATATTGCAACCCAGTTTTCAAAGTCATCATATGCCTTAGAAAAATTTGACTAATAGGGCACCAACGTATCACCATGGAGGACCCTATCCTCTAGCTCAGGGGACCCAGTATGCAGAGATAAATACTGATGGAAGAGTTCCCCACCCAATAGCTAGGTGCATACCGGGGACCGCATTATGTTCATTCCCTAGGACAAGACCTAATGCACATGTGAACTTTGTGTAGCCTTGCCAAAACCAACCACACCAATATAACCAGGAGTACTACCCTCCTAACGTGGCAAAGAAAAAAAGAAAAAACAAGCCCAAATGGAATCTAGAAAAGGGGGCACTAGCTAGCAATGGCCCCCACGATCCCAAACTGGAGGCAACTCCAACTAGAATCAAAACCAGGAGCCAAGAAATGCACAATGATAGAGAAAAAGGCTACCTCTTTGAACTAACCACTCTTTTTAAATATGTGTTGATTACGGCCATTATGCTCACCACTATCTGATCTCGTTGAGATGAAGAAGAAGCAGAGTAACCGAGGACAAGGAGGATCTTCCAAGCAAATAACTGTGATGAATGAACCCTTCCCCCATCAAGGGAAAGTAAGCACTAAGCAACAAAATCCAAAAGTCTCTGTGAAAAAAAACCACGAAATCTACATGATTGGCAAAGGTATGTTTTTCCAAACACAAAATCGCAATTACGACACCCCACCAGACATCAATGCATTAGGGGCTAGTACCAGGCCACCAGCTATACCTTTTACCATTTCAAATATCCATATTGAGCCATGGCCAAAGATGGCAAAGGGAAAAAATAGGTGAGCATGAGACTACTCCAAAGCGGCCCATAATTATAGCATCATGGATGATCTAGCCCAATATCCCTCTGCTATGTTAGTTTTTTAAGTATTGCATTCATGCCCAAAACAACAAAAAGCCTTTCTTTCTGTGTTAGACACTATTAACCCTACTGATACATGCCTAATGGCTTTTGAATTAGACGAAGCAACCCCTAGGCTTCTTTCGATGGTCACCTTTCAGATACCAGTGTTTGTCCTGAATATCACCATTCACCGATGTGTCATTGACAATGGTGCATCCATGTGCATCATGTCAAAAAAAATTTGGCAGAAATTAGGGCCTCCCGAACTAAAACCATCAGTCATCATGCTTAGAGCATACAACAGTTGCCTCTCAACCCCCGTCTGTCTCTATCAAAATGTCCTGGTCTGCTTAGTTGCAAAGACGGTCCATATCGACATCGAAGTCTTGCAAGCTCAATTAGACTATAATATACTCCTTGGTTGGAGTTATATGTATGCCATGTTAGCCATAGCGTCCTCCATATTCCCCATTATGATGTTCCCCCACAATGACCACATCATTACCGTTTACCAACTGATCCATAGCGAGAAATGACCCCTAAAAAAACCCAATGTAATTCTGCCCTATGTAGACACATCGTTAGATATTCTTTCACGATACCAAGAATATGGCCCTCACTAGTTCAAACCAGCATTCTTTCTAGGATCATTCCTAGGAGATCCCCCCATTATACCTGAGTCATCACCTGATGTCACAGGAGCTCTGGTGTGGATGATGTACACATCAAGCACCGAAGCTACTTAGGACACAGACATGAGTAGAAATGACACCGATTCTATGGCCATGGTAGCCTCTCTAGGCTACGCTAGTTCCCAAATCCCTTTCCTCTACCCCACAACTGGTTTCGTCTCCCAGCAGGTTTTGAAAAAAATGGTGTTACCAAACATATCATTTGTTATACGAGTTTGGTATCTCATTCCCCATTCAGGGACAGGAGCCACACACATCACTACCAAAGGATTAAAGCGCCTAAATCCTAAGGAGACCCCACCCATTCAAGAAACGGTTGGAACCACCCTTGAAAAGGAAATTCCCATTACAAAATCGATGGTTATGGCTAAGAAAACCGAGAAGAGAGGGAAGAATATTAAGACCCCCGCCATATAAAGGAAATCACCATTTTTACCATATGTGATGTAATAGGTCACCTTACCCATATCTACCCAGAGCTGGATGAATTAAAACCACTCCTCAACTCTAAGTCAAACATCATGACATCGTGTTCCCGAGAAAGGGAACCTACGACTAAAGGTAAAGGCAAAGCATTATGTACCAATAACACATGTTCCGTTTGCAAAAATTATGGGCACTATACTCATCATTTCCTAGATATCGCGTGATATAAGGATGACCTTCATGCCATCGGTAAATCCTATCAAGAGGATCCCTCCAACCAGTGCGCTGGAGATGAACCCCATGTCATCCTGTACCTATGGGAGGAAATATGGGCACCAGAAAGACCCCAAGTCATGCCTCGTCCTGTTATACACTACACATTGTGTGATGTATGTGGTCACTTCCTAGAATAATGCGCAACCCTAGAAATCATCCATAGATGGTCTCCTATAGAACAGGTTTACCACGTTGGATTTTGTGAAACATAATTCACATGTCCTTTGTTAGCCTATAGTCACCTTTTCGAAGATTTTCACTATATCCCCTGATTCCAATTAGCCCTCGCTAGCTTGTGCTCAGCCATAATCCACCTCTCCCAAGAAGATGACATGGACAGTTCGACAACCAAAGAGGATGCGACGAGAAGATCCATCATGTTCTTGTGAGATGAAAAGCGACCAATCAAGGAACCCCCAGTCACCCCCAATTGCTCTGTACAAAGAATACCAACATGTGCGTTATGAAAAATACCGAATCATGTGGTTAGCACTTCCCCTAGTTTAGTACAGTTACGACGCTAGTTCCCTACCAGAAAAATAACTGAGCTTGACGAGACCCACATATCTAGCCTATTTTTCCTAGTATGTTAGGGAAATCAATATGAACAACACTGTACCTATATCCCTCGAGTTCGTCATACCATCGATATTATTCATTCAATAGAGAAGAAAAGGGATGAAGAACTCAAGAGATTTAGAAAGTACATCACCCCTAGGCCAACGATCCCACACCCGCATGGGCGTGATGGGAAGGCTAGGATGAAACACCAAACAAGCATGACCTAGGCCAAACCTAGGATAAAATGTGGACTATGTGACCTAAATAACCATCGAGTCAATCAGTGTAAATAAATGAAACCCCTCGCAAGTAGTTTTCGCACAGTCTCTTCACTCCCTTAGAGACTTCTCTCTAACAAAGAGAATGTCACACTTTCACCATACGATTAAATGTGATCATCTCCCCAAGCTAAGAGAGGCAAGCGCAACATTAATTCCACACTCCCCCATAGAACTAGACACAACTAAGCGAAAAACATGAAAATAGAAACAAAAGACCTCATCTTCTACAACAGATCCTTCCCAAGCATCCACATTGGGGACAGTGAGTAGTGTTGGTTCCCACACAATATACTTCATTGGCACAGTGGTACCACGCACCATATGCACTAGCCAAAACCACGAAGCAGAGGCATGCCCACTAATGGAAACATTCAAGCACCTCTACGACCAGCACAATTTTCACCCATAGGAGATTGACCATCCTAGAGGGGAAACCAATCGTGCGCTTACGCAAACTCCGATCACAAAGGTTATTTCCCCACCGAATGTCAATGAAAAAATACACCATATACAATTTATATCATCTGATATCGGAAATAGGATTGCAGCATCCCCCACATCCTAGGATTTTGAATTTATTCCGATCACAAAAGGTCAATCTACCTTGCACTTTTGCATTGATTTTCACGATATCCCCAAATTGCATGCCACTATGAAACTCCTTGATGATATGCAACCTCTAGAATAGTGCCTTGTACAACTAGATCTCATCAAATAAGGTCGATGACAGTCACTGTAACACAATTATTCCCACAAGAAATAGGTAAAAGCATCATTCGAGCGCCACATCAACCCTCGCTCATTCACTGAGGGAGAACTCATCCTCCGCTATGATGTCACAAAAGAATCCGTAGGGCTAGGAAATTTAAAAACTTTATGGAAAGGACCCTACATCATAAAACATTTCCTCTGTCATGAGGCATACATCTTGATAGAACTAGAAGGGACATGCCTCAGCAACCCCATCAATGGCCTTTACCTCAAGAAATTCTACCCATGAGGGCCAAGACGACCTTGCCCTAGAATGAATTTACAGAAAATCAACCACCTTAAATTTTTGACCAAAATACTTATTACGAAGCACACTCAAAGTGTCACCATGGATTACCAACCTGAACCTTACTTTGGATTTTATGATGGAGCATCAAGATGGTCTCAAAACCTAGTAGTAGCTACCTGGATCATCTATCAACCTAACCAGTCACCACTCTACACAAACAGTGTGTGTATCAGTTTAGAAATAAACAATCATGTAGAATATTAGAATATGTGCGATGCCCTCCATCGGGGCATACATCATATGCATGTCTACCTCGATTCCCGGTTAGTAGTGTCACAGTTAAACCAAACATTTCAGACAAGAGATTCACATCTATTTAGAAAAATATTTACGTGCAAAAAAATTAAGTAGAAAATTTGAATCTATCACATTTGCACATGTGCCAAGGAGTCAAAACCAAACATATGATTACATAGCTAACAATATTATAAACTGAAATGAATCTCGGATAACCCATCATATATAAAAAAATAAAAAAAATCAGATATCCATAAGTATAACATCATCCATGAAACAGGGGGCACAACATGTCGAGCCACAAAAAATACCTCTTATATATATATATATATCATGGTATATATGTCTGAGTACAAAAATAGTGTCACTGACCCATCAGCCAGCTCAAAGATACACAAAAATTCATCAAAAATAGGGGAAGCATCCTCATAACAAGTGCTTTCCCCATGTACAAGTATAGCCTACAGTGGTGCCCTGTCAGGAGCGGCAGCTAGACCCACAATTTCTCCCGGTACCACCACTAGAGTCGTCGTCACAACTAACACTTCTACTCGACGTAAAATAGGTTGATAGTACCTCTCCTGAGACATCATCGTCTCCAGCTACACCTCCTCGAGATCATCCATAAAACCTCAAGAGGGCATCCCTTGGGTCGAGCGGTCCACTCAACCCTCGACATCCTCTAGAACAGAAAACTGACTAGTCATCTAAGCATGACAAGCCTCTACCACATCAGCACGTGCCGCCTCTGATTAAGCATGAGCTTGCTCGACCACAACCTCGATAGTTGCCGAGCTGTTTCCCTCCCCTCAAGGGCCATCACCACCACCAGGTCCTCCAGCAGCATCTCCTCCCTACCCTCCCAGAGGTCTCCGAAGAGGACCTTGGCCAACCAATCAAGCCACGGGGAAACCTACCTTGCCAACATCTACAACAGTAACCAAAACTATGTCAATGTCACCATCAAAACGCATAAGAAAATATATCCTCAAAGAAATGCAGCAAACATAAAAAACATACATGTTGGCCCCCTAGCTTAACCTGGAGGGAGACCCATCACTGGATCCCCGCAGAAGTCCATCCCTGCATATGGGAATGGCAAAAACACCTATGGGTTGACCTCAAACTAGGCCTCTGTCGTGGCATTCCAGTAATGCCCCACCATGCCCCCACCACCTTGGGGCATCACTGAAGCCCATCTCCTCATGCGAGGTTCCCATGGCAGCTAACGAGGCACCGCCACCGCTGGTCTCAGCAGCACTACCCTCTCATACATAATGTTACATAGAATACTGGATTACGCAAACAATTTTGATCCATTGCAGACCTTGTTGAGCTGCATTACCCACCTCTCCTAGAAGTAGTGGGAAAAATCAAAGAAATTGTTGGACCTCAATCAGTGCAAGACTCCAACCTGTGGCCTAGATGCCCAATGTGGAGCCAAAGACCCTGTGAGTTGCACAATAATTGCTTGAGCACACCGCTCGGCCAAATATTTCATTGAAGAAATGCTCATGCACTCCTCCATAAGGGGTGCCCCGCCGCAATGACGTGCCTGGAACCTCTCCAAATCCACCCTCCCAGACGGGAGTAGATACCTCAACGCCTGACCATGAGGCAATAAATTGTTCACAAAGTACAAATATGTCTCTAGATGGATGGCTAGGTTAGTCCCATGCAACACAAACATGTTGTGCCTCCTATGCTAATGTTGGATCAAGTAGCAAAGCAATCGGTCCTGCAAGTGAAGAAGCTCATTCACCATGAAATTCAAGAGCCCCCCTTGCACTAGTTGATCATGTGCCCCTGCATCAGCAGCCAATGCATTTCAGAGCTCAGGCCAGTCCCACTCCATCCACAACAACCTATCATGTAAACAAGAACCCATCAGGAATAGAAAAAACATCAAAAATAGGAAAAAATCCCAAAAAATTTACCTCAACCATTGCGTGCATGTCGCACAGAAATGCGTGCTCAAGGCACACCTGTATTTGCCACATGTGAACATAAGGTGCACGAAAACAAGGGAACATAGTGCTTAGAGAGCGCGAATCCCCCAAAAATGCCCATAGAGGGTGCACCCTTGCCCTGATTGCCTACATAATCTAGGGTAAAAATCACTCAGAATCCATACAAATGAAGTTTGTACGGATCTTGGCACACTTAGAGTAAAAAAATTAAGTGTAGGATGTCATGGAGGTTACCTGGGCATGATATCACTAATCCCTAGTGCTCAAGCTGACCACAACGACAAGAATTGTTGCATAGAATCCTTTGACCTCTCAAGAACTCAACAAGTAAAAATGAATTGAATTAGGGCCATATTCACCAATATATCACCCTTTTCAAAAAAAATTCATGACCATAATGAGAGATTAGATGGTCCATTTTCCGAACCGTAACCATCATTGTAATCAACACTCCATAACAAACAGAGGCAATGCCACACATTCGCACTCCCAAAAAAATGTTTTTTCAGCGCTGGCAGGTATGCCCTCTCTTATCTTCTTTTTTAAAGCTCATGACTTTCAATAGTATTTGATATAGAAGATTCTTTCACTTGAGGTAGTTGTTTTTCTAGGAAAACTGACAAGCCGTCCACAACTCTATCCACTGAAAGTTACAGAGCAGGTATCATTTTACCCCAAGCATGATAGGGTCCCAGAAAACTCTACATATCCAAATATCATTTCTCCATCAGAAATCAACCGTAGTTTCCACATATCCGACCATGTTTATCATCACCTCGCCCCTCACATGATAAACATCCTCGGTCATCGGTAGAACCTTCCCTCCATGGAACTCATCACCTGTAGTAGACCGTATATCACAACAAAAGTGATGTCGTGGCCATACCACTTTAATCCGAGAAGCACCTCATGCCCGTCCATCAACCATGCATAAGGTCAATTTTTACCATAAAGAATAAAACCCCTTTCCCATATGATCAGGTTGTACATCAGATCAAAAGCGCACTACCGCGTCTCACATTTTTCCTGTGATACCTCCATCATCATAATCCCATCTGCAATATTTTTTCATCAGCTTGATCAACCTGACACATGAGACCAACGAATGGGGCCCCCACACTCAGAAAAACACCTTCCTCATGTCATCATTGAGTGAAAAATTTCATGTTTTGGGGCACCCGTCTCTGTGTTTTGTACAAAACCAAACCCCATTATTTTATTATTTTGGTAAGTGTACAAAATCTGCAAACGGTACACTACATCCTCCACCCACTCATTCATATTTCATACCATGGTAGCAGTCCCTAAACACCCTTGGTCAGAGTATCACACCGTCACGCAAAGGCCTCCATGACATTCATAACCAGTTTATACCCACCCTGGAAGTCCAATCGACTCTAGGGATTTCCCCACCAGAAATAGTTATGACTACCACCGAGTTGGTTATCATACTCTAAACTTGGGCCACTGAATCCCCAACATCAGTTTTCAGTCACCCCTCGCCACCATTCCTATGTTAAACCAATCATATCTAGGTACCTGACCCGTCATGTCAACGAACCCTCATTCAGTTGAGCCTTCATTTTATCGACTTCAACACCATTTTCCAAAAAGGAAGTGGTACCTTGGATCACCTCTCTTCATAAAAGGGGCATCCTTGGGTGGCACTATGGGAAACATCATTACCCATCGATTTCATCGATCCTACTGAAATTCGACTACAACACAATCTTGCATGTCAAGTTGGTATTGCACCTTAAAACCATTGCACTTTGATCAAATTCGTTGAAGACCTATGCTTTCATAAGCATCTCTTTCAACAATGCTTACATAGGAAGGTCCAAGCCAGCACCTATTCCTACAATGTGTAGTTATATGTCATAAAAATTTTACGCATATGGGTTGAATGATAAAAATCCCCTAAGGACGTGAACAGTCGTCATCATCAACCAATAGATCAATACCTTACTAGTGACATAGACATAACATGTATCTACCAACTAAATTTATTTAACTAGCCACAGCACTACGAGCATGGGACAGGCCCTCCTCATAGAAAATTTTTATATATATTGTATTATTTTTTTTACAGGGGTCCCATATGACATGGTCATTCCTCAAATCGGTGTAGGGTGTCTCCAGTTCTGAGCTTCACGCAGGTCTCTCTCTCTCTATGCACAATATATAGACAAGAATCTATAATGTATTTCGACTATACAGTTCTTCCTAGACCTCACACATTAGAGGCAACTGTTAACACTAGAAAATTGTATAATCAGAAGAAAAAATTATTTAATTTTAGGAAGAAGGATTTACAGGGCTGAAAGACATTATAGAATCTAAAAAGTATTTAAAAGTCTCTAAGGTCCGTGGAAAAATCAAATTTGATAAAGTCATAAATTCTTTTGTGTGCATAATCCTTTGAGAAGAGCGCCTTTGCGTGCCTTTTAACATGAAATGTTCGCAATCCTGGGAGTGATGAAAGTCACTTTCAAGAACCACAAAAAGCACACTCAAGTACAGTGATTTAAAACTTGAATCCACCTAAGGACATCCACCAAATCCTCCTTAGACATCAAGGGAGCACACAATGGAATATTTGTGGCACACAATGGAATCGTCCCCCCCTTTTGGGTCACCATCCACAATGTACCAAGGGAGGGAAGGAGGATTTGAATTTTCCTATATAGGGCCACCAAGAGATGAATAATTTGAGAGCATATTGTTATGCTGGCAAGAATTTCCCCAAGAAATACCACAAGTGTGTGATCCAGAGCTGGGATAGAGAGGACTCAATTGTTGGCCATCCAACAAGTTCAGCCCACCACAGTAGAGAGAGGGAGATTTTGCATGGAGGCAATCTTGGAAGTAAATCCATCCTTGCATCGGGACTTATAACCCAAGTTCTAACGGCACTTTGGCAAGAGGGTTAAAGTTTCATCCTCATTTCCTACAAACACTCAATAAGAGGGGCCGAAAGAACCACTCTTCGAATTATTGCAGTTGTTTGACTCTATTTAGAGCCTTAGTTTATTTGTTTTAGTTTTTAGTTTAGTTTTAGTTTGAATGTGCATGCTATTTCTCTATCTAATATGTTTATGTTATAGCATGTTCCACTAACTTGCTTGACTCCACTTCTTTTTTTGCCTCTGACCAATAATCTAAAAGGGTAAACCACACCCCTTAATTTGGTGTGATTTCATACATGCGTCCACCAAACACACTAACACAATATTTATTAAATATTATGTCGTGATTGTAATTGCAATTTTAATTTTAATTGTATGTAAAATTGTAAAATTGTATTTTTATTTGTAATTATAATTATAATTATAATTGTATGTAAAATTTTAATTGTAATTATATATATGACTAATTGTAAAATCGTAATTCTAATTCTAATTGTATGTAAAATTCTAAAATTGTAATTGTATTTGTATTTGTAATTTTAATTGTAATTCTATGTAAAATATTTTTAAAATTTTAATTTTAATTGTAATATTTAATTTATTGTGAAATGATTGTAATTGTCATTTTAAATGTAACTGTATATATGTAAAATTGTAAAATTGTAATTGTAATTCAAATTGTATGTAAAACTTTAAAATTGTAATTGTATGTAAAATTATAAAATTTTAATCGTAATGGTATATATGTAAATTTGTAAAATTGTAATTGTAATTGTAAATTTTTTGTAAAATTCTAAAATTGTAATTGTAATTCTAACTGTAATCTTAATTGTAATTGTAATTGTAATTGTAAAATTATAATTGTAATTGCAATTCTAATTCTAATTTTAATTCTAATTCTAATTGTATGTAAAATATTTGTAAAATTTTAATTGTATTACCGTGAAATGATTGTAATTCTAAAATTGTAATTGTAATTGTAATTGTATGTAAAATTCTAAAATTGTAATTGTAATTTTAATTGTAATTGTATGTGAAATTGTAAAATTGTAATTGTAATTATGATTTTAATTGTAATTCTATGTAAAATATTTGTAAAATTTAAATTTTATTAATGTGAAATGATTTTATTAAAATTTTTAAATTTGTAAATTTGTAAAATTTTAAATAACTGTAAAATAATAAATCTAGAATAATATGAATTTTTGTAACATAATAAATTTTAGAAAATAATGCAATTAAATTCATGTACTTTAGAATTATCATTATTTTATTATCATCTTACATAACAAAAAAAAGAACTTTCTACAATACGCCATTGTTTTTGAGATCAACATAATTGCAAATTATCAAGTGAAATATTGATTTTAACATTAACACAATGCAAATTACTTATTAGTTCAGAATACATATTATAATGTTTCAAGAAACCCATCTTAAAAATTATAAATATTGATGAAATAACACATGTACCATATCACTCTTGGTTCTCATGATCACCCTCATTATCTTCCACCTTGCATGGCATGATAACACTATTGTTCTAAAAAAATGTCTTGATCTAGGGTCATGTCTCAATACGAATCACCAATCCCTATCCAACACATCGTGGTAAAAAAAAAAAAAAACATGGTTGCAATGTTTGGGGAAAACATAGGGCTCCTTAGCTTCATCCCACATCTTTCTAGAGTTGATACATATTAGCCTATTATCACGATCTTCCTTTACATTATTAAGATCAAAGGTGTCCCACCACTTGTACCTAAAAATAACACATTAGAAACAACAGAAATCCACTTCAATTATCTCTTATATCTTTCCGAAGTAACCTAACGTCCCTCGTACTAGGTTTTGATCATGGTGGATAGATTGATTGGATTGATTGAAATTGAATTCCACTCCACAGTCTTGTGTGATGTGTCCATCGTCAGCATTTTCAGTGTGAAAATGGAGTCCATATCCCCACATAGATAGGAACAAATTCACCTTTACAAAAGCTAAAACATCATAGTATAATGTTTCTTATAATAACCCAATAGTTAAAATATGAAATATATATGTAATTACATTTGAAAGGTTCATAATCAAGTTTCAAATGTACATATAAATTAAATATATTATTATCGAGTTGTTGCACCCAATCCCTATGTTTAGCGCATCCTCTTTAGCAAGCAGGTAACGACTGGTTGCACCGTATTTCTCTCTCACTTGGTCAGCAACCCAACTGTTCGGGCATATTTTTGCCATATTTCCTTTTAAATGATCCAAATAAGGCACACTTATACAATTCAACCATATGAGCTATTTCCTGTCACTATCCCATTTCATCATCTTTTGTTCATACAATGGGACCCACGGTTGTGCACTTCAGAATTGTAAAGAACGAATTTATTGATTGCTTCAATTTATGCATCGCTGATCAAATAAAACAAAAATTATATAGTAGATAGAGATCAAAATATACACTATATCGAAGTTCAACATGAATATTTACTTTGTGTAAATTTGAAAAATTATAAGTCTCTTACTCTTTATCAAGTGCTTTTTTTCCACTCGTTTGGAGCAACTCCCCTTCTCTTTTGTCTTCATCGCTTTCATCGTCCCAAATCACCACACCTGGTCTGTTGTCAATCTTCTTTATGTACTCAATAGCATAATATAAAGAATCATATGATATGTACCCCTCGGATTTTTCCCTTTGTCGAACAAAACCTTTCAATCTCTTCATCTACCTCTTTAAGAAGAGCATACAACGACAAGAAAACACCACAACAAATTCAACCTCATATACTAGGTGGATTAGAAGATGAACTTGCAAGTCCATGAAACTCATCGGTAGTTTCTTCCCAAACATACAAACAATATCAACTATCTCTTAATGGCACCGTGGAATGCTAGCCACATGAACCTCCTTTGACGTGATCCAGCATACAAATGCAGATAATTTATATATGGAATGACCTAGGTCCTGAGGGAATTCGTGTTTCACACACCCACACACAAACAAAGGATAATGACACCGAGAATTTATGAACACGTGCAATAATATACGAAATTAGTTATGTTTTGTGATCCCTCCATGGGATAAAATTTATTAATATAACAACTAATAAAATCATGCTTTTGACATTATAGATACTCTTAGAAGATTCAAAAGGTCATGTGATTTCAACCCTGACAAATGGTCATACACGGTGATGCAATGCCGTAGTGAATACCTCTATGAATATGGTAGCCTCACCCATTATTACTTCCTTTGCCAAATAAAGATACTATTTTTTTAAAATACATGGGACATCACCTTCTTTGAAATACCATGAATTAGATGGACTAGCGCCTGCCTATGATTGTGTAATTTCTAATCATATTGGCTAATGTTTATTTTTATTTTTTGAAGTAATAAAATATTTCCTAACAGCTAAAGTGTCACTTTGTTTCGATGATATGTGCCTCCATAAAGAAGATGAAACATTTTTAAATATATGCATGGGATATAATAGATGGGTAATATTCAAATTCTCCCAATATGGGAGGTTATAAAAGATAGATTTCCTTTTCATCCCAATGGGAAATTTATCAACATAGGTGTCGAAGAATTCTAGATCATGGAACATAGTCTCCCCATTTGAATCAAACATTTCTTTGAAATCCTTCTCCTTCTCTCTCTCATATGCTCTAATCCATTCAACTAGTGTTGTTATTGGAGGCCTTTGGGTTCTCTCTCATTTACCATTGAAAACAGATGCTTCTCTTCTGTAAGGGTGTTATTCTGGGAGGTATACCCTACAGAAATCATACACTATCTTTTGTAGGTCCTTGGACCATCTAGCTTTCGGAGAAGGTCCACAACATTCACATCCAAAATACCCTTTTGTTACAAGATCTGTGAGATTATTGTATACAATTTATATGCATGGCATGTTAAATAATATCATGAATATCAGAACAATTACAATGAATTAAATAACTAATATGTGAAAGGAGATTGCTACATATATAGAAAAATCAATAAACATGTAATTTACTAGGGAAAACTCTTAAGCTTGGATAATCATGTGTCGTGTAAGCACATATGCCATAAAACGTAAAAATCCTTTCTACTGTGATGGGTTTTGATACATCATATACATTTATCCCATCCTATAATTCCTTCAATTCATCTACCACTAGTTGTAAGTAGACATCCATATTCCTCACTTGTCTTCTATTAGGGACTACGAGAGCCAACAGAAGATGTTCATTCTTCACAGACAACCATGGGGGGATAGTGTTATTGATCACTACTACATTCCAAACAAAATAGTTGGTGCTCTGGACGGAATATGGGTTGATTCCATCCATGGCTATGCTGAGTCATACATTTCATACTAAATCCTTGAATTCTTCAGGCCATACATCTTCTATATGCTTCATGAATATTGAATCAGTTTGGTTTCGCATAACTCCCAACTCACTTCTGTGTGAGGCATACCATTCCTACAACATAGCTAATTCTTTCCAATGAAAGAGCCTTTGAATCCTTGGGATTATAGGCATGTGCCTCAATATCTTAAAAGGAGGATCGCGTGATTTACCCTTATTTTTTTATTTATCATACCTATCATGCCCACATTTCAGACATATCTATTTGTCTGCATATTCTCCTATATATAGAATACAATCATTTGGACATGAATGATATGATGTGTACTCAACACCCAACATTTTCAACAATTTATTTGCCTCTTTGTACCTAAAGAACGAGACATTATCACTCGGAAGAACCTTATCTTTGAATAACTTGTAGTTGGTGATCATCATGGAAGATATTAAATGTACATTAATGGCGACATAATTATTAACGTTCATAAAATTGACCATTTTTAACGTTCATTGTGTGATTATATTTCTCAAATTTATATAAGGGAGGACTTTATGATAACTTACATCAAAATTTCTGAGAAACATGCATTCGACAAGTGGAAATTTTCTTTAAAGTTTTACAGTAACATGGTTGTCCCCAACTAGATATACTTTGACTGACCGCCAGGTCCAAAGAGAGGGGTGGTCGAAGAAAATTTAGGGCTTTCGAAAAAGGTGTCAGCAATATGAGCATCATCTCCCAGCTGATCATCATTTTGGAATGCATCTAACAACATTTTCTCCATGGCAGTCGTATCCCTTAAGTAATCATCCATACTAATCTCTGTTTGATTCCCTCCATTACCAGCTTTTGAAGAACTAATATTGATGTAAATATTCCTAATTGGTGAATCTGGAAGTAACGGAAATTGAATCGGTGGTTGATTCAACCATTCTTGGTATCGTTCCTCTTTGATTTTTTCTCTTAATTCACCCTTCTTTCAATTTTACACTGTCGTGCAGTGCAATGGAAGATGGTAGGTAGGTCTCCCATCATTAATAGAATCCTGATAATTTCAAAAAACATATTTGAATATGATTAGTACAAAATCTATGATATCAATTAGTAAGAACGTTGACAATGCATGGTTAATATGTTTGATGTTGAAATTAATAATTGCATTAATATACCAAACAATTATTATTGCCATCATTGTCCTAAGATTGTGGCTAGAAGATGCAATATTTTTACAATTGGTAGGGTGAAACGACTATCCATTTTCATCTACCAACTGCACCTTGCGGTACGCTGCTCCTGATAAGAGATTTTGACGTTTTCGAGCTGTTTGATTATTTTGTGCATATGAATTTGATTTTGAATATGAATAAACATGAAAATTTGTATAAATTATAAATTTTATTAAGTTGATTAACATGGATAAAAAAATAAATTCAAATAGATAATGAAAATATAAATAAAATATGAAGTAGATATTATGTCTCGACATGGATAAGGAGAACTCCGCGATGGTATTTGAGAAATATTATTGAACGAATTGAATTTTAAAGAATTTTCCATTCAATATAGTTATGATATTTTCTCTTTGCATTTGAGCAAAATCAACAATAAATTTTAGTGCACACACCTAAAAGTAATTTTGGTGTCTTGGAAATGGACTTATTATTATTGGTGCTTATGTACAGATAACTGCACCGGTGCAATTTTAGTTACATTGCATCTATGTTGTGTTATTAACTGATGCACTGGTGTGATTTTATTAATGTACGCACCAGTGACGAAAAGCCGTAAATAAAAAAAAATGCAACTTTATTTTTTTAAGTGAAAAAAAGACGATAAATTGAAAAATGGGCGGCAAAATATTTTCGAAAATCTAATTTCATAAAACAATTCATTAAATACTAAACACTTTTCATTATTTCAATATTTTTGCAAAAAAATTCAGCCAGAGATTTGCAGGAAACATACTTTGAGCAAGAGAGCAGGAGAGCACTGTGGAGCAGCGAAATACTTTCAAACAAAAGTATTCAGACAATCAGAATTCCAAACCTCCAGTGATTCAAACCCTATAGCATATCATTTCAAATGATATCGTCATTAAATTTTGTTGTTTTTACTACATTTTCTGCCAGTATTTTTACACAATAAGTAAAAAAAATCATTTTTTTATTCATTTTCAGAAACAAAAAAATTTAAAAAAATCAATTTTTAACCTAAACCCTTCATTCTTTTTGTTTTTGCCCTTGCTTCTTCCTATTTCTGTGATTTAAGAATTAGGGATTTTCATTTTAGATTTATAGGCTTTATATTGTTATATATATAGTCCTGTGACATCCAACCCACAAGACGACGTGCATAATCGCATCCCAATCCATGTCGGCCCTTGCTTGAATTTAAAAAAAATAAAAAATAACCAATGTGCCTGCGTAACCTAGCACACCGGTGCACTGGCTTATCCAAATGCATCGCACATGTACTATTTGACGAAAAATTTAATTTTTATTTTTTATTTTTTAATCTGTGCGCCATAACTAAAATAGGGCAACGGTGAGTTATTTCATTATAGCGCGTTGCTCAAGTACTGTTTGGAAAAACAATTTTTTGTTTTGTGTTAATTGGTGCACCATGTAACATATAAAACACCAGGTCTCCTAGTTGAGAGAGAGCACCATACGATGGTCCCTTATTTGTGTAGGGCATTTATAAGAATAGGTCGCACCGCCCCCTCCATGACACCATACGCTACAAAAAGTAACACATGAGGATTTTTATTATTTTTTCTTTGCTAATCGGTGTGGTGGTTAAAATGTAATGCAGCAATACTCCTTGGTGACGTAGAGCACTATACGACATTTTATACTATTTCGGCGGTTCGTTTATAAGACAACCATGCACCAACGTCAGTGTGTACACCATGAAAAGCACACAGGTTACTTGATATATTTTTTTAACTTGAAAATTTGACAATTTATCTATAAAATATATTAATGAATGATATGGTAAATGTTCCATATTGATAAATAAATGCCTAACAAGAAATCCAGTAACAAAAACAGTGATAACACATCAAGAAAAGAAAAAAAGGCAACTTCTTTGTAAATTCCTTACAAAAAATATTATTTTTGAACTATATGTAAGTTTAAATAATATGTATTGTTTACTCTGTATCATGTAGAGCCAAAAAATGATGAATCTCGATAAGATTATTTTTTATCTAGGACCAAAAGACCATAATATCTTGATGGAAAAATTGCAAAAGGATGAATTAGGTGAATGAAAAAATACTATTGATCCAATATGAGTTTATTTTTTTAATTTTCATTAATAATATACTCAAAATTACTAGATAACATGTTTCAAGAAATATATTAATTCACATATGCTTAATGTTCTACAGCGACCAACAACTCAGAAAAGGAATGCTGTTCTAAAAAAAGAGAAAAAATAGAACATGCAAATGAAAATGAATTTCTCCTTAGCATATATGGAGTGGCGGTAGAGGTTAACGAAAGGGGGGGGAATTTTTACAAAAGTTTAAGGGATCAATTGGAATGAATTTATAGATGTTATTTCCACTTAAAATACAAAAATCAATCCAATGATTCCAAGAACCAAAATTTATCTAAACTACAGGAAGAGTTTCCAGAGAATTGGTAATTGAGACATGTTAGACTTTTAATAGCAAAAACATACAACAATAAAAAAGAAGGCTTGAAAAAATAGTATTCCTTTAATTTTTTTGTCTATAATTATTTATAAATATCACTTTTGTTATATTTACTTTTCATATATAAATATAAAAATTAAATAGTTTATTGTCATGTTACATTTTCAGGAAGATTATGAAAATCTCAAAAGATAAACGAGCTGGTATTGGAAATATGCCAGTATGAATGTCCAAATATGTGTACAAGGAGATGGTAAAAGAAATGGACAAAATTGAATCGCAGGAGGAGCCATCTCAACAACAATGTGCTTCAAATGTAATGTGTAATCATTGAATTTTTCGATCATTAGGTATAATAAATAAAAAATTTAGCATTAAATATTAATTTTCAATTTTTTTTTTTTACAGAAAAGAAAAGAAAGTGGAACCCATTCAGCACATAAAATGGGATAACAAGGAAGAAAAGGGTTGATATTTAAGATTGTGAGTAATTTTTACTTCATTATAACAACTTAACTAGATTTAATTTTTGTATATTTTAAGTTGTTTTACAAAAATCATCATTGAATGTATTCAAACAGGTGCTAAAATAAAAAGAAGAACCATCAAAAGAATTGATTTAGATTGGGTTAAATATGGGTTGTGATTATATGTTAGCATATCAGAAATTAATTGTGGAATTTGTAAGAATCTATCGATCTTGTTTTACTTCACTCCGTCTATAATTAATAGAACAAAAAAATCTTTTATATTAAATATAAGATCTATTATGGGGTATAAAACTTGCAGGAAACAAATTATGGAACTGTGTCAACAGATGAAACCTTGAAACATGGCATACTACATGGTTTTAAAGAATGTGTATAGTTCATGAGTCAATCGTTTCTATTGTACATCATTTACTTTCAATTTACATTGATGTATATTATTTAATATTTAAATTTTCATTATTCTCATCAATGTATATACACTCATTACATTTTATTTTTATGTTTGTAGATGGAAGGTGAAGAAGAATAAAAAAATCAACGCCCTGAGCAAGACATTCCTAAATGTAACCCAAGACATGGAAGTAGCTCTTGCAATGACAACAGTTCAAGCGAAGAATGATGATAATTATGTTTGGATATTAAAGTAAGGTGTTTTATTTTCTGAAATATTTGTCTGTGAAATCAGACATTTTCTTTAATGTAATGGACATAGTGTCCCAATCGAAAGACAAAGGGATACCAATAAATATCCCATTTTGTATGACAAAGACTGTAATATATCTATATATATATACATGTTTTAATTTATTCTATTGTGTTCTCCATTATCGTTGTGAAATGTTACACCACTAATTAAATTTATGGATAATTAAATATTATAATGAAAAGATGTGAAATGTAATGATATGATATAACAAATTAATCCAAACATCACATTCAAATGCACTAATAAAAATTTAATTGGTATGAATATCGCTATAAGATATGTGTCGCACTTTGATGAATAATGAATTTTAAAAAATCACAATAATTATGATATGATATAACAAATTAATCCAAACATCACATTCAAATGCATTAACAAAAATTTAATTAATATGAATATTTTTATAAGATGTGTCGACTTTTGATGAATAATAAATTTTAAAAAACCATAACAATTACACTGTCACTGTTCGATGTTTCCAAAAATACAAAATGAACACCGGTGTGTTTCTACGACCTATGGGCACCGCATAAATTCCAATACCAATTATAAATCTCAGTGTGTTTGTGTGATACTGCGCACCAGTGTGTTTATGTGAGACTACGAATCGAGGCATTTCTAGGACCTATGGGCACCCCATAAATACCAATACGAATTAGAACAATCGGTGTGGTTGTCTAATATTGTGAATTGGTGCACTTCAATAAGACTATGTACCAGTGCGTTGATACGACATATGGGCACCGCACAAATCCCAATTCAAATTAGAATGAACTCATGCGATGTATCACCTACAGTGCGCATGGTGCGGTTGTATACATTTACGACCTGATGCATGCACCTTCAACCGCCGCGGGCCGACCGTGTATATGACACGCACCAGTGCGTTCACACCTTAGTAGCACATCGATGAAAAAAGCCTCCGTAATAACCTCCAATAGTCCAGGTTTTTTATTTGTGTTGAAATTTTGTTAAAAGCTTCACCAAAACCTTCGTTACCAAAAACGGATGTTGAATATTTTATTTTTTTTTGACAATTTTGTCGAATTTTGTAACACAAAAACCTCCTTTATAACCTCTGCTAAAGGGTAAATTCCTTGTAGTGTAATATTGGTAGTGGTTCACCATTCAAATCATAGTCCTAGTTTTGGCTTCCTCCATCTTGGCATGCTCCAATCACCAACCTCCTCATTGAAAGAATCACCTCTTAAACCATAGCTCCTTTAGACTTGGCTAATTATATAAATCATAGCACCAAATACAAATATTATGTGATTATTTCAAAGGTATGAATCTTAATTCTAAATGATATTATCAACTTAGCTCTCTCTCTGGAAGCCTCTATGTGTCTTTGTTTTATCCATTGTTGCTTTCGAATTTTCTCTTGTGGTCCACTTAAAGGCCTCCTACCCCTCCTTGTTTCCATGTTCTATCATTTTCTATGACCTTCACCCTAGACTATTCTTCTCCTATTTTTCCTTCATTACCACTCAATAATATATTCCTTCCCTAGTTTTTCATCACTTGGAACTTAACTTCACTTTTCTCCTATTCCCCTTTGACACCGCTTTCCTTGCACGACATCTCCTTTGGTTTTCTTGCTCTAATCCCTTATCTCAACGTGCCTCAAGAATGAATGAGGAACTATATGGTATCCATGAATTGTGGCCCTCATAATGTTTTTTCTTGATACATATATTTTACTATACTAAGGATATTTCTAACTCTCACTCGAGACCCTATCTAGATAGATTTATATTAAGCCACTACAATAGACATGGATGTATGAAATGATTTTACTGATGCTGATAGTGTTTCATATACAACTATAATGTATCCTTGACATAAGTCACAGTAATAATAGAAAGAAAAAATATGTTTATACTGTAGAGCTTCACTAGTAGATAAAATCCCTATATGGGCCAAGTGCTAGAAGAAAGAAGTGAAGCTTGTAGATAGATACCTATGCAACTCAATGAAATTATAGCCGAGAAACATGATATGTCTATGGAGTACCATGATATTTTTATGGAACTATAACATATTCAAACCATCCTTCTTAAAATAAAGGGTCTTTTAGAAGTGGGAATAAGCTTCAGTTTGGTTGTCTATCATGCATGCAATGCCCTAGTAATATTCTACAACTTTAGATTCCTCGGGGTCATAAAGCACCTTTCCCCCTACTGCCAACCATGAATTCCTTTTCAAAGACCCATAAAAATTGAGGATCAATCCTTCTTGTTGTAACTTCCAAATATTCAAATTATGCATCTGTCAATATTAGCTTCCAAACTATCTAATAAATTTTTTTAGTCTATTCCTTGATATATTTTTCCATATCATTTTCCTTACTTCATTTTGAAAAATATTTGAATTCGTATCTCCTACCTAGAGCAATGGACTCCTAGATTTCAATCTCCATTATTCTCTCTCTTCTTTGAAAGCCTTATAAATGTATCGATTTTTTTCCTTTTCTTTAGTTCCCCCAAATTGAAGTCAAACTAAGTGGGACCCATACTCTAAAAACTTGTTTGACCATGTTGTTAAAACCTCCCTTTTAATACTAAAGTGGATTATATCAAAATAGAGTAGGTCCATAATCCTCATCAACTGAAATCTCTAGATTAATGTGGTGGTGGTTAAAACTATTCTAAGGGAGAATGCATGAGGATACCATGATATGTTTTGTCAAAAATGGATCAGCAGTTAGAAAGCGGTCCAATATAGCAGCTATATGACCTAGGCTAGATATCTTGTTATTCAGTGTCACTCTAGAGACAGACACAGGGAAAAGAGGGCTTATGAAATCTAAAAACTCAAAGTGGTGAAAATGGTTTTGAATTACTACCATAGCATGGATCTTTTCATCTTGATCGCCATGGTGTGAGTGGTTCGTCAAACTGAGATCGTATGTGAAAGTTACAGGCAGTCAAAGTTCTTGGTTGACTAGGTAACATGGCTCGTTAAGGAGGATGCAATTTTATAGGATTCTGGTTATTGGATTCCAGCCAGTTCTGGCCAAAATCTGGGAAAATTCATTGGATACTTAATTTTTCTCTTCGACCTTAGAACCAAATGTTATTTAAAGGCCCTATGGTTTGAAAAATATAAAAATATATACATTAAAATAAGGGTGGCAAGCCATGACCCCCGTCACCCTTGTCGTATCCATACTATATGTTAAAAATAAAAATTTATTGTTAAAGGTTCAGCAAGCCATGACCCCCACCATACCTCATGCCACCACCAAAATTGTAAATAACCATAACAGTTGAGGGGGCGGGTTGTCAACCATGCCACCCCCACGAGCCTACCTCCATATAAAACAATGGAGCCATATTATATTAATGGTAGGGTGTGGGTCAGACCATTTCGGGCTATGTGGAGCAGACCTACCCACTCCCCATTACACTATTTTAATATATGCGATGAAAAAAAAATGAGGGGCCAGATGTTAGTAAAGGTTTTCATCGAAGTCAATATGGCATTTTTGGGATGGCAAATATTCTTGTGATGTCATATCCTTATGTATCCTTACTCTACAAATCATGATGTCCTTACTCTTGATGAAAGATTCCTTCTTATTAATGCTCATACTGACTCATGAAGAAGCTCCCCTTGTGATGATCTAGCCCTTGCTCATAGTGACTCTTGATGGAGAAGCTCTCCTTGTGATGATCATGATGCATATGGTTAATGACATATCGTTGAAATATCTTGATGACATTGTGGCATTAATGGCACACATGATAACATATATGATAACATGGACGATGAAGGAATTTGAGATCACTTGATGATGAAAGACGTAACAAGTGGAGACCTCACTTAAAAACACTTGGTGATGTATGACAATGAAGAAGCCCTTGTTGTCCATCACCTTTTGCACTAATTAATAATCATTCATGTTAATAAAATGTTTTTCACTACCTTATAGATATCCTCTCAATAAAATGCCTATACCATCTTTTAGAGCATAGTTTTCCCTTTCGAATGAGCACTTATTTGTCCCAAAACTCCTGTTAGTTTGTAAGATATTGAATTTTCAAGTTGAAAAATATATTTTTCACATTGAGCCGACCTATCCTCAAGGACACAAGTTGGACCTTTTCCCAACAATCACATCCTTTGAAAATGAAAAACCACTATAAATATAAAGTTAAACTCATTCAATTCATTCAAGGAATTTTAGTGAAGTAGACACAGAATTTGGTCAATATTTTCAGAGATATCTACAAGAGGTCGAGGAGTAGGAAAATATTGTTTTGGGGAAATTATTTTGAAACAGTCTTGTGTTAAGGATTAGGTTTCTTGCAGGCTACCATCTTACATGGAGACCTTGTTGTTTCTTAGATTACCCTCAGATCTACAGTAGTTTCTGAAGTTTTGACTCCTGAAATTGGAACTGCAGTGAAATTTGGATTGCAGTGACTCCTATAAGTCATATTGTAGTGGCAATTTTGAAGATAAATTCAAATATGTAGATCTCTATTCAATGCACTGTATTGGGATAATTTTATAGTAAAATCTTTTGCTAAAGGCATAGTGTCGGGATTGTTGCAGACCTTTAATTGGAGGCACATTTTTTGAAATAAAATTAAAAAGAATTCCTGAGAAGAACAATATTGAGTTTAGTTTACAGTGGATATATCTAAAAGACATACATAAGAACATATATTATATCAAACCTATGCTTGTGACACTTGGTTTGAAGTCTTGACATCACTTGGGATTATATGAAAGCAAGTTTTTTGAGGACCGTTTGAAGCAGGCTGAAAGTATTGAAGTATCATTTGAAGACAAACTTCTAAACTACGTTGGGAGTAGACCTTGAGGTCTTATCTTGTGCAGAACTTAGACCCCTCTTAGAACGACCCTTTGCAGACTCTCTTGGTGTGGAATATAAATCATCATGTTGGAACAAATTCTTCTTGGATAGTAGCTTGGACCTTATATGTTTGGACTACCTTTGGTATGATTAAGTGTAGTGAACAGTGGCTCAGAAGATTGATATTGTATGAAGCATTGGGTATCTAAAGCAACTCTCTGATTGTAGAGATGAAGGATTTTTCATACTCCTAGATTTAGAATTGATTTTTGTGAATGGTTTTGGAGATTTTGACTAAAGTATTTGTGGAGTGACCTTGAAGAAGGTTCCAAATTGAATATATTTTGCTGAGAAGCCTTGAGTGATCTTGGAAGATGATGATGCATTGATGACAGCATCATGAGATAACTTGGAGAAATTGTTTGGGTATGATGAAGAGCACTGGTGATACCTTCTAAGAATAAAATGTTGTCATTGATGATGTGACATAGATACTAAGTGAAGGCATTGATGAATATTGTTAGGGCTCATTGAAGAAGACTTTACAAGCCGTCAATAATAACCAAACATATTTTGACGAAGTGAAGTTGAGGGTTGGAGCCGAAGATGTTGGAGCCTCATAGAGAAAAGGTTAGTTCCTTGGAAGATAGGGTTGGAGCCCTAGAGCCCATCTCCTCATGTGAGGTTCCCGTGCCCCCCCAGGAGGCACCGCCACCACTAATATTAGCAACACTACCCTCTCATACATAATGTTACATAGAATATTGGAGTACGCAAATAACTTTGATCCATTGTGGACCTTGTTGAGCTGCATCACCCACCCGTCATAGCAAAAATGGGAAAAATAAAAAAAAATGGTTGGACCTCAAATGGTGCAAGACTACCACCTATCGGCTAGATGACCGATGTGGAGCCGAAGACCCTATGAGTCGCACAATAACTTCCAGAGCACACCGCTTGAACAAATATTTCATTGAAGCAATGATCATGCACCCTTCCATAAGGGGTACCCCACTGCAATGACGTGCCTAGAACCTCTCCAAATCCACCCCGACAGACGGGAGTGGATACCTCAATGCCTAACCATGAGGAAATAACTGAGTCAAAAATTACACATATGTCTCTCGATGGATGGCCAGGTTAGTCCCATTCAACACAAACATGTCGTGCCTCCTACGCTAATACCAAATCAAGTAGCAAAGCAATTGGTCATGCAAGTGAAGAAGCTCTTTCGCCACGAACCTCAGGAGCCCCCACTGCTTCAGTTGATGGTGCACCCCTGCATCAACAGACGATGCAGTTTAGAGCTTAGGCCAATCTCGCTCCCTCCACAGTAACCTGTCATATAAATAGGAACCCATCAGGAACATAAAAACATCAAAAAATAAGAAAAAATCCAAAAACAATTACCTTAGCCTTTGGCGCACATGTCCCACAGACATGTGTGCTCAAGGCATGCCTGTATTTTCCATAGGTGCACATAAGTTGCACCAAAATAGGGGAAAAGAGTGCTTAGAGAGCGTGGATCCCCCGAAAATTCCCAAAAAGGGTGCGCCCTTGCCCTGATAGCCTACATAATCTAGGGAAAAAATCACTCAGAATCCATACAAACCAAGATTTTATGGATCTCGACACACTTAGACTAAAAAAATTAAAGTGCAGGATGTCATGGAGGTTACCTAGCATTGATATCACTAATCCCTGTTGCTCAAGCTGACCGCAATGACAAGAATTGATACGTAGAAGCCTTTGACATCTCAGGAACTCAGCAAGTACAAATGAATTGAATTAGGGCCATATTCACCAATATATCACCTTATTGAAAAAATTTTGATGACCATAATGAGAGATCAGAGGGTCCGTTCTCCGAACCGTAAGCATCGATGTGATTAACACTGAATAAAAAATAGAGGTGATGCCACACATTCACACTCCCAAAAGAAAAAATTTCCAAAATTGCCAGGTATGCCCTCCCTTATATTATTTTTTAAAGCTCATGACTCTCAATAGTATTTGATAAAGAATATGGTTTCACATGAGGTAGTTTTTTTTCCAGGAAAACTCGCAAACCATCCACAACTCTATCCACTGAAATTTCCAGAGCAGGTATCATTCTACCCCCAGCATGATAGAGTCCCAGAAAACTCTACATATCCAAAAATCATTTCTCCATCAGAAATCAACCATAGTTTCCACATGTCCAACTATGTTTATCATCACCTCATCACTCACATGATAAACATCCTCATTGGTTAGTAGAACCTCCCCTCCATGGCGCTTGTCATCCACAGTAGACAATATATCACAGCAAAAGCGATGCCATGTCCATACCACTTTAGTCCGGGAAGCACCTCATGCCCATCCATCAACCATGCATAAGGTCAATTTTTACCATATCAAATAAAACCCCTTTCCCATACAATCAGGTTGTAATAACATGCCTCACTTTTTTCCTGTGATACCTCCAACAACATAATCCGATACACAATATTTTTTCATTCACTTGATCAACCTCACACATGAGACCAACCAATGGGGCCCCCGCCCTTAGAAAATCACCTTCCTGACATCATCATTGAGTGAACAATTTCATGTTTTGGGTCAGCCATCTCTCTGTTTTGTACAAAACCAAACCCCATTATTTTATTCTTTTGGTACATGTACAAAGTCCGCAAACGGTGCACTACGTCCCCCACCCACTCATTCATATTTTTTACCATGGAAGCAATCCCTAAACACCTTTGGTCGGAGTATGACACCCTCACACAAAGGCCTCCATGAAATTCATAGCCAGTTTATACCCACCCTGGAAGTCCTTTTGACTCCAAGGATTTACCCACCATAAATATTTATGACTACCGCCAAGTTTCTTATCATACTCTGACCTTGGGCGACTGAGTCCCCAACATCAGTTTTCAGTCACCCCTTACCACCATGCCTATGTTAAACCCATCACATATAGGTCCCTAACCCATCATATCAGCGACCCCTCATTCGATTGAGGCTTCATTTTTGTCGACTTCAACACCATTTTCCAAAAAGGAAGCAATACCTTGGATCACCTCTCTCCATAAAAGGGGCATCCTCAGGTGGCACTATGGGAAACATCATTTCCCATCGATGTCATCAATCCTACTGCCATTAGACTACGACACAAGCTTGCATGTCAAGTTGGTATTGTACCTTACAACCATTGCACTTTGATCAAATTTGTCGAAGACCTCTGCTTTCATAAGCATCTCTTTCAGCAATGCTTACATCGAAAGGTCCTAGCTAGCACCTATTCCTACAATGTGAAGTTATATTCCATACAAATTTTACACATATGGGTACCATATTCCACCAATCTTGAAAGACAAAACTCCCCTGAGGGCATGAGCAGTCGTCATCATCAACCAACAAATCAATACCTTACTAGTGACACAGAGAGAACATGAATCTATCAACTAGATTTATTTAACTAGCCACAACATTACGAGCATGGGACATGGCATCCTCGTAGAAAATTTGTATATATATTGTATTATATTTTCTTACGGGGGTCCCATATGACATGGTCATTCTTCAAACTAGTCTAGGGTGTCTCCAGTTCTGAGCTTCACTCAGGTCTCTCTCTCTATATGCATAATATACAGAAAAGAAGCTATAATGTATTTTGGCTATACAGTTCCTAAACCTCACACATTAGGGACAACTCTTAACACTGGAAAATTGTACAAGTAGAAGAAGACATTATTTGATGTCAGGAAGAAGGATTTAGAGGGCTGAAAGATATTAGAGAATCTGGAAAGTATTTAAATGTCTCTAAGGTCTAAGGAAAAATAAAATTTGAGCAAGTCATAAATTATATTTTTTGCATAATCCTTCAAGAAGAGTGTCTTTGTGCGCCTTTTAACTTGAAATGTGTGCAATCCTGGGAGTGAAAAAAGTCACTTTCAAGGACCACAAAAAGCACACTCCAGGATAGTGATTTAACACTTGAAACCACCTAAAGACAACCACCAAAGCCTCCTTAGACATCAAGGGAGCAAACAATGGAACATTTGTGGCACATAATGGAATCGTCCCCCCCTCTCGGGTCACCATCCACAATGTACCAAGGGATGGAAGGAGGATTTGAATTCTCCTATATAAGGCCACCAAGAGATGAAGAATTTGAGAGCACATTGTTATGCTAGCCAGAATTTCCCCAAGAAATACCACCAGTGTGTGATCTGGAGCTCAGATAGAGAGGACTCAATTGTTGGCCATCGAACAAGTTCAGTCCACCACAGTAGAGAGAGGGATATTTTTCACAGAGGAAATCTTGGAAGTAAAGACATCCTTGCATCAGGACTTAGAACCCAAGCTCTAAGGGCCTTTTGGCAAGAGGGTTAAAGTTTCATCCTCATTTCCTACAAACACTCAATAAGAGGGGTTGAAAGAACAACTCTTCAAATTACTGCAGTTGTTTGACTCTATTTAGAGCTTTAGTTAACATTTTTTAGTTTTTAGTTTAGTTTTAGTTTGAATATACATGCAAATTCTCTATCTAGTATGTTTATGTTCTAGCATTTTCCACTAACTTGCTTGACTCCAATTCTTTTTCTGCCCGTGACCAATAATTTAAGAGGGTAAACCACACTCCTTAATTTGGAGTGATTTCGTACATGCATCCACCAAAAACACTAACACAATATTTATTAAATATTATGTCATGATTGTAATTGCAATTTTAATTTTAATTGTATGTAAAATTGTAAAATTTTATTTGTATTTGTAATTATAATTTTAATTGTAATTGTATGTAAAATTTTAATTATAATTGTAATATTTAATATATTATGAAATGATTGTAACTGTAATTTTAATTTTAATTGTATATATGACAAATTGTAAAATCGTAATTCTAATTATAATTGTATGTAGAATTCTAAAATTGTAATTGTATTTGTATTTGTAATTCTAATTGTAATTCTATGTAAAACATTTGTAAAACTTTAATTTTAATTGTAATATTTAAATTGTTGTGAAATGATTGTAATTGTAATTTTAATTGTAACTGTATATATGTAAAATTGTAAAATTTTAATTGTAATTTAAATTGTATGTAAAACTATAAAATTGTAATTGTATATAAAATTATAAAATTGTAATCGTAACTGTATATATTTAAATTTGTAAAATTGTAATTGTAATTGTAAATTTTATGTAAAATTCTAAAATTGTAATTGTAATTGTAAATTTTATGTAAAATTCTAAAATTGTAATTGTAATTGTAATTGTAAAATTATAATTGTAATTGCAATTTATAATTCTTATCTTAATTCTAATTTTAATTGTATGTAAAATATTTGTAGAATTTTAATTGTATTACTGTGAAATGATTGCAATTCTGAAACTGCAATTGTAATTGTAATTGATGTAAAATTCTAAAATTGTAATTGTATGTGAAATTGTAAAATTGTAATTGTAGTTCTAATTGTAATTCTAATTCTAATTTTAATTGTAATTGTATCTAAAATATTTGTAAAATTTTAATTGTATTAATGTGAAATGATTTTATTAAAATTTTTAAATTTGTAAATTTGTAAAATTTTAAATAATTGTAAAATAATAAATCTAGAATAATATAAAATTTTGTAACATAATAAAGTTCAGAAAATAATGAAAATAAATTAATGTACTTTAGAATTATCATTATTTTTTTATCATCTTACATTAAAAAAAAAAACTTTCTACAATACGCCATTATTTTTTAGATCAACATAATTGCAAACTATCAAGTGAAATATTGATTCTAACATTAACACAATACAAATTACTAATTATTTCAGAATACATATTATAATGTTTGGAAAAAACCCATCTTAAAAAGTATAAATATTGATGAAATAACACATGTACCATATCAGTCTTGGTTCTCATGATCACCCTCATTATCTTCCATCTTGCATGGCATAATGACACTATTGTTCTAAAAAATTGTCTTGATCTAGGGTCATGTATCAATACGGATCACCAATCCCTATCCAACACATCCGAGTAAAAAAAAAAACCTTCTTGCAGTGTTTGGGGAAAAAATAGGGCTCCTTAGCTTCATCCCACATCTTTCTAGAGTTGATACGGATCAGCGTATTATCATGATCTTCCTTTACATTATTTCGATAAAAGGTGTCCCACCACTTGCACCTAAAAATAACACATTGGAAACAAGAGAAATTCACTTCAATTGTCTCTTGTATCTTTCCAACGTAACCTAACATCCCTCGTACTAGGTTTTGATCATGGTGGATAGATTGACTGGATTGATTGAAATCGACTTCCACTCCACAGTCTTCTGTTATGTGTACATCATCGACATTTTCTGTGTGAAAATTGAGTCCATATCCCCACATAGATAGGAACAAATTCACCTTTACAAAATTTAAAACATCATAGTATAATGCGTCTTATAATAACCCAATATTTAAGATATGAAATATATATGTAATTACATTTCAAAGGTGCATAATTAATTTTCAAATTAAAACATAAATTAAATATATTGTTACTGAGTTGCTACACCCAATCCCTACGCTTAGCACATCCTCTTTAGCACGCGGGTAACGACCGGTTGCACCATATTTCTCTCTCACTTGGTCAGCAACCCAACTGTTGGGGAATATTTTCAGCATATTTCCTTTTAAATGATCCAAATAAGGCAACCTTCTACCATTCAACCATATTAAATATTTCCTATCACTATCCCATTTCATCATCTTTTGTTCATAAAATGCGACCCATGGTTGTGTGCTTCATAATTATAAAGAAAGAATTTATTGATTGCTTCAATTTATGCATCACTGATGAAATCAAACAGACATTATATAGTAGATAGGGATCAAAATATACATTATATCGAAGTTCAACTTGAATATTTACTTTGTGTCAATTTGAAAAATTATAAGTCACTTACTCTTTATCCAGCGCTTTTTTTCCACTCGTTTGGAGAAACTCCCCTTCCATTTTGTCTTCATCCCTTTCATCGTCCCAAATAAGCACACCTAGTCTGTTTTTGACCTTCTTGATGTACTCAATAGCATAATAGAAAGACTCATACAATATGTACCCCTTGGGTTTTTCCCTTTGTCAAACAAAACCTTTCAATCTCTTCATCTACCTCTTTAAGAAGAACTTCCAATGACAAGAAAACACTGCAACTAATTCAAACTCATATACTAGGTGGATTAAAAGATGAAACTGCAAGTCCAGGAAACTCGTCAATAGTTCCTTCTCAAACATATAAACAATCTCAACTATCTCTTGATGCCATCGTCGAATGCTAGCCACATGAACCTCCTTTGACATGATCCAAGGTACAAATGCATGTAATTTATATACGAAATGACCTAGGTCCTGATGGAGTTCATGTTTCACACACCCACACATGAACAAAGGATAATGACACTGAGAAGTTATGAACATGTGCAATAATATAAAAAATTATTTATGTTTTGTGATCCCTCCACAGATAAAATTTATTAATATAACAAATAATCAAATCATTCTTTTGACATTATACATACTCTTAGAAGATTCAAATGGTCATGTGATTTCAACCCCGACAACTGGTCATACACGGTGATGTAGTTTCGTAGTGAATACCCATATGAAGATGCCACCCTCACACCCATTATTACTTCCTTCGCCAAATAAAGATACTATTTTTTTAAAATCTATGGGACATCACCTTCTTTGAAATACCATGAACTAGAGGGACTAGTGCCTACCTCTGATCCTGTAATTTCTAATCGTATTGGCCAGTGTTTCTTTTTAGTTTTTGAAGTAATAAGATATTTCATAATAGTCAACGTGTCACTTTGTTTCGATGATATGTGCCTCCATAAAGAAGATGAAATTTTTTTAAATATATGCATGGGATATAATAAGTGGGTAATCTTAATATGCTCCCAATATGGGAGGTTATAAAATATAGATTTCCTTTTCATCCCAATGGGAAATTTCTCAACATAGTTGTCGAATAATTTTGCATCATGGAACATAGTCTCCCCATTTGAATCGAAAATTTCTTTGAAATCCTTCTCCTTCTCTCTCTCATATGCTCTAATCCATTCAGCTAGTGTCATTATTGGAGGCCTTTGGGTTCTCTCTCATTTACCATTGAAAGCAGATGTTTCTCTTTGGTAAGGGTGTTATTATAGGAGGAATACCCTGCAGAAATCATACACTATCTTTCGTAGGTCCCTGGACCATCTAGATTTTAGAGAAGGTCCGCAACATTTACATCCAAAATGCCCTTTTGTTACAAGATCTGTGAGATTATTGTATACAATTTATATGCATGGCACGCTAAAGAATATCATGAAGATCAGAACAATTACAATGAATTAAATAACTAATATGTGAAATAATACTATTACATATATAAAAAAATCAATAAACATGTAATTCACCAGAGAAAACTCCTAAGATTAGATAATCATGTGTCGTGTAATCACATATGCCATACAATGTAAAAATCCTCTCTATTGTGATGGGTTTTGATACATCATATACATTTATCCCATCCCATAATTCCTTCAATTCATCTACCACTCGTTGTAAGTAGACATCCATACTCTTCACTTGTCTTCTACCAGGGACTATGAGAGCCAACATAAGATGTTCATTCTTCATAGACAACCATGGGGGGATAGCGTTATTTATCACTACTACAGTCCAAACAGAACAGTTGGTGCTCTGGATGGAATATGGGTCGATTCCATCCATGGCTATGCTGAGTCGTAGACTTCATACTACATTCTTGAATTTTTCGAGCCATGTATCCTCTATATGCTTCATTGATATTGAATCAGTTTGGATTCACATAACTCCCAACTCACTTCTATGTGAGGCATGCCATCCCTACAACATAGATAATTCTTTGCAATGAGAGAGCCTTTGAATCCTTGGGATTATAGGCATGTGCCTCAATATCTTAAAAGGAGGATCATGTGATTTACCCTTATTTTTTTATTTATCATACCTGTCATGCCCACATTTCCAACATATCTCTTTGTCTGCATATTCTCCTATATATAGAATACAATCATTTGGACATGAATGATATGATATGTACTCAACACCCAACATTTTCAACAATTTATTTTCCTCTTCGTAGCTACTGAACAAAACATTATCACTCAGAAGAACCTTATCTTTGAATAACTTATAGTTGGTGATCATCATGGAAGATATTAAATGTACATTAATGGCAACATAATTATTAACATCCATAAAATTGACCATTTTTAATGCTCATTGTGTGATTATATTTCTCAAATTTATATAAGGGAGGACTTTATGGTAACTTACATCAAAATTTCCTAGAAACATGCATTCAACAAGCAGAAATTTTCTTTGAAGTTGTACAGTAGCATGGTTTTCCCCACTTGAGATGCGAATGTTAGCTATGGTTGATGGGACGTCAGTCCCTGCACGAATCCCGAAGGTGCTCACATGGGGTGGCCATATGGCCCCCTGCACATCCATTTACACTGCCTTAACTCCGCCAGCTTACATGGTATTAATTCCTCCTGCTTGGCTATTACTCCACCCCGATCTGCTCTCCCGGTCTGCGATGGCATATGTCTTTTGTTGTTCAGCTTGCTACTGTGACGACTGCAGCTCCCCACCCCCTATGAGTGGTTCTTGCCCTCCTGGTTATGCTGAGCCTAGCGCTCGTACACAAATAGGGCACCGCTACACGCTCCTTGGATGCCTGGAGACACTGTCGGGACACCATTTCACCCAGAGTGTTTTTTGTTGTGCTAATTCCTTTCATCGTGGTCATTCTGTTGATATCTATAGGTTACATTCACTCTCTGCTTGCTCTTCCTATCAAAGGCACTACAAGCTCGCCACTGCATCCATGCCGCGCCTTCGCCATAGGATGAGATGCCAGCGTGGCTCTAGCAAGGGCCATGTGACCCACTCTTGGCCCTCAACCAGCTCTGATTTTGATTCCTCCTCAGAGGAAACCGCATGGTGTCATTACCCAGAAATTTGCAGCATAAGAGGCCAAGCCCACCATGTGGGGAGTGTGCATTTTTCCCAGCCAACCCCACCTCCCTCTGTTGGCCCTCCTAGACCTACCATTTCCCCTGACTCCTATGTGTCGACCAGTATTCCCATTCATCAAACTTCCCAGAGAGCAGATTTCCACTTTGAATGTTCTCTAGACAGGCCCGTTATTACAAATTTTGTCACTGTGACCCTCAGAGAAGAGTCTGCTAACCAGGCCCCCTCCCCTGCGCCCTGCCCCCTTCCCACTCCGGTCAAGAATGATTCTTTGAGCTCTGAGATGCCCGTCAGTATCGTTCTATCTTACCAATGCAAGGAACATAAGCAAGAATATGCTGCTGACAAGGAAGACGTGCCTAATGAAGATAAGGAAGACAGGAGGGACAAGTACTGGTGCAGAATTGTGGAGGAGCCGCCATCCCCAGCTCATGATCAATGATTCTCATGGCCTTCGGCCTCCATTGGTACTATTGTTCAATCATTTAAAAAAAAAAATTCTTCCATGTATCACTGCTCAGCTGCAAATGCTGAATGTTATTTTTAGTATATATTTTTCTGCTATGTCAAACTATATAGACTTTGGGCTAGTTTCCCTTCTAAGGGTGGCCAAACTGTTTGTTAAAGGACTGGTTTTCCACCCAGGGAAATCCAGAATTTTTGTAAATCATGGCTATCAAGCCCAGCATTCAGACTTTCACAGCTAAAGTTGAGGAAATTTTGTACCAGTAAATTATATAGATAGAATTAGCATTATTCAGAAAAAAACATGGTTTTCCCCAACTAGGTAGAATTTTACTGACCGCCAGGTCCAAAGAGAGGGGTGGTGGAAGAAAATTTAAGGCTTTCAAAAAAGCTATCAGCAATATGAGCATCATCCCCTAGCTGATCACAATTTTGGAATGCATCTAACAAAATTTTCTCGATGGTAGTTGTATCCCTTAAGTAATCATCCATACTAACCTCTATTTTATTCCCTCCATTTCCATCTTGTGAAGAACTACTACTGATGTAGTCATTCCTAATTGGTGAATCTCGACGTAGAGGAAATTGAATCGGTGGTTGATTCAACCATTCTTGGTATCATTCCTCTTCGATTTTTTCTCTTAATTCAGCATTCTTTCGATTTTACATTGTCGTGGGGTGCAATAGAAGATGGTAGGTAGGTCTCCCATCATCAATAGAATCCTAATAATTTCAAAAAATATATTTGAGTATGATTAGTAAAAAATCTATGATAGAAATTAGTAAGAACGTTGACAATGCATGATTAATTTGTTTGATGTTGATATTAATAATTACATTAATGTACCAAAAAATTATTATCGCCATCATTTTCTTGAGATTTTGGCTAGAAGATGCAATATTTTTACAATTGGTAGAGTGAAGCGGCTGTCAATTTTCATCTAGCAAATCTGAATAACGGTATGTTGCTCCTGATAAGAGTTTTTGATGTTTTGGAGCTGTTTGATTATTTTGTGCATATGAATTTGATTTTTAATTTGCATAGCCATGTAACTTTGTATACATTATAAATTTTATTAAGCTGATTGACATGGATAAAAACATAAATTCAAATAGATAATGAATACATAAATAAAATATGAAGTAAATATTATGTCTCGAGATGGATAAGGAGAACTCTACGATGGTCTTTGAGAAATATTATGGAATGAGATGAATTTTGAAGAATTTTCCATTCAATATAATTATGATATTTTCTCCTTTCATTTGAGCAAAATCAATAATAAATTTCAGTACACACACCTAAAAGTAATTTTGGTGCCTTAAAAATGGACTTATTGTTATCGGTGCTTATGTACAGATAACTGCACCGTCACGGTTTTAGTTACTTTGCATCTATGTTGTGTTATTAAATGATGCACTAGTGTGATTTTATTAATGTATGCACCAGCGATGAAAAGACACAAAAAAAATGCAACTTTATTTTTTTAAGTCAAAAAATATGGTAAATTGAAAAATGGGTAGCAAAATATTTTCTAAAATCTAATTTCATAAATAAATTCTTTAAATACTAAACACTTTTCATTATTTTAATATTTTTGAAAAAAAAATCATCCCTAGATTTGTAGGAGACATACTTGGAGCAAGAGAGCAGGAGAGCGTTGTGGAGCAGTGAAATAATTTCGAACAGAAGTATTCATACAATAAGAATTCCAAACCTCTTGTGATTCAAACCCTGTAGCATATAATTTCAAATGATATCGTGATTAAATTTTGTTGTTTTTTCTACATTTTCTACCAGTATTTTTTACACAATAAGTAAAAAATTTCAATTTTTTGTTCATTTTCAAAAACAAAAACAAAAAATTAAAAAACCATTTTTAACCTAAACCCTTCATTCTTTGTATTTATGCCCTTGCTTCTTCCTATTCTCGTGATTTCAGAATTAGGGCTTTTCATTTTAGATTTATAGGCTTTCTATTGCTATATATATAGGCATATGACATCCAACCCACAGGACGACTTGCATAGTCAAATCCCGATCCATGTCGGCCCTTGGTTGAATTTAAAAAAAATAAAAAATTAATCGGTGCACCTTGCGTAATCTAGCACACTGGTGTGCTGGCTTGTCCCAGTGCATCGCACATGTACTATTTGAAAAAAAAATTAAAAACTAATTTTTTTTAATCCATGTGCCATAACTAAAATAGGGCAACAGTGAGCTATTTCATTATAGCGCGCCGCTCAAGTATTGTTTGGAAAAAAAAAAAATGTTTTGTGTTAATCGGTGCACCGTGTAACATATAAAGCATCGGGTCTCCTAGTTTATAGATAGAACCATACGATGGTCCCTTGTTTGCGTAGGGCATTTATAAGAATAGGTCACACCTCCCCCTCCATGACACCATATGCTACAAAAAGTAACACATGACGATTTTTATTATTTTGTCTTTACTAATCGATGTGGTGGTTAACATGTAATGCAACAGTACTCCTTGGTGACATAGAGCATTGTACGACATTTTATAATGTTTGGGTGGTCCATTTATAAGAAAACCATGCACTGACGTCAGTGTGTACACCATGAAAAGCGTACCGGTTTCTTGATATATATATTTTTTTACTTGAAAGTTTGACAATTTATTTATAAAATATATTAATGAATGATATGGTACATGTTTCATATTGATAAATAAATTCCCAACAAGAGATCAAGTAACTAAAATACTAATAACACATCAAGAAAAGCGAAAAGGGCAACTTCTTTGTAAATTCTTTACAAAAAATATTATTTTTTAACTATATGTAAGTTTAACTAATATGTATTGTTTACTGTGTATCAGTAGAGAAAAAAAATAACGAAGCTAGAAAAGATTATTTCTGATCTAGGACCAGAAGAGCATAATATCTTAATGGAAAAGTTGCAAAAGGATTAATTAGTTCAATGAAAAACTATTATCGATCCAATATGAGCTTATTTTTTTAATTTTCATTAATAATATACTTAAAATTATGAGATAACATGTTTCAAAAAATCTATTAATTCACATATGTTTAATGTTCTATAGGGACCAACAACTCAGAAAAGGAATTTTGTTCTAAAAAAAGAAAAAAAAATTAGAACATGCAAATGAAAATGAATTTCTCCTTAGCTCATTTAGAGTGGTGCTAGAGGTTAACGAAAGGGGGAAATTTTTTTACAAAAGTTTAATGGATCAATTGGAACGAATGTATAGACGTTATTTCCACTTGCAATACAAAAATCCATCCAATGATTCCAAGAACCAAAATTTATCTAAACTACAGGAAGAGTTTCCAGAGAATTGGTCATTGAGACATGTCAAACTTTTAATAGAAAAAACGTACAGCAACAAAAAAGAAGGAATGAAAAATTAATATTCCTTTAAATTTTTTGTCTATAAATATTAATAAATATAATTTATAAATATCACTTTTTTTATATTTACTTTTCATATATCAATATAAAAATTAAATATTTTATGGTCATGTTACATTTTCAGGAAGATTATGAAAATCTCAAAAGATGAACAAGCTGATATCGGAAATATGCCAATATGAATGTCCAAATATGTGTACAAGGAGATGGTCAAAGAAATGGAAAAAAATGAATCGTAGGAGGAGCCATCCTAACAACAATGTGCTTCAAATGTAATATGTAATCATTGAATTTTTCGATCATTAGGTATAATAAATAAACAATTTAGCATTAAATATTAATTTTCAAGTATTTTCTTACAAAAAAGAAAAGAAAGTGGAACCCATTCAGCACATAAAACTGGATGACAAGGAAGAAAAGGGTTGATATTTAAGTTTGTGAGTAATTTTTACTTCCTTATAACAACTTAACTAGATTTGATTTTTGTATATTTTAAGCTGTTTTATAAAAATCATCATTGAATGTATTCAAACAAGTGTTAACATAAAAAGAAGAACCATCAAAATAATTGATTGACATTGGGTTAAATATGGGTTGTGAGTATATGTTAGCATATCAGAAAATAATTCTGGAATTTGTAAGCATCTATCAATCTTGTTTTACTTGGCTCTGTCTATAATTAATAGAACAAAAAAATCTTTTATATTAAATATATGATTTGTTATGTGGTATAAAATTTGCAAGAAACAAATTATGGAACTGTGTCAATAGATGAAATCTTCAAACATGGAATACTACATGGTTTTAAAGTATGTATATAGTTCATGAGTCAATGGTTTCTATTGTGCATCGTTTCTTTCGATTTAAATTGATGTATATTATTTAATATTGTAATTTTTGTTATTCTCATCAATTTATATACACTCATTACAATTTATTTTTATGTTTGTAGATGGAAGGTGAAGAAGAAGAAAACAATCAATGCCCTGAACAAAACATTCCTAAAAGTAATCTAAGACATGGAAGTAGCTCTAGCAGTGACAACAGTTCAAGCAAAGAATGAAGATAATTATGTTTGGATATTAAAGCAAGGTGTTGTATTTTTTTGAAATATTTTTTTGTGAAATCAGAAATTTTCTTTAATGTAATGGACATAGTGTCCCAATTGAAAGCCAAAGGGATACTAATAACTATCCCATTTTGTATCAAAAATACTCTCTCTCTCTCTCTCTCTCTCTCTCTCTCTATATATATATATATATATATATATATATATATAATAAAATATGTTTTAATTTATTCTATTGCGTTCTCCATTGTCGTTATGAAATGTAACACCACTAATTAAATGTATGGATAATTAAATATTATAATGAAGAGATGTGAAATCTAACGATATGATATAAAAAATTAATCCAAACATCACATTCAAATGCACTATTAAAAATTTAATTTATATGAATACCACTATAAGATATGTGTCGTATTTTGATGAATAATGAATTTTAAAAAATCACAATAATTATGATATGATATAACAAATTAATCCAAACATCACATTCAAATGAATTAATAAAAATTTAATTAATATGAATATTGTTATAAGATGTGTCGACTTTTGATGAATAATGAATTTTAAAAAACCACAACAATTACACTATCATTGGTCGATGTTTCCAAAAAATAGGAAAGGAACATCAATGTGTGTCAGTTACTATACACCAGTGCGCTTGTATGATACAACATGTCAGTGTCTTTCTATGACCTATGGGCACCGCATAAATACCAATACCAATTATAAATCTCGGTGTGTTTGTGTGATACTGCACATTAGTGCATTTATTTGAGACTATGCACCAGTGCATTTCTACGACCTATGAGCACCCCACAAATACCAATATGAATTAGAAAAATCAGTGTGGTTGTCTGATATTGCGCATTAGTGTGCTTTAATAAGACTATGTACCAGTGCGTTGATATGACATATGGGCAACGCGCAAATCCAAATTCAAATTAGAATGAACTCGTGCGTTGTATCACCTACAGTGCACCCGGTGTTGTTGTATACATTTACGACCTAGTGCATGCACCTTCGACCGCCGCAGAACGACTGTCTATATGACATGCACTGGTGCATTCACACCTTAGTAGCACACCAATGAAAAGAGCATCCATAATAACCTCTAATCGCTCGAGTTTTTTAGTTGTGTTAAAATTCTATTAAAAGCTTCACCAAAACCTCCATTACCAAAAACAGATGTTGTAGGAATTTTTTTTTGACAATTTTGGCCAATTTTATAACATTAAAACCTCATTTATAACCTCCACTAAAGGGTACTTTCCTTGTAGTGGAATATTGGTAGTGGTTTACCATTGAAATCATAGTCCTAGTTTTGGCTTCCTCCACCTTGGAATGCTCCAATCACCAACCTCCTCATTGAAATAATCACCTCTTCAACCATAGCTCCTTTAGACTTGGCTAATTATATAAATCATAGCACCAAGTACAAATATTATGTGATTATTTCAAAGGCACGAATCTTAATTCTAAAGGATTTTATCAACTTAGCTCTCTCTCTGGTAGCCTCTATGTGTTTTTGTTTTATCCATTGTTGCTTTGGAATTTTCTCTTATGGTATACTAAAAGGCCTCCTACCCCTCCTTGTTTCCTTGTTTTATCATTTTATATGACCTTCACCCTAGACTACAGTTCTCCTATTTTTCCTTCCTTGCCACTCAATCATATATTCCTTCCCTAGCTTTTCATCACTTGGAACTTAACATAACTTTTCTCCTATTCCCCTTTGACATCCCCTTTGGTTTTCTTGCTCTAATCCCTTCTCCCAACGTGCCTCAAGAATGAATGAGGAACTATATGGTATCCATGAATTGTGGCACTCACAATTTTTTTGCTTGATAGATATCTTTTACTATACTAAGGATATTTCAAACTCTCACTCCATACCCTATCTAGATAGATTTAGATTGAGCCAATACAATAGACATGGATGTATGCAATTATTTTATTGATGTTGATATTGTTGAATATACAACTATAATGTATCCTTAACATAAGTCACAGTCACAATGAAAAGAACCAATACCTTTATACTATAGAGCTTCACTAGTAGATAAAATCCCTATATGGGCCAAGTGCTAGAAGAAAGAAGTGAAGCTTGTAGATAGATATCTATGAAACTCAATGAAATTATAGCCGAGAAACATGATATTTCTATGGGCTATCATGATTTGTTTATGGAACTATAACATATTCAAACCATCCTTCTTAAAGGAAAGGGTCTTCTAGAAGTGGGAATAAGCTTCAGTTTGGTTCTCTGTCATGCATTCCATGCCCTAGTAATACTCTACAACTTTAGATTCCTCGGGGTCATAGAGCACCTTTCCCCCTCCTGCCAGCCATGAATTCCTTTTCAAAGACCCATAAAAATTGAGGATCAATCCTTGTTGTTGTAACTTCCAAATATTAAAATTATGCATCTATCAATCTTAGCTTCCAAATTATCTAATAAATTTTGTTAGTCTATTCCTTGATATATTTTTCCATATCATGTTCCTTACTTGGTTATGAAAAATATTTGAATTCCTATCTCCTACCTAGAGAAATGCACTCCTAGATTTCAATCTCCATTCTATTTTCTCTTCTTTCAAAGACTTATAAATGTATCAAAACTTTTCCTTTTCCTTAGTTCCCCCAAATTGAAGTCGAACTAAGTGGACCCATACTCTGCAAAATTGTTTCACCATGTTGTTAAAACCTTCCTTTCAATACTAAAGTGGATTATAGAAAAATAGAGTAGGTCCATAATCCTCATCGACTAGAATTTCTAGATTAATGGGGTGGTGGTTAAAACTATTCTAAGGGAGATTCCATGAGGATACCATGATATTTTTTGTCAGCAGTTAGAAAGCGGTCGAATATAGCAGGTATATGACCTAGGCTAGATCTCTTGTTATTCACTGTGGCTCTAGATACAGACACAGGGAAAAGAGGGATTATGAAATCTCAAAACGCAAAGTGGTGAAAATGGTTTTCAATTACTACCATAGCATATATATTTTCGTCTTGATCGCCACAGTGTGAGCGGTTCGTCAAACTGAGATCGTATGTGAAATTTAGAGGCAATCAAAGTTCTCGGTTGACTGGGTAACATGGAAGGTTAAGGAGGATGAAATGTTATAGGATTCCGGTGACCGGATTCCAGCCAGTTCTGTGCAAAATCTGGGCAAATTCATTGGATACTTAATTTTTCTTCTTCGACCTTAGAACCAAACTTTATTTAATGGCCCTATGGTTTTAAAAATACAAAAATATATATATTAAAATAAGGGTGGTGGGCCATGACCCCCAACACCCTTGTTGGACCCATACTATATGTTAAAAATAAAAATGTATTGTTAAAGGTTCGGTAAACCATGACCCCCACCATACCCCATGCCACCACCAAAATTGTAAATAACCATAACAGTTGAGAGGGTAGGTTGTCAACCCTGCCAACCCCACGAGCCTCCCTCCATATAAAAAAATGGAGCCATATTATATTAATGGCAGGGTGTGAGTCAAATCACATTAGGCTACGTGGAGCAGACCTGCCCACTCCCCATTACACTATTTTAATATATGCCGTGAAAAAAAGGGAGGGGCGAGATGTTAGTCAAGGTTGTCATTGAAGCCAATATGGAATTTTTGGGATGGAAAATATTCTTGTGATGTCATAACCTCATGTATCTTTACTCTATAAATCATGATGTTTGTACTCTTTATGAATGATTCCTTCTTGTTGATGCTCATAGTGACTCATGAAGAAGCTCTCCTTGTGATGATCTAACCCTTGCTCATAGTGACTCTTGATGAAGAAGATCTCCTTGTCATGATCATGATGCATATGGTTAATGAAATATCATTGAAATATCTTGATGACATGGTGACATTGATGGCACACATGATAACGTATATGATAACATGGACAATGAATGAATTGGATATCACTTGATGATGAAAGACATAACAACTGGAGACCTCACTTAAAAACACTTGGTGATCTATGACAATGAAGAAGCCCTTGTTGTCCATCACCTTCTGCACTAATTAATAATCAGCATTTAAAAAAAAATGTTTTTCACTAGCTTAGAGATAGCCTCTCAATACGATTCCTATACCATCTTTTAGAGCATAATTTTTCCTTTCCAATGAGCACTTATTTCTCCCAAAACACCTAGTAGTTTGTAAGATATTGAATTTTCGAGTTGAAAATTATATTTTTGACATTGAGTCGACCTATGCTCAAGGACACAAGTCGGCCCTTTTCCCAACAGTCATGTCCTTTCAAAAATTAAAAACCACTATAAATATAAAATTAAACTCATTCAATTCATTCAAGGAATTTAAATGAAGTAGACACAGAATTCGATCAATATTTTTAGAGATATCTACAGGAGGTCGAGGAGCAAGAAAATATTTTTTTGGGGAAATTATTTTGAAACAGTCTTGTGTTAAGGGTTGGGTTTCTTTTAGACTAAAATATTATAGTGGAGACCTTGTCGTTGTTCAAATTATGCTCGGACCTAAAGTAGTTCCTAATGTTTTGACTCCTGAAATTCAAACTATGGTGAAATTTGGATTGCAATGCCTCCTGTAATTCAGATTTGTAGTGGCAGTTGTGAAGAAAAATTTAGATATGCAAATCTCTGTTCAAGGCACTGTATTGGGATCATTTTATAGTGAAATATTTTGCTGAAGGCACAGTGTTGGGATTGTTGCAGACCTTTAATTGGAGGCACAATTTTTGGAATAATATTACAGAGAATTCTTGAGAGGAACAATATTGAGTTCAGTTTACAGTGGATATATCTAAAAGACCTATTGAATAACATGTATTATATCAGACCTATGCTTGTGACACCTGGTTTGAAGTCTTGACATCACTTGGGACTATATGAGAGAAAGTTTTGTGAGGACTGTTGAAGCAGGCTGAAAGTATTGAAGTATCATTTGTAGACAAACTTCTAAACTATGTTGGGAGTAGACCTTGAGGTCTTCTCTTGTGAAAAACTTGGACTCCACTTAGAATGGTCCTTTGTAGACTCTCTTGGTGTGGACTGTAAATCATCATGTTGGATCAAATTCTTCTTGGATAGTAGCTCGGACCTTATATGTTTTGAATACCTTTGGTATAATCAAGTGTAGTGAAGAGTGGCTTAGAAGATGGAAATTGTATGAAGCATTGGTTAGCTAAAGTAACTCTCTGATTTTAGAGATCAAGACTATTTCATACTCCCAGATTCAGAATTAATTTTTGTGAATGTTTTTGGAGACTTTAACTAAAGTCTTTGTGGAGTGACCTTGAACAAGGTTCCAAATTGAATATATTTTGCTGAGAAGCCTTGAGTGATCTTGGAAGATGATGATGCATTGATGAAGGCATCATCAGGTAACTTGGAGAAATCGTTTCAGTATGATGAAGAGAAGTGGTGACACCTTGTAAGAAGAAAAGGTTGTAATTGATGATGTGACATGGATACTAAGTGAAGGCATTGATGAATATTGTTAGGGCTCATTGAATAACCAAACATATTTTGATGAAGTGAAGTTGAGGGTTGGATCCTAAGAGGTTAGAGCCTCATAGAGAAAAGGTTAGTGCCTTTGAAGATAGGGTTGGAGCCCTAAGGGATTGGAGTCCTCAAGAAACCAGGTCAGAGCCTGTACTAAGATAGGGTTAGAGCCCTAGAGGTTGGTGCCTAACATTGACAAGGTTGGAGCCTTGGAAAGACCAAGTCAGTGCTTGGCACAATACAGGTTGGAGCCTAGAAGTTTGGAGTCTTCATCTAGGGTTGGAGCCCTATATCGTTATTGTACTTTACCTATTGTAAAGAAGAAATTAATAAAAGTATTTATTTCATCATTGTTCATTTTTTGTTCTAAATATAAGTGATCTAACGGGTAAAATTAACAATTGAAAAAAAATATTGATTCACTCCCCTCTCAGCATTTCCAACAATTGGTATCAAATTCAGTACCTTCACTCAAAACCTAGTAGCTTGAAGGTTTATCATTATAACACGAATGGAAAATCCAACGAAGAATGTCTCCAATCCTCCTAAAGATGTGTCTTCCACGACCATCGAAATTGAAGTCAATCAATTTGGGAAGGCTCTACTTTTCGATGGAAATTTTGATATATGGGAGGCAAGAATGAGGAATTTCTTGAAGACTCAAGGAATTAAAGTTTGGAATTCATTTTTTACTAATGGCATGATGGATGAAGAATCCAAGGATTAGGATACAAAAGCAATGAAGGAAATTCTGAATGAGTTACCAAATTCTGTGAAGGCCAATTTTGAAAAATGTTGATCAGAAAAAGTCATATGGGACAAACTTCATTATCTTCACTCAAAAGGAGCGTTGAAAATGATATCTTGTCAAGATGATGATGAAAAACAAGAAATAATTCTAAAATCAATCAAGGAAGCTGAAGATAAGATAGATGACAATAAGGCTAAAGAAAACCTAGAAGATGAAGAGAACAAAGAAGTCTTTTAAGAAGATCTCTTGAATAAACTTATGGCTTCCATGGAACTGATTAACAGGTTGAAAAGGAAAATGAGGAACTTAAGAAGAAAGTGCAAGTTGGTGACCAAAACAAGACAAGGAAGGAGGTTGACCTTGTCAGGCTTCAAGTTCATGAATGAGATCAAAAGCTAGCCAAAATTAAGGAGGAATTTAATCAAAACAAAAGAAAGCATCATGAAGAAGTCATATCTATGACAAATCAATTGGATAAGGAAAAGAAAAGGGAAGAAACTTTGTCAATCCACCTTGAAGAAAGACTTAAGAGCTTAAACAATCTTCAAGCAGAGATTGGTCAATACAAGGAAGAAGCCTCTTATCTTATATCTCAACTAGAAGAAGCAAGGAAACAAGCACAAGGAGCTGAGAAGGTGATGGAAACTTTGGCATTCATAGAAGGACAAGTTGATGAAGTAGAAAAGGAGAGAAACACCATGATATGTCAACTATAGGAAAAGGATGAAGGAATATTCAACCTAAAATTAGACATCAATCTTCTCAAGGCATAATCATGTGAAGCAACCAAGATGAAGGAAGAAATGGAGATTGATCTATCAAAGAAGGATGAAGAATGAAAGAAAATTAAAGAATAAATTGATATCCTTATAAAGGAAGTTGATCATTTGAAAAAGAGCCTAAAGAGCTCCCAAACCCTAGATGACATCTTTTGTCATCAAAGATCTCCTCTTGATAAATCGAGTCTTGGTTATGGAGGTGAATCTTCAAACAAGAATGATGCAATCCCTAATGCTTCAAACAACAAGGATGTGGAAAATCTTGGAAAAAATATTGATCCCCCCAATTCCAGCAAAGGCAAGAAGAAGTGTCAAGATGATATTGTAAGAAACACTACTCCAAGAAGATATGTTGATGGTGTCAAGAATGCTAGATGCAATAAATTTGAACAAAGGATCCCATGAAAGAATTATTTTAGAAGTGCATCGACGCAATCTCCATCTTACAGGTACAATAGTATATTTTTTGGTTATCGTTATTTTTGTAGAAATTTTTGGCACATGGCAAAGGATTGTAGGGCATACCACAAGGACAAATATAATGGTCCCCGTCAGTTTTCTAGAAGAAACTTTGAAAGAAGAAGTCATTATCTTTCAATCATGAATAAGATAGAGTGCTTCAATTTCCATAACATTGGAAATATGGCACATGATTGTAACTTGAATTCGGTTCCTAAACAAGTTAATGCCATGACAACCAACCCAGAGAATAAAGTTACACAAGTATGAAGAAAGAAGCAAGTTGAATCTGGAAGTCCCTTGAACACTCCAGCCAACAACACATGTTCTTGACTTGATGAAGTCATCCTTGATATTCGAAGTGATTGATAATTAAACCCTGCCAAAATGAGACCATGCATACATTTAATGGGATTCTGTGATTCTTGATCTTTCTTACAGAATCTATCTGTGAAAGGGCCCTATGTAATCCTTGATGATTCATAAATGGAAAATCATCTTTCGATAGATCGTCTCTCAGAAGAAACTCCATCGAAGAAGATAATCCCTTCTCATTCGATAGACCATTGTTGAAGATGTCTTCCACTTGATCACAAGGATGAAATATTTCCTGTCAAATGCAAAAAGAAGAGTTAGCAGAGGTTATGCAGGCACGGGGAGTTGATTGACCATTTACATGAAGATATGCAATGGCTAGGGAGAGAAATTTCATTGAAGAAAACCATGACAATGAGAGAAAGATACCTATGAAGAACTATTATTGATGAAGAAAATACGATGAAGAGAAGCAGCTTGATAGGCAGAGTATTTGGGCACCCCATTTTCCATTCATGTCAAAGGGTGAGATAATGTTGGAAGGACAAGAATATTTCTATCAATGACAATGGGGAATATTTTTAATCAATGTTGTCATTGATGTCCATATGGCATTTTTGGGATGGAAACTATTCTTGTGATTCCATAACCTCATGTATCCTTACTCTAGAAATCATGATTTCCTTACTCTTGATGAAGCAGTCCTTCTTATTGATGCTCATAGTGACTCATGAAGAAGCTCTCCTTGTGATGATTTAGCCCTTGCTCATAGTGACTCTTGATGAAGAAGCTCTCCTTGTGATGATCATGTTGCATATGGTTAACGACATAACGTTGCACTATCTTGATGACATGGTGACATTGATGCCACACATGATAACATATATGATAACATGGACAATGAAGGAATTGGAGATCACTTGATGATGAAATACATAACAAGTGGAGACCTCACTAAAAAAAACTTGATGACGTATTACAATGAAGAAGCTCTTGCTGTCCATCAGCTTCTGTAGTAATTAATATTCATTCATGTTAAACAAAATTAGTTTCACTACCTTAGATGTGGCCTCTTAATATGATTCCTATACCATATTTTAGAGCATAATTTTTCCTTTCTAATGAGCCCTTATTTGTCCCAAAACTCCTACTAGTTTGTAAGTTATTGAATCTTCAAGTTGAAAAATATATTTTTGACGTTGAGCCGACCTATGCTCAAGGACACAAGTTGGCCCTTTTCCCAACAATCACATCCTTTCAAAAATAAAAAAACACTATAAATATAAAGTCAAACTCATTCAGCGGTGAAGTAGACACAAAATTTGGTCAATAATTTTAGAGATATCTACAGGAGGCCGAGGAGTAGGAAAATATTGTTTTGGTGAAATTCTTTTGAAATATTTTTGTGTTAAGGGTCAGGTTTCTTACAGGCTGCCATCTTACAGTGGAGACCTTGCTATTGCTGAGATTACCCTCAGACCTATAGTAGTTTCTGATGTTTTGACTCCTGAAATTCAAACTGTGGTGAAATTCAGACTGCAATGCCTCGTGTAATTCATATTTGTAGTGGCATTTTTTAAGACAAATTCAGATATGCATATCTCTATTAGAGGCACTATATTGGTATAATTTTATAGTGAAATATTTTGCTGAAGGCACAGTGTTGGGATTGTTGTAGACCTTTAATTGGAGGCACAGTTTTTGGAATAAAATTACAGAGAATCCTTCAGAGGAACAATATTGAGTTTAGTTTACAGTGAATATATATAAAAGACCTATTGAAGAACATCTCTTATATCAAACCTATGCTTGTGACGCCTGATTTGAATTCTTGACATCACTTTGGATTATATAAGGGCAAGTTTTGCGAGGACTATTTGAAGCAGGCTAAAAGTCTTGAAGTAACATTTGAAGAAAATATTCTAAACAACCTTGGGAGTAGACCTTGAGGTATTCTCCTGTGCAAAATTTGGACTCCTCTTAGAATATTCCTTTGTAGACTCTCTTGGTGTGGACTGTAAATCACCATGTTGGATAAAATTATTCTTGGACAGTAGCTTAGACCTTATATGTTTGGACTACCTTTGGTATGATCAAGTGTAGTGAACAGTGGCTCAGAAGATTCAAATTATATGAAGCATTGGGTATCTAAAAAAACTCTTTAATTTTAGATATGAAGGCTATTTCACACTCCTAGATTCAGAATTGGTTTATGTGAATGGTTTTGGATACTTTAACTGAAGTCTTTGTGGAATGACCTTGAAGAAGGTTCCAAATTGGATATATTTTGTTGAGAATACTTGAGTGATCTTGGAAGACGATGATGCATTGATGAAGGCATCATGAGGTAACTTGGAGAAATTTTTTGGGTATGATGAAGAGCAGTGGTGACACCTTCTAAGAAGAAAAGGTTGTCATTGATGATGTGACATGGAGACTAAGTGATGGCATTGTTGAATATTGTCAGGGATCACTGAAGAAGACTTTGGGAGCCGTGAAGAATAACCAAACATATTTTGATGAAGTGAAGTTGAGGTTTGGAGCCCAAGAGGTTGGAGCCTCATAGAGACAAGGTCGGTGCCTTCAAAGATAGGGTTGGAGCCTTGGGGATTGTACTCCTCAAGAAACCAGGTCGGAGCCTGTACCAAGATAGGGTTGGAGCCCTATAGGTTGGTGCCTCAAATTGGCAAGGTTGGAGCCGTGGAAAGACCAATTCGATGCTTGGCACAATACAGGTTGGAGCTTGGAAGATTGGAGTCTTCATCTAGGTTTGGATCCCAATATCATTATTGTACTTTACTTATTCTATACAAGAATAAAATTATTTATTCCATAATTGTTCATTTTGTGTTCTAAATATAAGTGATCTAATTGGTAAAATTAACATTTGAAAAAAAATACTGATTCACTCCCCTCTTAGTATTTCTAACACGGGATTTGATCCCTCGACCCCTTCTCCCCCATTGTGGGATCTTAACCACTATGTCAACCAAGAGACATTGTAAGGTCTGTGAAACACTTAATATTTCAACATAGTTCATCATATGTGCCTAGTCAGAGGAGGAGCATGCATTTAGAGATGGACAAGTGGAACCCTGAGCCACTCATCCACATGCAGTGGAACAATGATTTGAGCTCAACCTTTAGAGGGGCCAAATTTTCCCTGTGTCCAAATTAGACAAATTGTATATGTATTTTATGCCTCAGTGACACGAGTCTGATGGAATTTTCATTTTCTACAATAGAAGTCTTTCTCTTTGGCCATTTTACAGAATGGGCTGACAGTCTCAGATTTCATCATGTGGACAATCAATTTCATGCCATTCGATGCCATGTTTTCAATGGTGCATTCAGATCCAGCGATTGAGCAGCCTATTCTTCAGCCAAAATAAGAGTTGAGGTATATGAAGTATTTTTTCCATGTACTTCACAGATTATTGTTGAAGGGTTCTTTATGTCATGTCGATTCCTGTTCAATGTATGATGCAGAATCTTTATGCTTATTTGATGTTGTTGATTCCTACTATTGTAAGATGAGGAATCTTTATGTGTATTTGATGTGGTATGTATTTATCATGGATGGTGATTTATGTTTTGATATCCGTTTGTTTCCTTGATGGTGGGATACTCTTTGTCACCATGTGTGAAGTTGTCATGTTCATAGGAGGTTTGTGATGAGTGAGAGTTCCTTATAACATAACGCCTCGTGGAGAGAATTTTCCACTCACATTGAGGGATTTCCCTGGTATGAAAATTCAACATAAACCTCCATGTACATCATCATCAGTTACAACACTAAATGAAGCATCCAACACCATCGACATATCAATGCCTCGAGACATAGTCCACACTCAACAAAATCCATTATTAAATGACTTGCATTTTTTTTGTGTGATTGTTGACATGTTTTCCTCTTGATTATATCAGCATATGTGTTCATTAATTCTTTGATAAAATTTAATTATAACATGTCATACAAAGCAATAAGTCTTGGCTAAAAGGGTATCAAAAATTTACTCGGATTAAACATAGAAGAAGTTTAGGGCTTTGCATGAACTCATCCATAGTTTTTTCAAATTTATCTCTTACTAAATATCATTATTTCTTCCCCCATTGATGCTAATTATTGTTCAAGTCCCCTCCAAAAATAAACATTGAACAAAAAGGGAAGTATCCAAGATCTGATAAAGAAGTCCATAGCTCTATTTTTTCTCAAAAATGGACCAATCTATATAGATTAATAATAAAATATACCTAACTTGAAATGATAAGCATTAAATGAGTTGTCATCCAATGAATGGAAAATCATTAGTCCAACAATTTCAATGGAGAACAATCTCATGATGTGTAAATTCCACTAGAGGCCCCACGAGAGATCACCAAGACAATATTCTTACCTTGACATATTTTATGTTCTAAGGATCTATTGACCCCCCATTTTAGTCTCTTGAAGTAGAAGGACTAAAGGATTTTCCCTATTTATTAAATATTTCACTTCTTTTATTCCTTTTCCCAACCCTAATCCCTTATAATTGTAAGAGATAACATTCATTATTTAGTACTAGTGTGAGTATCCCTTACGAAGGGGTTGAGTTTCCTTCATTCTTGGTGTTCCTATACCCTTTTTTTTAGGTCCAAAATTGATTAGGTGCCCAATCATTTTTTTATATTTTCTAAATTTCTAAATATATCATTATTGAGGGCCAACTAAAGGCCATTCTCCCTCTTAGAATATCATATATGAAAACTAATTATTTCAACTCAAAAAATGATCTCATAAACTTAACAAAAATTCTTCCTTATTAATGAAATATTTGTTGTAAATATGAGCTTTGATGTTCCCTTTCTGGCCTAGTTGTGAAGAAACCAACTCTATATTTATAATCTTAAAGTGTATATATGTCCCTACTAGTGAAAAAATAAGTCTGAAAATGTTCTCTAACTACCATAACAATAACAAGATGAAACTTGAATATTTGAAAATCAACTGATAAATATATTCCTTAATAGCTATTTGGTAAGAATGAGGTTGAGAAGTGAAAATTTGTGTGCTAGCTCCTCAAATTAATTCAACAAAATTCACAAAATTTGTGCTAGATGTTATTTCAATTTTTTTTAAAAGTATTTACCCTAAAAATAATAGAGATATGTTGTAATTTTTCCCTAACTGCTTGTTGGAGTTGGTCTCCCCATAAAAAAGTTGTTCAAAAAAAAACAAAGGGAAAAAAATTGAAATGGACAAATTTGGTGTTCTACTAGGGAGTGTCTAGTTGACGCTTGTCTCTGGGTGAGGCCAAATATGTCTTTACTTGAACCAAATTTGAGGTGAGATCTGTAAGAATACCAACTATGGTTTGAATTTTTGAATGAGTTATATATCATTGGATAAAACAATTAATGATAAATCTCTTGATACTAAGTTTGTGACTTTCCATGGAATAGATGAAGGTATTTTACCACTTGGAAATTCAATATCAATTAAAACTTCCAAAAATAGAAAATTTTCTTGACTTGTAAACCCTTGATCAAAGGTTTACAAAATAAGCCCTTGCTTAATGCATATTTTACTTTAGTTATTGATTGTGGTTTTATACTCTCTATTATTGTTTTAGGCCTTCATTTGAGGTTTAAAATATTGATTGTGGTCTTAAAATCTAGTTTGAGATTATTCATTGGTAGAGGGTTTGTGGAGACCATTTTCAATTGCCCCACTTTATAAAATGGTAGAAGGAGAGACATGTATTCATAAATTCATCCTTCTTGATTATGAGAATATTTAGGGCACACCATCAACCAAGACTTGATCAGGACCTTCCTATTAGTGGGATTGTTAGACGCTACACTATATGAATATTTGAAAATTTTGAAGACTAGGATGAAAAACTCATTTGAATTGAGCTAAAAAATTTATGCAAATAGACAAATTTTAAATCACCTTCATCTATCAAAATTTGTTTTCAAAATAAACTAAAAATTATATTGATATTTCAGATCAAATATACATAAATTTTCCATAAATGACTATGACATAAATAGTTCATATTGCCCCAATACTATTTTTCTACTCTCCTTATCTAAAATAAATAAAATGAATGATGTATCATTTACATCATGGACTCCTTTAAAAAAAATATTATAGTTATTGGACCTATATAAGTTTTCATTACATCCACTAACCTTGTACTTTGAGCCAAAAAAATCGATGAGTCACTTAATTAAATATAAAAGTCTTTTTTTAGCTAAGAGGAGGGTGCATTCCCTAAAATATGATTTAATAGAGCTATCATATTGAAAATATAATGCTTATTAGTCCCTTCCTATGGCAATGGGACTATAGCGATCGAGTCGGTGTTGAATTGATATTAATTTGCGTTGACCGAGAATTTAATTGATGATCTTAGTAGAATATTTGGTTTTTTCCAAAGTTTCATTTCTGAAGTGTTATTGCGGGGTTCCATAATTTCAGAATTCTCACATCCAAATTGAGTTTTATCCAAAGTATGGATTTTCCTTACAAGTTGGCTTTTTTAATTTTATGCAAAGTTTGGACAACTGGTGGTGCATTTTTTTAATTTTATGTAAATTTTGGACTATTGCTGGTCAAGGCCATGTAGTAGATCACCTTTGTTGACACCTTTATTGGTCTCTCACTCTCTTATCCATCCCTCTTCCATAATATGAGAGCCCTTGTCATTGTTCTACATGGTGTGGGGATTCGAAAATGCGACATGGGGCTAGTGTTGGTGATCTCCCCAAATTCCATCATAATTCCCTGCATTTACCTCGCCATCCTCTCAATCAAAATAATCCTCACCACCACCAATACAAAATCATATATTAAAAGGAAATACGAGGATTCAAAATGAATAATTATCTTCACAGCAGCGAATATGATCAAAAAGGTCCACGCAAGGCAATTATGAGTCATTTTGATAGTGGGAAACATAGAGGAAGGCTTGGGTTGGGGTTGTGTTTCTACTTTAAACTGCCTCTTGGAGTCCACCATTAGTGGCCTCTTCCACTGGACATCAAACATAAATACATTTTGATGTATGTCTATTCATTGGGGTTAACAGGAAAAAAGTAAGGGATTCATCTCTACACAAATAAATCTCATTGCCATGATATCAAGAGCTCTGCACGATATGGATGGAGGGGAAAATATATGTCTATGCATCATCCCTTTGTTTCATGTTTTTGTATTTTTTAGTACACTTTCTTGCATTACAACTGGGAGTAACATTGTGGTTATGTCCAAATTCGATTTTTATGAAATGCTTTCGGCCATACAGAAGTACAGAGTGAAGTCTCTACCTATTTCTCCACCTATTCTATTCATTTTAAATAATTCTCTAATTCTTTCCAACTATGATATTCATGTTTCTTCCCTTCATTGGCTACAGTGGAGCACCCCTCAACAAATATGTCATCGACAACTTCATTGCTCGATTTCTATTTGTTCAAATTAAACAAGTGGCACTCAAGACCTAATTCTTAGATCTAGCCATATCTGTAAGAATTAGGGGGCACGAGAGTGTAGTAGTTGATTCCTGTGACTAAAGGATCCATTTTAACTCTGAATCCTGTGAGGTCAACCAGCATGTTTCAACATCTTTCTCGTAGCCTATTCTGATACCTCATCCTGTGAATTCGTTTGGAAAAGGAAATAAGAAAGACAGTGAAATAATCAGAAACCTAGGAGCACTAACCCTCTATAGCCCACAGTTGTGTCCAATTAGATCTCTACAACAAAAAATACCCATCACCATGTGCCCTTTGCGATGTCACACCTTGATATAGGGTAAATTCTCTAATGAAAGGTGGCATGGTTTTCCTTGACCTCCAGGCTCAATTTCAAGGGAAAAATATATAATTCTGAATAGAACCACATCCCATACATACCTACATTTGAACCTACTGAAAAATTGCAGGCCGTCAGGGACTACAACAACACCAGTTTCCCTTGTTTTGATAAGCGATGAAATTGATGTTGAACTCTCAATAAATATGAGAAATGGAAGGATCAATAGCATTAAATTTTACCACTTTAATTATATTCATAATCTAAATTAGTTCTAAATTTTCAATTCTAAATGTTTATTTTATCACTCAATCATAAGATTTAAATATGATAGAACCTATATTTTATTCAACTATTTTTCATATTTTGCGCTCAACAAATTCCAAAGTGCATATATTTTTGCATGACTATTCATCCCTTTGCTAATTTAATATTTTAAGCATAAATAATGATGATTATTCATGAAAATTATTGGTACTTCTTGGCACTATTTGTCTAAAAATCCCATTTGTTTTTGTTTATCAATACATGGCAATTATAAGTTCCTAAACCTTTTTTTTCCCTTAAATGATTATTTATTATCCAGGCAGCATATTGTTGGGAATGTGTCATATTATTTCCATGATTAGTCCCATGCGCAGCAGTGGGGTCATAAGGGGGGTGGCAGCCCCCTTGTCGGGGTTCGTTGCAGCGCCCCGCTAAATTTTCTTTTGGTGGGCGGACCCACCCATGGTTTTGCACATCGTTTTGGGGGACGATTGTTTTTGGCCCATGGTATTTTGTAGGTCCAGTTAAGAGAACTACAATTATGTTCTAATCCAGGGTTAGTGGATTGGGGTCTATGAATTCTTCGGCATGTATATATGTGTTGTAACACTAAAAGGAATATAATGAAAAATCAAGTTGGTAGTCCCGATTTGGGATCCAGGGGAAAATATCTGTGTATATCTGTTTTATGTTTTATGCCCTCTGTATTGTTTATTTTATGTCTTTAAGATTCATTTGCAGATAATTTGTGTACAGGGTTAAAACCTACATTTGGTATCAGAGTTATTTCAGCTTCAAGGGATGCCTTTGTTGCCGAGGCATTTTTTCTCTCGGGCCTATGTTATACCCTGTTCAGTGGGAGATCTGTGGGATCGATTCTTGTAGTGAAAGAAGATGGCGAGTGGTGGAGATATAGAGATCAAGAAATTTGATGGTTATATTTTTGAGGTGTGGAAGCTGAAGATGGAGGATCTGTTGGAGGATAAAGATCAGTGAATAGCAGTAGATCTCACTACTAAACCAATGACAATGTTAGATGAAGACTGGAAAAAGCTAGATTGGAAGGAAAAGAGCACAATATGGTTGTGTGTCTTAGATCCTGTAATATTGAATGTATCTAGGGAAGCTACGTCAAAGAATTTTTGGGACAAGGTAGGGACTTTGCACCAATCTAAGTCTCTGGTGAATAAATTGTTCCCGTGGAAAAATATGTACAACCTAATGATGAAGGAAGAAGACTCAGTGATAGAGCATCTAAATGCCTTCAATACTGTGGTAAGTCAGTTGTTATATGTTGATATTAAAATCTCAAATCAAGATAAGTGCATCAGTTTGTTGTGTTCTCTACTAGATTCGTGGGATAGTCTAGCTATTTCAATAGGTAGAAATACAATTACCTTGATTTTTGATGGCATTGTCTTAGCATTGTTGTCAGAGGAAATGAGATGGAGAAATATGGAGGACCATAATGGAGATGCCTTTTCTATACGAGAAAGGTCCTAGAAAAAAAACAAAAATAAGGTTTCGAGTGGGAGATCTAAATCTATATGGAGATCTAAATCTCCAAGAAAGATTGTAAAGGTGTGCTGGAAATGTGGAAAGGAAGGGCACTAAAAAAAGGATTGCAGATATAAAGCTTCTGAGAAAGGAAAGGGATCTTAGGATACTTCTTCTGGAGAGGCAAAAACCACCTCAGATGAAGGTGGGGATGTGTATTTTTCCTCTTCTTCAGATACACATGTAGATCATGAGTCATGGTTGACTGACTTAGGTGCATCCTTTCACTTCACTCCCCATAAGGAGTGGTTCTATGAGTATGAGAAGTATGATGGTGGTGATGTCTTCTTAGGGGATGATAGGAAGGCCAGAATTGTTAGACGAAGAAAATTCAAGCTGAAGCTGCAGGGTGGAAGGATTAGAACACTTTCTAGTGTTCTACCTATTCCTGCATTAGCGATAAATATGATTTTTGTAAGCAAGATGCATGATCCAAGTGTAAAAATAGTGTTTGAGAAAGATACCAGCAAGATGGTTGGGGGAGCACTGGTATTAATGTGGGGAGTTTATATTGGAACTCTGTACAAGCTTCAGGGTATCACTGTTATTGATGGGTGCAACAGTTATGTGGTTCTTTAAAGTGGAGAGAAAAGCTTAACGGTCTCTGGAGAAAAGACCATGCTATGGCATCAAAGTCCTGGACATATTGGAGAGAAGGGCCTTCGGATACTGCATAGAAATATTATGGTAGAAGGTATTTCTAATTTCTTTCTAGATTTTCATTTCTTTGAACATTGTCTATATGGGAAGGAGAATCAGGTGAGTTTTCCTTCTAGTGCTAAGAGGGCAAACAAGATCTTAGAGATTGTGCACGATGATGTGTTTGGACCTGTGTCTATTCCATCACTGGGAAAGTTAATGTACTATGTTTCATTCATAGATGAATACTCAAGGAATACATGGATATATTTCTTGAGGAAGAAATCAGAATTCTTTAACATATTCAAAGAATTTAAAGCTCTGGTGGAAAACTAGACATAGAAGAAGATAAAGCTATCAAGGACAGATAGTGGTGGAGAGTCTTGAAAGAAGGAATTTGAAGAATTCTGTAAGAAGTTTGGTATATCATGGAAGAAGACTAATCCATAAACACCTTATAAAAATATAGTTGCAAAAAGAATAAACAGAATGTTGATGGAAAAGGAAAGAAGCATGCTCAGTGGACCATGTTAGGACAAGAATTTTAGGCAGAAGTAGTGGAGACTACATGTTACCTGGTTAACAGATCACCTTCATCAGCGTTGGAGGATAAGACTCCACAAGAGGTATGGAGTGGTAAGAAAACCTCTCTTTCACATCTAAGTGTATTTGGATGTGATGCATATGTACATGCTCCAAAGGAGAAAAGGACCAAGTTGGATAATACATCTGAAATGTGCATTTTTTTGGGTATAAGGATGGTGTAAAAGGTTACAAGCTTTGGAACCTAGAAACAAGGAAGGTTATGCATAGCCAAGATGTGGTGTTTAGAGAGGTGAAATATGTTTTTAAACATAAAATCCTACGAAAGGAACCTAAGAAGATAGAGTTTGAGCTAAAGGAGGATGAATCAGAGTCTACAACAGTAGAATATTCAGAAAAGGAAGAGCCAGAAACTCCGACTATGAGAAGATCAGTTCAGGAAAGAAGGCATCCAAAAAGGTATAGTCCTTCTGCTATCTGTTCAAATTTTTCTTTAACCATAATAGATGATGGTCCCAGAACTATCAAGGAGGCATTAGATTCAGAGGATGGAAAAATCTAGAAGGAGGACATGGTTGATGAAATTGCATCCTTGTACAAAAAGGAGGCATGGGATCTGGTGGAGCTACCAGCTGGAAGGAAGCCCATCGGGAGAAAATGGGTGTTTAAGAAGAAGATGAATGTAGAATGCAAGGTGGAGAAATACAAGGCTAGATTGGTAGCAAAAGTTTATTCACAGGTGTCGAGAATTCATTTTGCTGATATTTTTTCTCATATTGCCAAGGTTACTTCTATTAGAATACTTTTATCCATTGTTGCTAGATTTTACTTTGAGGTAGAACAGATGGATGTGAAGACATCATTTCTTCACGTGGATCTAGAAGAGGAGATCTACATGAAGCAACTTGAAGGATTTATGGTAAAGGGTAAGAAATAACTGGTATGCAGGTTAAAGAAGTCTGTGTATGGGTTAAAACAGTCACCAAGGATGTCATATCAGAAATTTGATACCTATATATGGTGACTTGGATTCACCGAAAGAAAGGAAGATCACTGTGTTTATTTTCAATTAATTGGTGACCGTGTTATTTATTTCATCTTGTACATAGATGATATGTTGTTGATTGGAAATGACAAAGAAATCATCCAAGATTTGAAGACTCAATTGTTCTCCAAATTCGACATGAAGGATCTTAGTGCTTCAAACTATATTTTGGGCATCAAAATTAAGAGACATCAAGCAAAGAGGAAGCTCTGGTTAAATGAGAGGAAATATGTTGAGACTATATTGTAGAGGTTCAATATGCAGGATAGTAAACCAGTGAAGATTCCTATTCATGTAGGCATAAAGTTGTCTACTGAGTAGTGTTCGAAGACATGAGAAGAAGAGGAGGATATGTCCCGTCTTCCATATGGAAGTGTAGTGAGTTTCCTGATGTATGCAATGGTCTATATTATACCATACATTAAACATGCAGTAGGAGTACTAAGCATGTTTATATCAAAACTAGGGAAGGAGAATTGGACAATAATGAAGCATATTTTCAGAGATTTGCATGGCACTAGTGATTATGGTTTGTGCTACCAGGGAGGTCCAGGATTTGAAAGAGTTTTGGACATTCGTGGTTTTGTTGATGTAGAATGGGTTGGAGATCTCGACAAAGAAGATCTACAAGTTGGTATGTATTTATAATATTTAGAGGTGCAGTCAGTTGGATGAGTAAGATATAGTCTGTAATAGCTCTTTCAACTACAAAGGCATATTACATGGGAGCCACTCATGCAAGCAATGAAGCTGTTTGGTTGCAAATATTGTGTTCAAGCATGGGGTTGGTGCAATGAGCTATAAGGATATAATGTGATAGGCAAAGTGAAATTTTCTTGGCTAAGAACCTTGCCTTATCATTCAAAGACAAAGAACATTGATGTTCAATATCACTTTGTGAGAGATATGGTTGTGGATAAAAGGGTGTTGCTGGTAAAGGTGGATACTTTGAAGAATGTTGCAGATGTATTCATGAAGTATCTGAGCACTCAGAAGTTCTCTTCGTGTAGAGAAACAATGAGTGTTGTAGAGTTGGACTAAGCTCTCTTGTGGCCCCCTGTGGAAAGAAAACAACAAGTGGGATAATGTTGGGTATGTTTTATATTCTTTCCTAGATTAGTCTTAAAGGAGGTTGCACATGGTTTTTGGGGATGATGGTTTTCGGCCACTAGTATTTTGTAGATCTGGCCAAGGGAACTACGATTATTTTCTAATCCAGGGTTAATGATTTCGGGTTTATGAATGCTTCATCATGTATATATATGTGTTGTAACACTAAAAGGAATATAATGAAAAATAAAGATGGTAGTCCCGATTTGGGATCGAGGGGAAAATCTTTGTGTGTATCTATTTTATGCTTTATCTTCTCACTATTGATTATTTTCTATCTTTAATATTCATTTGCAAATAATTTTTGTACAGGGTTAAAATCTACACATATATCACAACCTTTGGTTTCTAGGGGAATATACATTGTTTGAGGATAAGGCCAAGTAAATCATAGGTTTATCGAGAATCCCTTTTATTTGCGTTGTATAAGTAACCAAATTTGGAGATAATCCATAGTCCAAGACACGATGAGGAAGCTTAAGAGAAACTTATGAAATACCTTATTAGTAGAGAGAATTGATAATGAATGCATTATATGAGATCAAATCAGGGTCCATCTCATTTGAATTGGAAACAAAATGATTGAAATCCATCTCAAAAGGTTAATTTTTACATGGAAAATTTACTCAAAATTTCAGCTGTAGTGACATGAATTTTTCACCATCCATTTAAGCTAAGTAACTTGAGTAATGTTTGGAATTTATTTGACGAGCTACAAAAAATTCTCAACCATAGTTGTGAAATCCTCTTGATGGGTTCCTTATGAAAAATGACACCAATGATGGAGGTTCTAAAGAAGTTGTTCCCTTCATAACTTTTCCAGTTAATAATGCATCTGATATTTTCATCTAGTGGTCAAGTGTATTTGTTCAAGATGAAGACATTGGAGGTGAAGTGTTCTTTTCTTAATATAGGTTTCTTGCATATCTTTATTGTTTTTTTTAGTGACTAATCTTGTCATGCTATTTTTCTAAATGACCGTTGGTTAGTAAATGTTGTTATTTCCTAATTCTTCCATTGATACATGTCTCTAACTTGAATCCATGATATTTTTTCAAGAAATTTTGTAAATAATGCATGACATGGATGAAAACTACCTTCATTTTGAGCCTTGAGGTTTATGTATAAATGGTTGTATGTTAGAATATATATTTTTATGACTTACAAATATATTTTTGACATTCATGTTAATGCATATCATAGAAAACTACATGGACCATCCTCCAGAGAAAATATTTATACATTTGGACCCTTTAGATAATAACATTATTTCTATTGGAATGGAGGATTCAACCATCTTAATTTTCAATGTTGTTGACATTCATGTTCTTTGGTTTTAAAATTTTCATACTACTGTATGATATTTTTTCCTACTACTTTATGGAGGTATTAGAACACTACCAAATGTGTTTCGATTATAGGTAACATTAGAATTTATGGGGAACCAGAAGAGAATAATTTATTTGGTATTTTATGAAATATTAAATGTGTTGGTATCATGTTGAGTTCATTGATCCAAAATCTTTTGCTTCAGATGTGTTAAGGATTTACATGTGAAGATTGCAACTTTTAACAAGAATATTTAAAGGCATAAACATAAGAAGAGAGAAGCAATAGACATCAAGTAAGAAGACAAAGCATTGATATCAGAGTTATTCCTGGAGGGACTACGTCTCCGGGACCTACTCAAATAGTGGGGAGGCCCTCTTTCATTAATTTTCAAGAAAAGTAAGTACAAGTATAAAATCATAAATTACACCCTTATACCTCCATAGCTGAAAGTGTATGAAAATTACAGACCTATGATGAATAAATGGACAACACCATTGGATTCGTAGCATCGAGTAGTGAAAAATCCATATAAAATTTTCCTATGTCTGAAAAACTGAAAATCTAACCCCTCTGGAAAATGGCTCAAATCATGGTTCTCCTCCCCTCTAGCACACTTCTCATGGTTCCATTGTCTTGATTTCCATGCCCACTCCTGACCTACCTGGGCGCACTACTATGTGAAAAGTTTATATAATATTTCTGGTGGATTTCTGAAGAATTTGTTGGGCACAATTGGTTTGGGATCCACATTGTGAGGGAGGGGGTTGGGTGGTCAAACCCCGCCCCCTCCATAAAAAATATGAATTATTTTTTTTTTTAACAACTATGGCATATATTTTTAAAACCTGCACATTGAATTTTTGGGTGGTTGGGGGCAGAAAACCTGCCTTGGGTGGCCCACCCCATAACTCCTGTTGTAGTCTTATGCCACATACAAGTGGCTTGCAACATAGTTTCCATGTAACACAGGTTGGGCGGTGGGGTTACACCCCCGCCCACACATATATACATTTTCATTACCATATGGTGTGGGGGGTGGCGAGGTCATAACCGTTGATCCCCTTAATTTAAATTTGATTCTAATATTTGAATGTAGATCCATAGGGGGGAAGGGCAGGGGTCATCGCCTCCCTTACCCATTTTTTTATTTTATTTTTTAGTTCTTTTTTTAAACTAAGTGGCCATTTTTGAAAATTTCAAAAATTGACCAAAGGAGACAGTTCAATCATCCTACAAATTCACCCAGAATCTGGTCTGGGTTGGCCAGAATCCAATGTTCAGCTTCCAACAAAATTTTGTCCTCCTTAAGCTGCCACATCACCAAGTCAACCTTCAAACTTTGATTGATCCTAACTCCTTCATGCAGACTCATAATTGAGTATCTTTTGCATCGTTGGAATCAAAAAGACAAGATATACAACTTGACACTAAGTTTACCACATTCCAAACACTTTTATTTTTGAGCCTTTGTATTTAAGCCACCTGTACTTGGACCTGTACAATCCACCTTGATCATTCCTCCCTACTGAAGATATTTTAGACCCCAAAAGAATTATCACAGTCAAAAACATACTTTCAATCTCTTGCACACAAAACTGCTACATCATTTGCAATCATACACACCACACATGACTCAACAACCCCTCATTGCCAAGAGGTCATACCACACACTCATTGGCCAAGGATTACATGAAAAAAATCAATACCTCAACTACTCATACGGAAAGGCCAAGACATCATTCTTGAATTTCAAAGTGATGGTAATTCTCATCGTGTTTATATTTACATGAAACTTATGATTTACAATGGTGGCCATAACAAACTACTACCTCTTAAAACACCAACTTAATAAAGCGGACCACCATGAATGTGGTGGATTAATTTGTTCAATATGTTCACCTTTCAACTCCTCTATCAATGGTTCCAAAGCATGGATCACTGGACACATGGCTTGTTGGTGTCCCACTTCATTGCAATGACTACAAGGATTTTTTTTTCTCCGAACTTTCTGGGTCGCCTTGGGGCGCTTTGCCTTGGTGTTTTTTGGTTGTTCACTAGTTTTATTGTAGTTTTCTCCCATTTCCTTTCCAGTGTATTCGACTCCTCCACGACGCAGAAATTCCTTGACTTTGATGGGGTTTATGATGCCTTGTCCATGGATTCTGAGGCCTTTTCCGTGGTACCCCATCTTCTTCAGCAGTTTGGTTTTGATCCATGTAGTATTTTTTCAAAAGCAGTGAATTCATCATCATGAAAAGTACATGAAATTGAAGGGTTCTTTTTACCTCATGTTGGTTATGTCACAATCTTTCCAAGGCCTCATCCTTAGCTTGTAACTGCAGTAGTAACCTTTGTTTTTCTTCCCTTGATTCTTGTACGAGCCTTCTTAGCTCAACATTTTCTACTTGGATGCCTTCGTTAATCTCTTCAAGTTCTTGGAACTTTGCCACTGTACGTGTCATTTTCATATTTCGTACAATATTTGCTAATATTTTTGTTTCATCACTTGAATTAGAACCCAAGTCTATGGGTCCATCTGGTGTCATCCCAAAGGCTGCAAGCTTCATTTCATCATCGGAAACAGACCCTAGGTCAATTGGTCTACCTTGTGAAAATCCTGGAGCTCTGACCTTTTCATCTCCCTCAGATTCAGAATATTAGTTTTTTTGTGTGGTGGTGGTGATTTTTTGCTTCCCCTTTTTGTAATTTCTCTTAGGTCTCAACTCAGAGTGCAGCTTCCAGCAATTTTCTTCATCATGTCCCTCTTTTTCACAATGTGTCGAAGGGGGCTTTTCTCCCCTTCTTTTTCCTGTGGCAATCCTTTTTGGGTGGTCACTTTGTTCATGCTCCCTCGTACTTTAATGTGCATCACCTTTACACTGGCCTCATCGATGGTAGGAGGCTCAAACCACAATAATAAATGTTTTATGTAGCTATGTAATGACGGAATGTACTTAGTGACAACTTCAGGTCAATATAATGAAATGCCCAAAATTAGTGCTTGTTTTCTAAATTCCTCGGTGATGTTTTGCACATTTTATCCTTTACCTTGCCTCAGGTATTGCCACTCCATTAAGGTTTTTTTCTTATAACCCAAGCGATAGAAGTGATTTTTAAGTGCAACAATAAAATGACCATGAGGAAATAAAGTTACCCAGATTACTACTGCCTTGAATTTTTCTCTCCCACCAGATTAGAGCTGTGTCATTCAATCAAAGAGAAGCCAACTAGATCTTTGCCTCATCCTCCATAATCCATTGAATCCTGCAGTAGACTTCAAGCTACCCAATCCAGTTATTAAGTTTCTCTACATTACTTTCAACATTATACATTGGTATATCAAATTTGACATCAAAATTAAATAAAGTTTATTAGCTAAATTTCCTAAATTCCTATGATGATGGTCAGAAGAGGAGGAATCACTTTCACTTGTTGGAGGAGAAGGAGGTGGATCTCCTCCATTATCTCCATGCCCTAAACCTTGTCCTTATAAATCATTCTACCCTGCTTTGTCTAGGCTCTCAGGTCTAGAGAAAAATTTCTCGACTAGGTCTGCCATGGTGTAGAAGGTCTTGCGTAATTTGAAGTCTTCCTCATTTCCGACATCGTCATCCATGTTACTTCTCTGATTTGTACGACCCGCTTCGGGATTAAAAGTTTATAGCAACCCTTCGCCTCTTTATAGCTTGTTTCTAATAAGCATACAAACATGTAATTCACCTCTACAAACATCTACTCTGATACCACTTGATACAAAATATTTTTCTTTAAATGTGTTAAAGAATTACATGTGAAAATTGCAACTTTAAACAAGAAAATTTAAAGGTATAAACATAATAAGGGAGAAGAAAAGAACATCATACAAGAAGACAAATAATTGATATCAGAGTTTGTCCAGGAGGGACTACGTCTCTGGGCCCTGCTAAAATAGTGGGGAGGCCCTGTTTCATTAAGTGGAAAAAAAGTAAAGTTTAGGTAAAAAATGAGAAATTACACCCTTATACCTCCATAGCTAAAAGTTCCCGAAAATTTCAGACCTGTGATGAAGAAATGGATAGCACTATTGGATTTGTGGCGTCGACTAGTGCAGAATCCATATAAAATTTTCCTGAATCTGACAAAGTGAAAATATGACCCCTATGGGAAATGGCTCAAATCATGGTTCTGCCCCCCTCCTACACACTACTTATGGTTCCACTGTCTCGATTTTCATGCCCACTCCTGACCTGCCTGGGTGCAATGTTGAGTGAAAGGTATATATAAAATTTCCAGCGGATTTTCCAAAGAGTTCATTGGGCGCAATTGGTTTGGGGTCCACATTATGAGGGACGGGGTCGGGTGGTCAAACCCCGCCTCCTCCATAAAAAATCTAAATTAGTTTTTTTAACAACTATGGCATATATTTTTAAAACACACGCATTGAATTTTTTGGTTGTTGGGGGGGCCAAATTCGCCTTAGGCAGCCCACCCCATAACTCTTGTCGTAAGGATTGTGCCACATACATTTGGGTTTGAACATAGTTCCCACGTAACATGGGTTGGGCGGCGGGGTTACACCAACGCCCAACCATATATACATTGTCATTGTCATATGGTGTGGGGAATGGCGGGGTCATGGCTACCAACCCCCTTAATTTGACTTTGATTCTAATATTTGAATGCAGATCTGTAGTGGGGTAGGGCAGGGGTCATGGCCAGCCTTGCCCCTTTTTTTAATATTTTTTAGTTCTTTTTTAAAATAACTGGCCATTTTTTAAAATTTCAAAAATTGACCGAAGGAGTCAATTTAATCATCCCACAAATTCACCTGGAATCTAGCCGAGGTTGGCCTGAATCCGGTGGTTGGATTCCAGCAAAATTGTTACCTCCTTAAGTTTCCACATCACCAAATCAACCTTTAAACTTTTACTGCTCCTAACTCCTTCATAAATATTCATAATTGAGTGTCGTCTACGCCATTGGAAGCAGCAAGATTGAGGTCTACAACTTGACATTAAGTTTACCACTTTCCAGACACTTTGATTTTTTAGGCTTTGTACTTAAGCCACCCATACTTGGACCTGTATGATTCATTTGGATCATTAATGCACAATTGTAAATGAATGATGTATAGGTTATTGAAGAGAGAAAATGAAAGAAAATAACAACTTTGAAAATCCCTAGCTCAATTATAAACTACTTTTTTGTGTTGCAAAAACATTACATCGATCTTTTGTACCAGTTATAAGAAATATCATTAATTTGGAGCATGGGGAAAACATGCTCCTCCTATTGGTATTCTTCTTTTAACAATCAAATAGTTCAAACTGCAATTATTTTTCAACTTCTTTTGTTTCTCTGAAATATATTTAAAAAGTGGATATTTGAATTTTATCTTTTTTTTTGTTGTTTAGAAAATGTAGATATGTTTAGTTCCATTTCCTTCTTTTCATCCTTCTACTACATCCATGGATAGTGAAATGAAATACCTACTTCAAGTTGATCCAAAGAAACCGACAAAGAAAATGAAAATCATGGTTCATCTTGCTCAACTATTTGGAGGTGAGATTATGAAGTTTGAGGAAGACATTAGTAGCTCTCCAACATTTTTGTGGATTAAATATATTTGTTTCTATATTCTTGTCCCACGTTATATATTTTATCCAAGAACTTTTTTTTTTAATATTTTTTTTTTTTTTGGTTTTCCTTCCATTGAATTCAAGTTCATGTGTTGAGAAAATGTCGACACGAGAAACAAATCGAAGGTTTGATAATGCATATGCTAAGAAAATTACAATAGGAGGAGTAAATCAAAGATTTGATAATTCATATGTTGATAAAAGTGTGACAAGAGCATTCAATCAAAGATTTTATAATGTCTACTCAGTCGCTATGGTAGTACACTCAAGAAAATTTAAAGTTCTTTTATATGATGTTCCTACAAAGATATCATTGTTAAAAAATATGAAATGGTTTCATTATTCAACAATATGAAATGGTTCGAGGGCTAATGAGCAATGTAGCCTATGATTGCCTTGGGATATAGGTACAGGTCACAAAGAAGAGGAAATAAATAGTATCTAAGATAGATCTCAATGCTCCGTGTCTATCAAAATATGGTTACAAATTATTTTATGTCGAGCATTGTGCTAGGTTAAAAAGGACATGCATAGGAAAATCGTGAAATTGTTACAGTGGTGAATGATTTTTGAAACATGCTTTTAGATAATGCAAAAATAGTTGGAAATAATTAATATTATTTTTATATTAATGGAGAAATGGTTACATTGTTGTAACGTGGCTCCTTAAGTTAGGATTAGTTCCTAGGATATAGGAGTTTGTTTACAATTTTCTACTTCTTTATGATGTACTTATAGTTGTATCATTTGATTAATGAATGTAGAGTGTACTCTCCATTTGTGTGCAGTCTCTAGCTGCAATACTCACCTATGAGCTCCTATTAATATTCAATCCAGATTTTATCTTGGTATCAGAGTTCAGACCAGGTGAGCCTCATTTGTTTTGAGAGCCCTTAGTGGCTACAAAGCCTTAGTGGCTACAGAGCCTTCGTGGGTACGGTGCACACAGGAGCTTCATTTCTTACAGGAGTAGGTGGTCTGCAGCAAACACCTGACTCATAGGTCTCGGATGATTTTTTGAAGTCTCTAAGCAGAGGAGCATTGGCACGGTTTTTCTACTATTAGTCGCGCTGAACAATGCGATTGGCGCAACTGTTAGGGCCATACCCACAACAATTGGGTGACTTACAAAAAAATTATTTTGGCGCAGATGTAAGCCTTAGAAAAGCACCAATCACTTCATTTGGTACTTTTGCACATGGGATTCGCCCATCTGTGGTGGATCTAAGTTACAAACTTTATTGTTTGTCCTGCACATGGGATTTTCCCAGTGGTGGTAGATCTGAGTCGCAGACATTATTGTTGGTTCTGCACATGGGATTTGCCTGGTGGTAGTAGATCTGAGTTGCAGACACATGTTTTGGCGGTCCTGCACAGGGGATTTTCCCGATGGTGGTAGATTCAAGTTGCAAACATAGTAACCATCAGATCAATGGAGGATCTGAGTTACAGTCACAAGATCGGGTCAGATTGGTGGCAGATCTGTGATCAGGATCTAGTATGTATTGAATTTCTGTTAGTGTAGCTTGTAATTATTCAACTAGTTAGAATCATCGGAGGGTCTGGAATCAGATCAGTCTTGTATGAATAATACCATAGAAACATATCTCAATGAGTCTAACAAACTCAATGGGTCCAATTTCACCAATTGGAAGTTCAAGCTACATACATTGCTTGAGGGAGAAAATGTGTGACTGATTGTCATAGGCGATGAGAAAAAATCAAATATTGTAACAGGAACAACCACACTTATACAAGACTGGGATAAAAACGAGAATAAAGAAAAATTCATACTAAAGATGTCTGTCAAGGATAATATTATCCCACACATTAAAAATGGAAAATCATCCACTGAGATCTAGATGACGCTCAACAATCTATACCAGACACAAAATACAAATCACATCTTGTCACTCAAAGGCAATTTTTTTGCGATGAGGATGGAGGAAAATGAATCTGATGTTGGATTCATTGCAAGGGTTAAAGACCTAAAGGACAGATTGAGAGACATCGGAGAAAAGGTGTCTAATTCCGATCTAGTCACAATTACATTGAATGGAATGAAGGATGAATATCATATGTTCATCACAGGATTGGTAGTGAGGGATAAAGCCCCTGCATTTGAAGAATTCACAGGAAGTTTTCTACAAGCAGAAGAGCGGCGACAGAATTTAAGTCCACAGAATGACGATCTTTCTCTAGTGGCGAAGAGGCGACAGTTTAGAGGGAAGCAACCATAGCAGCAACATCAGCCATAGCAGGAATAATAGCAACAGAGAGGAGGTAGCAGGTTTCAAAAGAGACCATTTAGAGGTATGTCTGCAAATAATTTTTCAAGCAAGAAATGTTCTCACAGTGGGAAAATTGGCCATCAAATTAGGTTTTGTTTTAAGAGGCAAACAAATGAAGCAAGGAATAAGCAGAGTAGGCATAAAGGATATTTTTTTAATGAAGATGAAGACTATAGTCATGAAACTCGACTATTTGTAGCTGATTATGCGCTTTCAGCTTCTAAGGAAGATGAGGATGACATATGGTATGTCGATTCTGGCGCATCCTCACATATGACAGGTAAGAAAGAATGGCTTGAATTTCTTGAAGAAACTTCATGTGGATCTAAGAATTTTCTAGGAGATGACAGAGGATATGAAATAAAAGGGTATGGTGATATTCCAGTAAGATTGCCTAATGGTGACATTAGACATCTTAAGAATGTACTGTATGTGCCCGGGATTAGGAAAAACTTGACATCTGTATCTATGATAACAGATCAGGATCTTCTAGTTGAATTCTTCAAGAAATGTTGTGTCATAAAGAATAGCAAGATGGAAACAGTTGCATCAGAAGTGCATGTGGGGAGCCTATACAGACTAAATGTCAAAAGCATGCCACAACAAGTCATGGTCGCAATAGGATTGACAGCTAAAAAGCTCTGGCACTAGAGATTCGGTCACCTTAATTTACAAGACCTCATGTAACTTCAGAAAAAAGGTATGGTCGATGGAATTCCTGCTTTTCATAGTGTTCAATTAGATTGTGATGGATGTGCATTGGGGAAAAGGCATAGAGAAGAATTTCCTCGGCATATTGATAGAAAGAGAAGAGACATTATAGAAATAGCGCATACAGATATATGCAGACCTATGCAGACCAGGTCGCTAGGTGGTGCATATTATCTTCTTCTATTTACTAATGATTGCATTAGATTCTCTTGGATTTATTTTTTGAGTAAAAAGAGTCAGAACTTTCAATGTTTTAAAGAATTTAAAACTTTGATAGAAAAGGAGACAGGAAAATGTATAAAAAATCTCTGCTCAGATCATGGGGGAGAATACAGGTCGAAGAGAGTTCATGAATTTTTGTATATATCATGGGATTGTTCTATAGTTTATAGTACCTAATACACCACAGAAAAATGGAGTGGAAGAATGAAAGAATAGAACTCTTGTGGAGTGCGCAAGGAGTATGCTTCAACGTAAGGGTCTATCAAATGGTTTCTGGGTGGAAGTCATCAACACTACTATTTATTTAAAGAATAGGAGTCCTACTAAATATTTTAGCTTAAAAACCCCCGTTGAATAATTATATGGATTCAAACCAGCAGTGAGTCATTTGAGAGTATTCAGGTCAAAAGCCTTTTCCCATATACCCAAGGTGGATAGAAAGAAGTTAGACCCTAAAGCCATGAAATGTATCTTTGTAGGATATGGCACTGAGTTTAAAGCATACAAGTTATTTAATACCATAATTCATAAGATATATGCAAGTTGAGATGTGATATTTCATGAACATGTTGAGAAACGAAAGGATGATTGTAATAATGAATGGCACATTCCATTATTTTTGGAAGAAAACAGCGGGGATAATCATGAGCAGGAGAAGAAAGAAGAAGAAATTGGTGATGTAGTCAATAAGGCAAGCTCGTACAAGTCTGAAGAAAACAGATTTGAGGTAAGTCCCCTACCAAGGAGATCAGGTAGGCAGACACAATTACCAGCCAGATTGAAAGACTATGCTTTAATGACAAGTATTTTAAACATTGTAAAACCCACAAACTTATAATGAAGCAAGTCAATTTGATGAATGGAGGACTGTGATGAATGAAGAAATTGAATCAATTACTAAAAACCATACTTGGGATCAAGTTGAACTGCCTGAAGGAAAAACACCCATAGGTTGTAAGTGGTTGTACAAACCTAAAGTGAATATAGATGGGAGTATAGAAAAGTTTAAAGTTAGACTGGTATAAAAGGGTTATTCATAACAAGAGGGAATAGATTTTGATGAAACCTTTGCCCCTGTAGAAAAATTAAATACCATTAGAATGCTAATTTCTTTAGCAAAAAAATATAAGTGGAAGCTACACCAGTTAGACGTTAAGTCTGCATTTCCGAATGGTGAATTGAAAGAAGAGATTTATTTAGTTTAGCCTCAAGGGTTTGTTAAAAAGGGGCAGGAACATCTAGTTTGTAGATTGGAAAAGACATTATATGGTTTAAAACAAGCACCCAGGTCATGGTATGAGAAGATCGATTCATTCTTCTTAAAACATGGTTTTCATATGAGTATGAATGATCCAAATCTGTATACCAAGCATAATAAACAGAGGAAAATCATTTTGATTTCTTTGTATGTGGATGATATGATTATAACAGGTAATGCAGATACTCTGATCAAAGAAATCAAACGGTAGATGTCGCAAGTATTTGAAATGAAATATCTCAAAAATCTCCATTATTGCTTGGGTCTTGAATTATGGAGAGACTCTGGACAGACTTTTCTTACTCAAAGTAAGTATGCCAGAAGTCTACTAGAAAGATTCAGGATGGAGCAGTGTAAGCCAGCAACAACACCATTGTAGCAGAATATAAAGTTGTGCAGTGACGATGGCACTAAGGAGGTGGATGCCACTATGTATAGACAACTAGTTAGGAGTTTGATATATCTTACTACAACTAGACCAGACTTGGCATACTCTGTTAATGTGTAAAGCCAGTTCATGTCTAAACCTCTCGAAAGTCATTGGGTTGCAGCAAAGAGTGTGTTCAGGTACCTTTGTGGTACTAGTGATTATGGTATTTTATACACTAAAATATCTGATGTTACTCTAGCAGGTTTTGCAGATTCCGATTGGGCAGGCAACCTGGATGATTGAGGATCTATCACAGGTTATGCATTCAGTATTGGATCCGGGATCATAGCATGGAGAAACAAAAAACAAAGTACTGTAGCTTTATGTTCAGCTGAAGGTGAGTACCAAGCATTTTGTGCAGCCACATGTGAAGCTATCTGGCTGAGAAGACTTCTCAATGATGCAAGAGAAGAACAGAAAGAAGCAACTATCTTTAAAAGTGACAACTAGAGTACCATCAAGCTAGCATACAGTCAAGTATTTCACAAAAACACCAAACACATCAATACTCAGTTCCATTTTATTCGAGAAAAACTTCAGTCAAAGGAAATATTTGTTGAATATTGTAAAGCTTGTGACAACATGGCAGACATTTTTAGTAAGCCTCTTGGGAGAATAAAGTTTGAGTTGTTTAGAGGGATGTTAGGAATTCAGAGTAATCCTTTCTCCATTAAGGGAGAGAGTTGGAAATAATTAATATTATTTGTACATTAATGGAAAAATGGTTACATTGCTGTAACATAGTTCCTTAAGTTAGAATTAGTTCCTAGGATATAGGAGTTTGTTTACAACTTCCTACTTCTTTGTGATGTATTTGTATTTGTATCATTTGATTAATGAATGTAGAGTGTACTCTCCATTTATGTGCAGTCTCCAAGTGCAGTACTCACCTATGAGCTACAGTTTCTATTCAATCCAGTTTCTATCAAAAATAGTATGTCAATTAGCGATGTTTTCAATAAGCTAGGCCACCTTGGTGGAATCAAACTAATCCCCCTGGTGACACCATTATTTAGCGCTGTTACTATCCAATTGGATGTTAATGACATTTACAAAATTTATAGGGCGGACACCTCTGAGGCATGCAACATTGTGGTAAGTCGCAATTTTTAAAGCATTCAGGACAAGTCAGCACCAACTTCCAATCCGACAGAGTAGGGCCAGCTGCAGATTTAGGTTCTTCTATTCCCTTACGCCCGATAGTGTTCTCCGATCTCAGGTTTACATGCAACTTCGTAAGCTTAGCCATTGATTGACCTTCACCTGCAATATCGATATCAATGTATTCATTTACAAGTATAGTGTTCAATAACTAAAAACGAAATACACGAAAAACCTACATGCAAAGAAATACTAAATTATTAAACAAATTAATTTACCACCTGCGGCGTTATCTTTGATATCTGCTGCTTGAGAAAGCACTGCTGTAATGGTAAAACATATTAGCAGGACAGTCACAACAACGGAAGAAGAAGCCATTTCAATATTATAACACAGCACCGTTTTCCTTCGCTACACTTATGGAATCACCGCTATGCCGCACATGTTGTGAGCAATAAGTACATTCTTTTTATAATGGTTTGGAATGCCAATTTGGTTGGCCATCGTGGATGTCTTGATCGCCCAGATTTTTTTGGATATTTACAAAATTATTTTGACAACTCGCATCTTTAACGATAATTTTGGTTTTCAATGTCAATTTGACTACATCCACAGAGCCCTTGACCACTCTGATAGGTAATTTACAAAATTACTTTGAAAGAGTAATTTATAAAATTGTTGAAAAAATCAAAATAGATTTTATATATATATTTTTTAATAGAAATAGATTTCAAAAAATTTATGATCTAAAAAAAATCAAAATAAGATTTTTAAATTTTTTTTATAAAAATAGATGGGTAATTTCATTTTTTGTAATTATGGAAACAGATGGTTAAATTCTTTTGTTTGGAAACGCAATTTTTAGAAAAATTGGGATGGAATAACGGCAATGTCTTATTTTTGGGTAGATATCTGAAAAGACCACAGAGTTGTGTATAAACAAACAAAAAAAAAAAAAACCTATTTTTGGGTGGGTAATTAAAAAGACTATAGAATTCAAAAAGAGCTAGATTACTTGAGTGTTATAGAAAAATAATTAATTAATTAAATGAGTTTTTAATATTTATTTATAGATAATTTAATTTAAATAAATATGAAGGTTATAAGTTAATAGTAAATTAGTCTAAATGTATCTTAATTATGGATTTATTAAATTTCTCTTACAACTTGATTGATGCAGAGTTAAAATGCAAGTAAGCTAGTTTAAATTTTTTGTTTTTAATTTAATGTTTATTTTTATGTAATTTAACAAGGTTAAAATATTTTAATTAATAATTTTATTCTTTATTCTTTATTTTGATGTTTATGTAATTTGATTGAGGTCAAAATGTTTAGATAACGTAATATAATTGGCCATTACAAAGTCTGTTCCATATTGGGATGGAGAGTGTCACTCCACCCAAAAATGTAATAAAATAAAATTAAAAAAAAATGTATGTGAAATGAGGGGTGCTTTTTTGGCATGTGGTATTGATGAGCCATGGTGTTGGTCCATAGTATAGTGTGGTTATTAAAATCCAGCGTAAAATGGGACCAGTATCCATGGTTAAAAATCTTGTTGTATTGTAAATATTATTTTGATTGAGAAATGAGAGATGGTTTTTGAATGTGTGGTATTTATGAACCATGGTATTGGCCCATGGTATGGTATGATTAATAATATCCATGGTAAAGTGGAGGTGAATATCCATGTTTAAAAATCTTGTTATATTATGGGTATTAAGTTTGTGTCTAATTAATGAAACTTAAATATGGTTAATATTTATCTATGTAAATAAATAGTCTTAATTTATACCTATTGTTTATCTCTTATTAATTTTATTGTGATAGAGGTGTAGATATATCTTAAAGTTATTATAATTTCGTTTAATCAAAAAATTATTATAAAATTAACTAGAATTAAATATTTATAAATATATTCAGTTATGAAAAAGGAAATGGTTTTTTGGGCATGTTGTATTGATGAGCCATGGTATGGAAGATCATGGTATTGTAACAAAATCTAACCTTTGATTTTAATAGTACTTTGAGTATCAGTAGTTGTTGTAATGTTGTATTGTATATTTATTATAAATATTAATGTTTTTTAGTGTATTAATTAAATTTAACTATAGTTAGAGAATCATTATTATATTTTTGTAGATAAAATAGATTTGATAATACTTATATATTTTATATATTTTAATATACTATTTATATTATTATTTCTTTTATCTAAAAAAATATTAATAATTTTATTAATATAACCAAAATTACAATATGACAAATTGAATTTTTATATTTTTATATTATCTTTAATTTTTTTATGGAGTATGTAACATCTCCCCATATTTGATTCTATATTATTTTTTAATCTATATATGTAAATATTTATAATCAATTATATTAGATATAATTTTTGATTCAACTATGTTAAGTAAGTCATTCAACTATGACATTTCCATAGAAAGTAATCATAAATGAAACCATTATTAATTAATAATCAGGCTTCTCATTCATCATAGATTTATCGTATATATCCATTCAATGTTTATAAAAATATTATTTTACAGTAATTAATATCTCATTGTAGTATTATATTACAGTTCGGAAAACAGTGGATCTTTGGGGGAGGTTTCAGCAAGTCTATCACAAGCAATGATAGATAGTGTCTACATTTTCCATCGTAAACCTATGAATAGGTTTCTGTTTGTATATGAATTGTGAAGATAACTCATTACTAATTACAAGTACAAATAAAATATAGTATGAAAGGAAGTGGCTATAAGAGTAGCTGGGCGAAATATACTCTTTGTTGCTAATGGTAATGAGAACGCTTATACTCATGCTCTTTGTTGGCCTCAGTCTCCTCATCACACTAGGTCAAGCAGGCTTTAGTCCCGTAATTAAAAGCCAACGACCTTCAAAATCATGTGCTACTGAAAGGAATGGTAATCATGTAATTAAATGACAACATTTCCAAATCCTGTGCTCACAGTAATGATGTTTTATCTTGACTACAAAGGTTGACGGAATACATTTACTCAGAGATTTTAGAATATTATAGGTAGTTCTTGGTTTTTATGAAACTTAACAGTGTTGTTGTGTTTGTTACATATGTATTCTTTCATGAAATATTCAGATATTATGATAGATTTGTAAATAAATATAAGCATATATATCTAAATATGGTGCATGTAAAACAATACATATAAATGATATTGAATTATAGTATAATGCATGTGATAGTTGCATAAAAAAATATTGTTAAAATATTGAGAAAAGGCACTAGGAAGTTAGACCAATTTTATTGGAAAAAAATGGAGTATCTTTAGGATTGAAGAATAATAGCTATATGCTAAAACAAAAGGGTCTGTTTTTATCCTTTTAGAATAATATTTTGTAGTTCTCATGTAAGAGAGTTAAGGTGATTTATTTAAAAAAAGGAGAATACTTAGTTATGAATAAAAATATAATAAACTATGCATGAATCAAATAAACATATGGAAGTAATATAAGTCATAGTAATCTTCTTTGGAAGAATATGATTTTTTATCATGGGTGAAAAATAAGAAAATTGTGTTAGTTCATTTTCAGGGATTTACAATAATTACATGGCTAAATGAATTGTGGAAACTTCTTGATTTAGAAGTATATAAAAAGCTAAGTTATCCTTGTTATGGTTGCCTAGTTTTATGCATAAAACATGGTATTTATGATAATTTCTTGAAAGGAAAGTATAAGAAAATTTCATGAAGAAATAGAGAGAAACTAGAGTTATATTAAAATTCATTTTGAAAAAAGAAGCCTTATTTGTTTACATACGAAAATAATAATTAATGATGTTGACATTCTAAGAAGGAATATATTTGACGCCACATTGAAAGAGCTATTGTATTTAGATCTTGTTTCGCATAAATAACTATGTATTATGTTATAGAGATATGTTCTTTGCATGAATAGAAGAAATATTTTTAGCTAATTTTTCTTTAGGAGAAAAATTATATGTGATTATTTTATGCTATCATAACTATTGTGTTAATTTCTCTTTGAAGGAATAAGGTAATGTATATACATGTTATATTTGTATATTTGTTGGAAAAGAATAACTACATATTTGTATACGGGAAAAGTTAACATGTTGTATTAAACTACATTGGAAAATATTGTTAGTATATATTTGAGAAGAAGACATGTGTTTATATGATTTATTGCATTAGTTTTACAAACAAGTGTTTGTGTTCTATTTTTTTGTTAATAAATTCTTTTGGGAAGACTCCTTTGGAAACTATAACCATTTGCCTACCTTGGAACAATATTTGTTGTATTAGATTTCTTTACATCCACCAAAGTAATAGTTTAAGGTTCTAAGTTATTTTGATTAACTTTATGTAATTCGCATGCTGAAGATTGCAATTGATGTGTCTGTTTCTATTAAAGAAATGTTTGGTAGTTGTATGCTTGTCTTGCAATAATGTGTGCTTATGTAGGGGGAATATTGGATTAATGTGATTGTTTATAACTAGTGCATATGCCATTATTAAAGGAATCATCGTGGTATTTTAATTTTCATGTCATGAATGTACATGAATAGATGGAGAAAAATGCTAAAGTATAGATTTGTGAATGGTTTAATTAAGACTTTAAGAACCCCCTGGCATCAATGTATATTAGAGAACAACATTAGTGAGAAATGATGGAGGCTTGTGGAGGCTTGTGCGGTGTACTTAATATGGTGGCGGTATATGATTAATTGTTCAGCTATGGAATGGTACAGCAGAAATTTAGGATGATCCTATTGTGGGTACAACCATGCCACCAAGATATGGAGATATGAATATTAGTGGATAAATATCATAATTATTATGACAGCTTTAAACTACATATTTTTATTTAAACGACATTTCATTGTAATATTTATGAAAATAATTAAGGATGGTATCCTTTATAAACACGACTGAGTGAGGGTGAACACCTTCATGACATTTTATTAATAAAATAAATGTTTGTTGGTTTTCACTCTCCCAATTTTAGGGGTATATCGGTGTTCAATGGTGTATACAGTGTTCAATGGTATGGTTGATTATTGTGTGATTTGATGATATGAATTCATTGCATGATGTGGAAATGTTAATAATGTCAAGTGTGTGATTAATTAATCCCTAAAGGAATCTTGAGATGTGTCAAGTTCGACCATCGATTTATATTAATATTTAACAATGGTTGTTAATGGTGGTACAACATATTATTCCTCTACTAAAGTTACTCTATGAACTAATGAACATTATATCGTGATTGGTAAGGTAATATAAATAGTGATTTGAATAGTTATTCATGGGTAATTTATATAAATAATTACTAAATCCTTTCATTTCCATGTGAGGATATTAAAATTGTCTTTTGTCATTGGTATCAAGGCTAAAGGTTACAACAACACCGGAAGCTTTGAAAGTTTGTTAAGAAAAAATAAATTGAGGTGTGATATACGGACGCTTAGGTTAATGTATGATTCTAACAATTTACATATTGCTTGATATATGCAATATTCTACTTTTTTACATGACATGTGTGTTCGTTATAACTACATTGAAGAGTAATAAGTGACGATTACATTGCAAAGCAGTTTTTCATAACATGAAATCCTATTGATGTTAAAAAAAGACAATAAAACATTTGTTCCATATGAGCAGTGCAGGTACTCACTAGTGAAAGTGAGAGTTGACTATTAACATTTTCATATGGCAATTCTTTTGATACATTTAATAGAACATAACTAAAAATTTTCATGCACTATCGAAAAATATGAATTTGTATAGTGATAATGTGGGTAACTAATGCATGAATGCAAAAGATGAAAATTCCTTGATAGGTATTTTTAAAATATGAAATTGAATGAACCCTTTTAGCTACAAAAAGTAAACAGTCAGTATTGATACTTATCCTAATGACTATTTGTTGAATAGATCGTGTCATGGATGCATTAATATTATTGGTAGCATTGATTGGTTAGCGTTTATGACTATTAATAAAAACCTATAATATGGAATTGGTTTGGTTAAATATTATTGAAAGTTATGGTTGAATTGATTATGGTAATTACCTCATGGAAGTCTTGTTGGTAATAGTAAACTATTGGAATTATAAATGGCTGAACTATTACCCATTGTTTACTTAACCATTAATTACATATACACATTAATGATTATTTTTATATAATTTTATGCACAACAATATTTTATGCATGAAATTAAAATTTTGTGGAGATAATACCTTGTTAACCAAATGAATATTTTATGTAAACGACGTTGTTGATGAGATTAAGCATGGGTAGCATAGAAACAAGAAAACTGAAAGTAAAAAGTTGCAATGTGAATTTCAGGCTAATAAATGATAAAGTACCATGTTATGATGTAATTGTGTTATTTAGGAAATAACTGATGTTATGCATAGGATGTATGTTAGTCATGTTTCAGTGTCTGAATATCATTAGACCCATGTTGAAGGCCAAGTATGATCTATGATGTACATAAATTTTGTTTTGTCTGTGTATAATGTGCATATAGTTCACTGTAAATTACAATGGGGAGGGTCTAAAAATAGGGGCTAAGATGCGAAGATAGTTTTGAAAAATTATGAAAGGATAGAAAGGCCTTGGATTGATGGTGGTTGCCTCCTTGGTTCCCCTCTAGAGATAGAAAGATCTCACTAAGAAAAAGGTTAGCCGGGATGGTGAAAGGGGAAAAACTGCAGGGGCAATGTTGATTTTGGAGCATGTTGGAAGAGGCCAAAATTCCTCATGAACGGATGTTGTTCCAGAGAATATACACGATATTGCCAAGAAGATCTATCTTTGGACATATGGTCATTGGAGATTCTTGAAGTTGGGTTTTCTAGTAGAATTCTCATTGGACCTCGTATGTTTTCTCGATACGGTTGGATGTGAAAATTACTTGATTTGGTTGTGAAACAAGTTCCCATAGGTTGGAAAATATCATTTGTAGTTCTCATAGTAGATAGGTTAATTAATCAAATATGTGTTGTGTTAAAAACAAATTTTGTTTATATCATTTTGTAAATATTTTATGTACATATTGGGGAGAAATGAACCTAGCACTCAAAGAATTACTAAAAGTAGGTCTCTTTTATTTTATTACTATTCTTTTGAATTTATTAACAATAGCTGAGACAATATGCATAGTTCATTGATTAAACCATTTGCCACGATTAGAGAGCTAGGTGGGCTTGTTCTCTGGGTACTTTTTAAAACTTGCTTTTGTGGATGTGTTTAATGGGAGCTAAGACAATAAGCATGCTGTTATGTGATGACTTATAATTTTTATAATTTATCATGAATAGAGAATAGCATAAGGAATAAGGAGAATCTTGTGATTAAAATATCACATGAAATTATGAATTATTGATGAGTTTTAAAGTGTTTCATTATGAAGGAAGAAGCGTTAGTTTATAGTTTTATATTGCTATGCTTGAATAAAAGTTAAGTTCAGGTGTTAGATGAACACTAAGGATGGTGTTCTCTTTAAGTATGTAAGATCACATCATACAAACTCCTGTAAAATTTGAATGTAATTTTCGCAGACTATATTTAAAATTTAATGAATATCAGAAAGTAGTTCGTTAATAATCACACTTATCATTGTCCTTATATCATGGTATATGTCATTCAATGTTCAAATAAATATTGTTTTTATCGAGATTAGTGTCATCGTTCCATTCATTACGATACGATTTAGCATCAATAATCGATTCTAATTAAACAAATTATTGATTCTTCCATATTAATGACCAATGTAAAAAGTGCAAAGAAATCTTACTATATTATGGATTGGCCCAGATGGATCTTGGGTGATGTTTGAAGAAGTATTTCACAAAGAAATGATATATAGTGTATATGTTTCATCATAAACATGAATTGATTTTTGTTCTTTTCTTTGAATTGTATAGAATGTTGCCACTAAAATTCAACCTTTCTCCTTGGTAGTCATCGCATGATGTCGATACATTTTTCATATAAACACCTGTTACATGTAGAAATAGAATATGGTATGGAAAGGTAGTAGCTTTAAGCATGGTAGTGAGAAGACATATATGCTCTTTGTTGGCCTCGGTAAAAGCATAGTACAGGGAAACATATACTCTTCGTTGGCCTTTGTCTCCTCATCACACTAGGTTAAGCAAGAGATGCCAATTATAATTAAAAGCTAATTTCCTTCCAAATGTGGACCTACTGAAAGGAATGGTGCTCTATCTTGATTACGGAAAGGTTTATGAGATATATTTTAATAAGAGATAAGTAAATACATTGTTTTTTGTAATAATAATTAGTTCTTGACATTCTTTGGAATATATTATGTTGTTGAGCTTTGTTACATATGTCATTATTGTAGAAATAATGAATATTATGGTAGATTTGTGGAAATAAATATAGCTGTAAATGAATATAGTTTCATGTGAACAATACATATAAATAGTAAAATATGAAGTACAATGCATGAATGTTGCACCAATATAAATAAAAATATGTTAAAGAGTGAGGAAAACAATATAGGAAGATAAATTTTGTTGGAAAATAATGAGTATCTTTGTGGAAAACTAACAATAATATATTTTAAAACAAGGAATTGTATTTGTTATCTTTTGGAAAGATTTTTATGGATTATTATATGGTGGATTCTCATGTAAGAGGTTTGAGTGATTTCTTTAAAAAAAGCTAATACATAGTCATGAATAAAATATAACAAACTGTATAGATAAAATACACATAGGTAATTTAGAATCATAGAATCTTCTTTGAAGAATATGTTTTTATCGTGTGTGAAAGATAGAATGATTGTGTTAGTTCATTTACGAAGTTAGCAAAATTATGGCTAGATGAATTGTGTAAGCTTCCTTGATTTAGCTATACAAAAAGCTAAGTTATCCTTGTGGTTGCCTAGTTTTGCATAAGCATGATTTTCTATGTTAATTTCTAAAGAAAGGGAAGTAAGAAATGTTCATGTAGAAAGGAAGAAACTAGGTTATATTAAATTAGATTTTGAAAAAAAGTATGTATTTGTTTACATGAAAAGTAATACTTAATGTTGTTGGGAATTCTAAGAGAATATGTTGTGCACACAATAAGAAGAACTATTAAGCTCTTGTGCACAAAATAATAACACTGTATTGTAGAGATATGTTCTTTGCATTGATAGAAGAAATATTGAGCTATGTTTCTTTGAGAAAAAATTATAGTTGTTTTTATGCTACCATAACTATTATGTTAGTTTTCTTGGAATAGGATCATGTATTTGCATGAAATATTTGTATTGAATTTTACCCATTTGGAAAGAATATACATATTTATATGCAATAAAAGGATGCAACGTAATTAAACTACATTTGGAAAATATTGTTAGTATAATATTTGAAAAAGAAGACATCATATTTATATACTTTATTGCATTTTTTTACGGAGAAAAGAAAGCAAATGTTTGCATGTTCTTTGTTTTGTTAAGCATTCCTTTGGGAAAGATCTTTTTGGAAACTATGTGCATTTGCATGCCTTATAAACAACATTGTATTGAGTTGTTGTACTAAGTAACTGACTTAAGGGTTAGTTATTTTGATTAAATTTATGTAACTTTCATGCATGAAGATTGTAATTAATGTATCATTTCTTTTAAATAATTTTTTTTGACAATTGCTTTTGTGAGGAAATTTTAAGTTAATGTGATTTTTTTATAACTAGTGATATTAAAGGAAGCATTTAAGTGATATTTTAATTTCATGTCATGGTATACATGAATAGATGAAATCTAATCTCTACTATAGATTGTAAATGGGTTGATTATTTTATGAACCACGACATTAATGTATGTTGAAGAAAATGTGGAAATGATGGAGAATTTTGGAATGGATATATTATGTGTATGTGGTGCAGTGAAGCAATTAATCATTTGTGAAAATGATGTGAGCTGGGGATGTTCCGATGTGGTGTAACCATGCCACAAGATACAAAGATATGAATATTGGTGGGTAAATACTATGTAAATATTCTAATGGATCTAAGCTAGATATTTGTATTTAAACAATATTTCCTTGTAATATTTATAAAAAATATTGAGGATGGTCTCCCTTATACATTACATTGGTGAGGGTGAACACCCTCATGAGCGTTTAATAATAAATTAAACATTTGGTTTCTTACTATGTTTTTTAGGAGTATATCTTGTGTTCAATAGGCATTGAGTGGCTGAAATGCCTACTGATTTCTTATTGTGTGAGTTAGATGATGTGAATTCTTTTTTACATGATGTGATATGACCAGTAATACAAAATGTGCAGTTAATTAATGCGGCTAAAGCATCATGAGATACATGATTATTTTTATGGGTTTATATTAATATACTACTGTATTGTTGTTAATGGATGTGCAACATACTATTCCTCTACTAAAGTTATTCAATGAAGATATGAGAACACCATTATCTAATGATTAATGAAACAGCAGCAGATAGTGATTTGGATATTTATTTTGTAGGTAATTTTTATAAACATTTCCTTCTTGCATTCACAATAAGGATCCTGGGAAGTATGTTATCGTCATTCGTCGGAGTTTACAAAATTTCTTCATTACCTTTTCTGTTCACCTCTTTAGGCTATGAATAAAAAAATACAAAAAAAATCATAAAATAAAAAGTTGATAAACAATTATTAAATAATGAATGGTCATATAATAGAAATGGCCTTTTCAGGAAAAAAAATATTTGAAGTCATTTGTGAGCAAAAAAATGTATTTTAAACAACAAAAAATCACAATTTTAAGCAAATTGTATAAGCAGGATTGGTGAAAAAAATTGTTCATCTCTGTATAAATTAAAAATAGATCATTCGTAGGTATTAGATTCCTACATGGAGAAATAGACGACGAGATCACCGAAATGGAGACACCGACAACTTCCCTCTCTTGACGCGACCGTCTCCTGTCACGGCTCGGCTCTCCGAGGAAGCGATCGACGCTCTGGCGGTCAGACACCCAAGCATTGCGGTTGCCTTTCATCGGCCCCCACACGTATAAAGGCTCCATCTAACCTCGCCGCCTGCGCGCGGTTTGTCTTTGAGCGGGTATTCGAGGCATCGTGGCCATATGAGATCTGCACTGCGCAAGCTGTGGAGCACTTGGGCCGCCGATGCCGCCTGTCGAAATGTGAGGGCGAGGAAAGCGACCAATCAACGCATCTTTAAGGTAATAATGATTCTTGCACGAAGAACGATTGAGTTTAGGGTTTGCGGCGGTATTCTTGTAGCGGCGTCCGGCGGAGATCCATCCCCGGCTGCGATCCCGAGTTGGTGTACGACCACTGCAGATCCTCTAAGATAGTCTAACTTTCTGCTTGTTGATTGGATCCTCTTCAATTGTTCGCTTTTAATCTGATTTCCTTCTGTGGTAGAACCCTGCTCCTTTCGATGGGTCTTTAACAGGGCTTCTCTCTAAGAGCCCTTGGTAAAGTCGAGATCAAAATCTTCTTCTTCGAGTCCTTGTAAAAAGTAGCGACTTACGGATGTCTACCTCTAACTTCTTTAAATACGATAGAATGCCGATGATTCCTCTTTCATTCTTGAGGGAGCGCAGTGGGGCGGTCCTGCGCCCCAAGGGTTTTTCCTGCAAGGCCCGCTAAGGGCACCCACTTCTTCTGCTGATACCTATGGAGAGCTCCCAAGCCGTGGGTGGGGTGGAGAAGAAGTTCCTTCAATAGAATAACCACAGACTTGGTAGGGTATGCTCAGGGAAAAAGGCTCACATGCTGTGATTCAATGATATTTTAGCACGATGCGAAATGTTCTGGTGGGTTCATTCCACTTGGACAAGCACAACGAAGATCATTTTTGACATTCCAGGAAGCACTGTTTTCATTCTGGCTCGACGAGGATTATCGACACTACCGGTGGTCCGCGGTTAGGGCAAGGGCGAGCTTTCTTCAGCCCACTGGTTTCCGGAGGACTTCGATCCCCTCCTGTGGGTCATCTTTAAACAAATCTGTGGCCATTTAACCTGCTTTGCTCACCTTTGGCATACTGGGTTTAGAAACGTGGGAACACTCTAAGCTCACAACCTGAGATCCGTCTGCAAAATTCCTAATTATCTACACCTACGGTATAATCTTGTGCAAAAATTGATATCGACGAAGGAATTAGGACATATCATTCTCGGGGGTTGAGGGATTTCTCACAGCTCGGCCTCTGACTATGAGAACACAACTTTCGGCCATAATGCTGTCATTGAATGAGCACTCTTGAGAACTCATGCTCCAATTTCTGGTAGGTCATAAATATAGGTATACTACTTAAAACCAAAGTTAAGGGTTGGAACCTTGAACCCCCGGTAAGAGGACGTTGACTTCGTGACTCTAAAGAAAGAAGATAGTGATTGGAAGCTGAAAAGATTGGAACTCGGCAACAACCGCCCCCTACGGTGTCTGAGAAGCCTGTCTCCTAAGTTGTTCCAAAAATGCCGCACTCTCAATTCCTCAAGTTCGGACAAAGACACTCCTCTTTGAGGCTTGATGATCTGTGATGGTCTGTCCCAAAACATGAACCCGATGGTTGGTCAAGTGGTCAACGAAAAGGAAAGGTGGCATTATGTATGTTTGTCTTGGCTAGGCTTTTAGTCTTTCTGCAGTCAATACATTTCCTGCTACTTTCATGTAACTTTGTTCTGCTATTCTTTCAGGTTCATGAGCAAATAGCATTGCGTCATCTGTTTGGTGTTTTGCTGTAGGCTATCGACAGCTATTCTTCTTGTGTATCTTCGCTTTCTTGTGCTAGGTTAGTACGGCATGTCTAAGTTGGCTTCGCTCTTGTTATGTACGGGAATTAAGCTCTCAGTGGTCTTCTGGGCATCAACCTTTGTAATTTCATGTTCATTTGATGCTTTTAATACATTTATTTTACAAAAAGAAAAAAATAGATACATTAAATAATTATTGAATAATTAAAAATATTATTCTATAATACTAAGTATTTATTCAAAAATATTAACTAATTAAAATTTTTCAATATTTATTCATTAATTAATTTTAAATAAGTTTTAAAAATCAAATTTTTTTAATAAAAAATTTAGATTTAATAATAATTATTAAATAAAAAAATTATATTAAAATTTTATTTTGAAATAAAAAAATTAAAAATTTTAATTTAATTGTAATAATTATTAAATTTATTACGGATGTTACATAATAATTCATTCGAAACCATGTGTCTCACGGAAGTAACCAAGGTTAGAGAAATTCACTTAAAAATAAGAAGTTGATGGGAATAAAGGTAAACTCTCTTGAAAGCCATAAGTATGACATATGCTGGCGAAACCTCAAAGTCAAAGGAACGAGAATATTAATAAATGAGAATCTCATTCTAGAAGATCAAGCGAGAATTAAGAAAGGAGGTTCAAAAAAGGTGAAAGAAGCTAGGAAGGAAGGAAAATGAAAGATATTCAGAGAAATAGGAAAGTCATTATTTGAGATAGAAACCAAAAAGACCGTGACAACAACAATTCAACATGCTTCTGGTTTTCTTTTCTGCATTTATTTGTGGCTTTCCATAAAACAAAGACCCCAAGCTAGGTTGGATCAAATGGTATTGATATTATGTTCTTGGTGAAGGCAGGGCATAAAGAATCTGGGTCCCTAACATGAATGGACAACCATGGGTAAATGCTACTTGGAACTAGCTTATTCCATAGTGAAGGCAACAACAAAGGCACAACTTGCTACATTAAAGAGAACATCTCCCCCATGCTAGGATTTGTAAAAAGACCCTTTATTATTATTTGGATTGAGATTATTGACATTAATGGTAAAAAGATACCATATAGCAATCTGTTATTTCCCCCCATTGGTCTAACTATAAGAAAAAATAATCTGAATAAAAATAGTCCATACAATGGTTTGAAAGATGATGTTTCTTTAAGGAATGAAGGTATTAATAACTTTTAATGGGTACAACACAAGCTCGAACTTCAAGCAACTTGACTGTTCTTCTACGTAATCATTCCAACCCAATCCTCTTTGGTTGAACGAATACCTTTTTGGCTGGTGGTGAAAAGGAGCTCTAAAGACCTGGGGGGATAATTGGTTTGGTTGAAGCATTTGTCCGTCTATAGTTCTCGGAATCCTGTGAATTAAAACGGTCTAAAGAAGTAGCCGAATTCTAGCAGGATATTTGCATCCATGGGCTTGGCAGGGAGCGTGATGAACTATAACTGGCCCCAGTCTCCCTTTATAAAAGCAGTAATAAATTTTAACATCTTAGACGATACATGAGCCTAACTATGATCTTGCATACCTTTACCCATAAATCTCAATTTCTTCATGCATAGAATCCAATGAAGGTCATATACTCAAAACCGCTTAATCTTTGATAGAAATAAAAACAATCTCTTCATGAATTAGAAAACTAATTAGCTGCTATCTAGGTAGACAACATAGATAAGCCTCTACCATAATTTTACTACAAACCTCTCATATTATAGTATTAAGTTCTCAATTAAAGTCTCGTAATAAAACTAATAATATAATAACGATATAAAAAAGATTGTAAAAGTGCGAGGAGAAATTAAGGAAGAGTATTGATGAATCTCTCGGTTTAATAAGATAAAAATCTTCTAGAGAACCCTAACTACGAGGAGAAATATATTCATAAAGAAAAGACATGTTACCTCTCGGAAGTGTGGCTCCTAAGGAAGTGTGGAGGCAAATTCTAACTTCTAGAAAAACCAAAGACAATAGAAAATTGTTTTCTGCTTGTTGGAAATTCCTGTCTTAAAGGCACAACAGATCTTCGAATGCCGGGGGATTTTGAGCCTATAAGCCAGAAAGATTTTTTTCAATAGAGAACATTGATTTTTAGGGTTTAAACGCACGGAAAATGGGAAAGCTAAAGACATTGAAGGTTACCAGGCATAAATCTTAAAAATTCGAGTCTGTCCTCCCGCTAACCACATCCAGAAGCTGCAACAGCGGTGACAAGGGTTCATAAACATGGTGCAGGGCCTCATTATCCTATTTTTTAAGTGGGGGATACAAATAACCCCCACTATTGTAGACAACTATGATCAACCCTCTCTTATCCAAGTTATGTGGTATTATTTTTGGAAAAGAAGTTGAGCATTTGGCTTGAAAAGTGAAGGTAAGTGTGCTAAATCCAAGTGGGTTTCAGAAGCCAACGTAACAGCGGACCCCTCATTACGCTTGGAATGATGGCAAGGAATCCCAAACACGCTACGAAATCAGGCAAATAACCATTATTCCTACTACTTTTTTTGATATGTAAAAGCACGATTTTGAAAAGTGGTGATGGGAATCACCTATTTTATTTTTGACACTACAATATTTTTAATTTTTTCATGCTAATTTTTGAAATGCCATTGATGCGGCCTTGATAACTTTTTTTAGGTGGTGATTTCATGTTGGTAATAAAACACAAAAATTAAATAATTAAAATATATATATATATATATATATATATATATATATATATATATATATATATATATATATATATATATATATATATATATATATATATATATATATATATAAACAATACAATAAAAATGTAAAAAAAACAAAAAATTAACTACGTAAAAATAAAGAATTTAATAAAAAATCAATAAATAAAACACAAAAATATTCGAAAAAGTGTATCAAAAGAAATGACAAAATTTGAAAAAAAAACAAAAATTAACCAAAAAAAGAAAAAAAACTTATCAAAAACATTTTTTTCTAAATTCATTACCATATAGTACAAAAAATAAAATAAAATAAATAAATAAATAAATTTTATTAAAACTAAAATTTAGATAAAAAAATAAAAATAGAAAAAATAAAATAAAAAAATAATAATAATAAGATACAAATTTTTAAAATTAACAAAAAACAAATTGTTAAAAACAAAAATTAAAATTGAAAAAAAGAGTGAAAATAAAAGAATTAAAATTAAAAAAACTATCATTTTAAAAAACAAAAGAAAATGATCAGCAATAATTAAAAAACAAATATCCATAAATTCTTTATCATTGAAACAATTTATAAATTTTAAAAATGAAAAAACTAAATAAACTAAAATTAAAAAATAAATAAATAAAATTAAAATTTAATAATTTAATAAATAAATTTTAAATTTTAAAAAATAATTAATCCGAAATATTAAATTTAAAAACAAAAATTATTAAAACAAATTAAATTTAAAAATAAAAAAATTGAATTATTAATTTTTTGAATTTAAAAAATAAATAAATAAATAAATCGAATTAAAAATAAATATTAAAAATAAAAAAAATAAAAAATAAAAATAAAAAAAAGAAAGAAGATTGTTTGATCTTGGTGGTAACCGCCCGATCGACCTCACTTGGGGTGAGTGAGCGAGCTGACATTGAGCGAGCGACGATTCGAGAATCGCCCCTCCGCCGCCGATGTTCCGGTTCCGAGGAGTGCCTTAGCGAAGGCCGATGGGAAATCTCCCTCCCGCCGGCGGAAGCCCGGAATTCGGGGTTACTAAGATCGGTCCCTGGATCACCCTCCCGCCGCGGGCGGATGCGGGAGTAGCCTCTCTCGCGGTGGAGGGCTAATTCGGGGAATCGCCCTCCGCGGCCGGAGGGGGTCGATTCTAGGAATTTCCCTCTCGCGGCAAAAAGGCAGGCCGAAATCGCTCTCGCCGCGGGGCTGATTGCGAGAATGAGCACTCGGCAGCGGGGGCCGATTCCGGTCGACCTCGGCCCGTTCGAAATGGGCCTCGCGCGGGAGCGGTTCCCGAAGGGCCCGGCGCGGGAGGGCGATTCCCGAATCGGCTTTGAGGAATTACTACAGAGGTGGCCTCCCGCCGCCGGGCCAGTTCTTGGACACATGAGCCGACATCGGGTGCCACCTTGGGCAGGAGGCGGGTCAGCGAGCGCCACACGATCAAAAATTTCTTTTTTTAATAATTTTTAATATATATATATATATATATATATATATATATATATAATAATTTGATTTTTGTTTGCTGAAATTCAATTTTTTTTAAACAGTTTTTATATTTGAATAATTTTAATTCATTTTTTTGTTTTAATTTTTTTTCTAAATTTTATTAATAAGTTTTTATTAAATTTTGTGTTTTTTATTTAATTGTTTTTTCATTTTTTTTATTATTAAATTTTATGTTTAGTTTTTCATTTAATTTTTAAAATTTAATAAATTTTATTATTTTTTTGTTATTAGAATTTTATTTTTTTTAATTTTGCCCCCTCTCCCCCACCCTATTTGGCATAAGCAGGCAGAAGTTTGTTTAGAGGGAAGCGAGGATGTTTGACACGATCTTGGTGGGATAGTCATCATCCTTCTTCTTTATGATAATGATATTTTCTTCTAGCAATGTGCCCATCGGTCTTGATAAGCAACTTGGAATTCTTAAGATTCTTTGCTCTACCATGGGTATGTCCTTCACTGTGACAAACAAAAGTTATGATTATCAAATCCAAGAAGGACAGCTTCAATTTTATATGACAATGGCCTTGGATGAAGTCTCTTCTTCGAGCACACAGGAATTGATATTCATCATGACTCCATTTGGAACTATGGCATTCAAAAAAAGGATTAATGGGGGGTGGAAAGCTTATTTTTTGTGTTGAAAAATAGTTGTGAAATAAACAACCTGTAATGTAGGACTAGTAATAGTTTTCTTTGAGCTTTAGTCACTCACCATTGTCTTATGGATGTGAGGTTGGGGTTGCAGCATCTCCAAAGAATCTGTGGAGAAATATGAAATCAAAATGCTTTGTATGTATAACCTTAAAATTAAAAGAAATACACAGTATCCTACTCTCCTTATAGAATGGGTCTTTCCCCTATCGATAGCCTAGCTATAACTGGGCATACCTTCACAAACACAAGCTCAATAGCATATGGAAACCATAGACTTCCTAAGCTAGCTTTAAATTCAATACAAAACCACATGAGGCTTGGCAAGGTTGGTATAAAAGACACTAAGGCACAGATTTAAACCATTTGGATATAAGTGAGGCAATATTTGCATTAGAACATTGACATTATTGTTACTTCTAAGTTCAAAGAGAAATGTGGTGTGAAAGAACTAGCATCTAAAAAAAGAAAATTAGATATTATAGGGGAGAATTCATGAACCCACACAGAAAATGAAAAATGTCTCTCTTGTTTTTTATTAGCTCCAAAGAAGAAAGTTAATATAGCCAATAATAGAATAGGCTCCACAATGAGCAATTGGTTAGACAGTTTCCCACAAAAACACCATGGATGGAAAGGATCTGTAGTATCTCTGTAGAGAATATGAACATCGAGGATGAAAATCACTTCCTCTTGGAGTGCCTTTAGCAGTACAACGACATTAGATGTAAATTTAAAAATTAAGTTAGTGAAAGAATGTTATCTAAGTTCGGGTTTTTTAGGTGAAGTTTAATTAATATATATTTTTAATAAGTCTTTTAATTAAATTCAAGTCAAAAGGTGTATGTTTTTGTTGTTTTAATACTTTAATTTTCAATTATCTTTTGGAAAATAGGATGATTGGTAAATTTATCAACACAAAGAAACAAGATTTGGGAAATGAATATCATTTTAATTATTTTCAATAAAATAAACTTTTTTAATATATATATATATATATATATATATATATATATATATATATATATATATATATATATATATATATATATATATATATATAATGAAATGTAATTTATAGTAAAAAATCATGTTGAAATTAAATAAATCCTTTAATTGGGTGGTCATGTACTTGAGTGAAGGTAGTGGGATACTACAACTATCATCACATTTTTTAATAATATTGTGAATTAACATTATCAATTAATTCATTATTGTATGAATCATTTAATTGTGGTATTCTAATTAATTATCGTTCATTATTACGACATGGTTTTTTCATATCTTTGCTTTAAGTTTCTACATCGTCACTCCATCTGTAACCTAATGTTTTCATCATACTGTTGTTGGGGTTGAAAAGTATGAGTACGCACAACCTCACCACCCTCCCTGCTATTTTTGTGACTATTTGAGAAGGAGGTGTCATCACTGCATATTTTCTTTCCCAAGGAAACTTAGATCCACCTCAAGCCTTGGTGCTTCTGTTACAAAATTTATTCGGGATAGCTAGGAATAATGATGGTTCACCATTTAACTCATGGTCCTGGTTTTAGTTCCTCAACCTTGCATGTCAGTAAATACGACCTCCTCATTGAAGAATCACCTCATCCTTCTGGCTCCTTTGAACTTGGTAGTTACAAAAACTCAGAATGAGGTAAAAATATTACATATGGTTATTTGAGTGTCTTAATCCTCGAGGATTTTTCCTTTACTCTCTCTCTTTGGGAGCCTCTATGTTTCTTTATTTTCATCCATTGCTACTTTAGAATTTTCTCTTATGGTGGTTAAAATAGCGCACCACCCTCCTTTTTCCTTGTTCTGAACATTTCTATGACCTTCTTTTCTGCGCATATACTAATAGCTTTGCATCAGTGTTCACTCCTCATTCATATATAACATCTAATGAATTTTTTCATCACTTGGAATATAGTTCACTTTGCTCCTATTTCCTTGCTTTGTACACCTTACATGATCTCTTGGATTCTGCTCTAATCATGCTTAACATGCCTAGAGAGTGAATGAGGACTATGGTCATCTATTTAATCATAGCATGAAATTTTTTTCTACGTTATCTAAATTTTATTGTATTGGTTAGTTTATTCAATATCATAAAGGACTATCTAGATACATTTTTATGTTGAGCCAACATGACCAAATGGATAGATTCAGCCGTTCATGAAGTGTTGGTTGTTTCATGTATACAACTATAAGTGTATACTTAAACTTAAAACACACTCTGACAGGGCAAAATTGATACCTTTATATTATAGATCTTCAATAGAGCATAAAATCCCTATGTTGACGAGAATAACATAAATAGGCTGAAGCTTGTGAATGAATACTTATGCACAACTCAATGAAAAATTTGGTTGAGAACCATGATATGGATATGGAGCACCATGATTTGGTGCACAGCAGAAACTAAAACATATTCAAACCATCCTTCATAAAGAAAGGATATTCTAGAAGAGTATTAAGCTTATGTTTTGTTACTGTCATGCATTCTGTACTTTAACAGACCTCTACAACTTTAACCCTTGAGGACAACAAACACCTCCTCTGTGACTTGGTTCCTTTTAAGACCATGTCAATTAAGGATCAATCGCTTACGCCATACATTCCCAATATTATAGTGTGCCCTCTGCTCAATGCCCCACGCCTGAGCTACCTAAATTTTGTTATTCTATTCCACACCTAGAGGGAAATCTGTATCCCAAATTATAAATTTTAGCTTTTATTTAATTTAAAGTGTGTGTAATCATGTTGATAAGTCATTTAACGAGCTTTAAACCTCCAAAATGAAAGAAAAAAATAATAAATTTCATTTTTATGGTGTTCGTAAATTCTTAAATCATTGAAGGCTACATTGTTTCTAGATACACCCATAAATTCTAGAAGGCTATTAATGAGTCAGCAACAACAAATTAAGAAAAAAACATTTTTTGAAATATATCTCATTATAATTTTCCTACCATGAGGTGAACTCTGAAGAAATTTTTTCATTTTAAAAATTTTAAGATATGGAGAAACACATCCAACAGAAAAATTTACAGTATATGAACACTATATAATGTAGAAATATCTAAATATATTAAAGTGGTGATGGGATATGCCTAAAACAAAATATTAAATCAATCTACAATTCCGAAACTGGTTGCTCCCAGACAATCACACAACGAGTAAGATCGAAAATCTCATCATTCCAACACAAAGATGTATTCACAGGAAAGAAACCTCAGCTACTATATATTGTACATAGATTCATTATCACAAACGTGATAAATATTCCTTCACAAGAAAAGAAATTTACATGATCTCTTGACTTTCTCACCCCAGTTGGGAAAAAATGGGTCCAATATGCAGCAATTCTCTCAGCAACATGTAAACCAAATATTTTCTTGTGCATTGTTTGGAGAATTTGTAAGCCTATTAATTGTAAAATTTCAAGAATTGATTGTGAAATTAACTTGAAGTAAACCCCCACTATGTGTAGCCACATAAAGTCAAGATCATGAAACAATATAATGTTGTTTGTTAAATAAACCTGTGGTCTATTGTTTGTCCCATAAATCCAGAAAAATCGGTCCAATAACCAACAATTATCATCACGCACGACTGTCTACTTGTATAGTTATTGGAGGAATTGTGGCCCACATGTTCTGGAAATTATTAAATAATTTGTTGTGGAAAGCCAACTAAAAACATGAGCTGTTATCGTAGGCACCAGCACAATTTTCACAATTAACCAAACTGATAGGTATAAATACATTTCGCCCAACACTCAATGAGCATTCCTTGAAACAGAAGTAAACACGCTATTTGCAATAAATTGTCGATTAACTTATTTCACTACTTGTGAATTAGTTATATTTAGTTTCTTGGACATATACTAACTCATCTCTAATTTATAACTAATTAAAACACTGCTTTATCAGAATTAATTGATTTAGCAGGTAAAACCTCTTCAAATAACTAACAATGGACCTAAAGCACAAAGCCCTACATGCACTCTAGGCACCTCATCAATTTAATGAGATAACTAAGTATTCATTAATTAGGTTAACTGCTTCTAAGTCATCATGTGATGGAATTACAATTTTACTTCATTTAATTAAGAATTAAATTAAAAAGCCCCCTTAAGTGAAATTTATTTTCCATTTCAACACTCCTCTCAACCAAGAAATGAATTGTTTTTCTACCTTTATCGCCTCTGGAACTCAGAATTTTCCTCTGTGATTACTTTGGTCAAGTTTTGCATCATGCTCCTCAGGAGATAACACTCTAATGACATAATCCCTCTTGCTTCACACCACGGTCTCTAAGATGGTGATATTGGATGTCAATATTGTTGGACTGTCATGAAAAACTATATTAACCAAGAGTTTGATGCTTTCACAGTTGTCAAAATATATCACCATCGGATCATTGTTGACCAAACAATTAAAAAGTATCTTCTCATCCCGGATAGCCTCACATGATGCACAGCTGACACGATATACTATGTCTATTGAACGGGTAAGTAAATATTTAACTTTCTCTTGTACCAAGAAATTTTTAGTAAGTTCTATGCTAAAAATACCCCTTAAAGTACTCTTCTAATAGATGGGATTCTATGATATTAATGGTAGTATGAAAATTCACTCCTCTTCCTCTGTACCATATCCCCTTTCTTATTCCTATGAGTTATCTCAACACACTTCTGTACACCTTCAAAAAATATTGGTAGTCTTGCTTATAAATTTTGGAATAATATGGTTAAATGCATAGAATATTTCATCACGTAAATTCTGGAAATACACTTCGTTAAGAACCCACAAACTACCTAAAAAAACATCTACTACTTTATACCTAAAAATACCACTTGCCATCCTCCACTTCTTCGGTTTCCACTTTAAAGTCTCCTTGGGTTTGATTTCCTCCTTCATGGAACTTCACAGGGATATTGTTTGGAAAAAACTCCTAAAGTTAAATAACTCCATATCTATTTTCCATAATACAATCCCATAAAAATGGTGCAAGATCCCCATAGCTTATCAATTCTCTTCCAAAGTGATCACTTTGCAAAGTTTAATGAAGGATATACGTCACATGTTGGTATTAGACTAGCCATAAAAATACAATAATACAAAAAATCTTATGTCTGCAATATGATGGGTTACCTTATTCTTCACTCTTGGTGGAAATAAAACCCATAGAAATATTTTTGGATCTGCAGTGTACCAATGAGGTGTTTGGCAAAACCCATACAATTCTCTCTTCGATTCGCACCACATCATGACTCAACATACAGGTCTCAGAACCTTGGGTTCTCCAATGTGCACCAATTTACGTAATCACCCCATTGAGAAGGGTTTTATTCCATCATTTCATATGTAACATCCACATCTACCAAGGGTGAGATGGATACGATAGGTATGAGTACTGTGCAGTAGGTGCAAAAGTATCATCTGCCCAGTCCTCCACCCCTCATAGAAACCTCTAGCCAAAAACCTAACCTTGTAATTCTCATGTTACATATGTCACATCTTTCACCTTGTAGATCACCCGGATCTACAAATGACTTCCTCTATAAATTATTTTTGACGTGACAACTTCATGCATTTTTTTTCAGTAGTAGGGTCCTTTCTCAACCATGTCACTCCCAAACATTGTTCGCTACACTACTTCATCAAAATAGGGATAGTGTACCATGTCTGCCTTTTCTCACATAGTCCATGTACCTAGTATGTTATGTTGGGGACACTTTTTATGAATGCTACTGTGATGTGGGGGGATCCCATGTTCTCTCTCACATCCTTCAACCTATGGATCTCTCAGATTTTTCTTCTTCACTCCTATTGTTGGATGGCTCTCCATGGTGGTTTATTACTCCCTATCTCCTCTTCTTGTGTTTTCTCTACGTATTCGTTCTTCTTTGGGTGAGCTCTGAACATACTCATTGAAGCTCCCTCTCAAGGGAAATTCACATAATTTTATTCATCACATTTCACACATCTCTGCCCACAGCTACCATCTTAATTGGAAAGTACGATATTTTTGAGGCCTATCGGTGTACTCAAAAAATACCACGACTCAATTGTTGGCTCTAGCTATATTTGGTCACATGGAAATAAACTAATAGACAAAAATTTTTAAACAATGACCATCAAATCTCTTACCAGAAAAGAAAAACTTCCTCATATACACATCCCAGTACTCCAAGTGATGACTTTTCTTTGCACAAACCGCACATGATGCTTTCACCACGGATACGACGGCAACCTTGATCATAAACATAGCTCATTATTTCCAATAGTTATGTTCTTCCTTTCTGCCACTCCATTCTATTGTAGGTTGTGAGGTGCTATCGAGTTCCCTTTGAATTCATTTTGGAGAAGCATAAAATTTCTTGAATTACTTGGGAACATATTATCTGCAATTTTTTCTCTTACAAGAAGCCTTCACCTTCTTTCTGGCCTCTTTATCGATAAGTTCCTTGAACTCAAAAAACTTGAATGTAATCTTCCTTTTGGATTAAAGAAAATAAAGCACTTTCATTGAAAATCATCTACAAAAATAACTTATGCCTCTATTCTGCTGTGTAATTTTATGAGAATGGTCCACACATGTTAGAGTGAACTCTAAGAGCGCGCCTTTTCTTAGTTTCCTTCTAGTGAAAGGTGGATTTGGTATACTTCCCAATGTACACTTTTTTTGTGTATCTCTATTTCCAAGTGCACCATTTAGAAATTTGTTCCATGGATTTTTAAAAGTACCATTTGTTTATGGCCCAATCACCTATGCCATAAATAATCAATGTCTCACCTCTACACCTTCTCTTATTTTATGCTACGTTGGCTAAGTATTCATCCAATTTGTAGAGTTGTTCTCGAACTGGTGCTACTGTCATGGATTTGTGACAAAACCTTTCCTTCTTGAATATCACATCACAAGCATGATCTTCCAACATAGAAACATAAACAAATCCTTATTTAAACTAGGAACATACACATGACATATTTTAATATTGTGGGATTAGTTGACTCTCTACGAAAAGTAACTATACTACATTGGTAGTGTTATGCCACTCCCATCATCTCTCATCTCATTTTCATACAGGGATACCTCTCCCCGATGCTACCCTATAAAAGTGTTTGTTTTCGTTCTTGTCGAACCAAATCCTGTCTAGGTACCATACATAACCCTTGATGTGATGACACCATACATACAGTGAGGTGAAATCCATTGTGAAATTGAAAAGTATACATCTGTTCTCTCTTGATGACTTCTTGTTGGTATTCTTCGCAGGGACAATTTATGGCATGGTGTCCAAGCTCATGACAATGGAAACATTTTGCAACTTCAACCAAGTCTCACCTCTTCTTTTCCTTCTTGGACTCTTGGTTGGAATGGGACACCTTATATTTCTTGCTTTATTTTTCCTTTCAGGACAAAACCTGGTCTATATATCTGTCAATATTTGATGTGGATCTGTCTAAGTTCTCTACAAAATATCTTCTTGTATGATAAAAACACAATTCCTCCCACTCTAGCAACTTCTCCTTCATTCTTGCAGTCTTGACAGCTATTCCACTCTTCCGGAAGTCATAAATTTCTATGATACAAAAATAATCTTGGGCAATTTATTTTTAACACTTCCAAAATCATCTAGATATTGACATGAACTTCTTCAAGTATTTATAGGTCTGTCATCCTTCTCTATCTTGATCTTTTTGAACTTGTATTTTGATGGCGGTTTTTATGGTCACTACTGTTGCAGTATTATTGGTGCATATGTAAAAAATCACACCAACAAGGGATGTGGTCTACCAGCAATTTATTAGTAACAGTTCAAAAGTGGATTCAAGAAAGAAAAAAGCTAGAATCAATAAGCATGCTAGATAGAGAAATAGCACATATATAAACTAAGAACTAAAAAAATAAACACGGCTCAAAGAGTCAAATGAAAACAAGCAACTGAGCTGTTAGCTCTGGGCCTCTTCATGAACAACAGTAGTAATATGATTGAAAATTGCCCTATGCCAAAGAGGGCCCCTAGACTATGGTTCTAGGTCTTAATGCAAGGATGTTTTATGCAAGATGCCCATAAATTAAAGGTCTCTATCTCTCTTGTGTTGGACTGAACATTGGGTGGCAGCAATTAGTCCTCTGTCTTCAGCTTTGGATCACACACTTTAATATTGCTTGGAAATTTTGGCGACTATGTGATGTGTTCTGATTCTTCATCTCATGGTGTGATATTATGTAAGGCTTTCAGAAATCCTCCCTTCCTCTCTTGGTACATGAGGATGAGTGACCCTAGAGGGTTATGGTTCCTTTGTGTGCTCAAAATATTCATTGTATTCACATAATTTGCCCTGAAGCGTTGATGGCTATCCTTGGGCAGTTCAAGTAAGGCATCACTTGTCCTTTTCTTTGTGTGATGGGATAAACATTTTCCACTCCCGGAATTGCCGCGCATATTAGAAAAAAAGGAATAGAAAGGCACTCTTCACGAAGAGATTATGTGCACAAGGGTGTCATTTAGGACTAGTTCAAATTTGATTTCCTAGGACCTTAGAGATTTTTAAGTACTTGATTGTGTGTCTTCGCCTATCACGGTCTTTTCTGACATTAATTATTCATCTTTTTTTACAACACCGATTTTCTAAGCTAATAGCAACTTTATTCATTACTCAGCTATCCAGAGCCTTCCCTCATAGAATATGGGTGCAACTCTCCATGGATATTTGAGAAAATATGATCTTGAAATCACTTTAATAAGATCATTATTATCTTTGCCATTATTCTTCGTTAATAGAAGTTTAGCATGTCTATATGAACTAAGAATATCACTATATGAATGCCTTGCTCTGGCCTGTAAACAACACCTTCCATATAATATTGTGCTTTTTAATTGAAATTTCCCTCGAGTTCTGTTAAGACACTCAAGCCATTGAAAAAAATCTTAATCATGTTGGTCCTGAAAGAATAAATTTTTTTTCAAATTTGATATACTTGTTATTGGATTCTCTAGTCATTTTCTGCTCTTTCTGCTATACATGAAAATATAAAAAAATACATTCAAATTATCTAGTGACAGAAATAAAACAAAATATTTGAAACAATACCCAATTTCTGAGAAACAAATTCGATCGCACGATCACATAAGAAAGTAAGAGAAAGAAATCATGTCAAACGCACCGAGAATATTTATACGGGGAAATAAAATTGGCTTCTTGATGTGTGTATTTCATAAAAATTCATGTCATGAAACAATAGGAATGCTATTTCTTTTATAAGAAACCTTTGATTCTGCAGTCTAGGGAAAAATTAGTTGATATTACTTAATTCCAAATATCATGTATTAATACTTTAATACACATTCTTGGAAGAGGAATTTTGGCCCTATTAATTATAAATTCCCAATAATTTTGACTGTATACAGTACTTCGAGGAAACCTCATGATATAGTGGATGACACATGCAATTTTCTGCTTATAAATTTGATAGTTGTCTTACTTTTAACTTTGATTTCAACTAGGTCTTCCTTAAAAGTGACATGCAACAACTATCTATGAATTAAGATTTAATGATTGACCACTACTTGTCAATTAAATGTGTAATTCTTTAAAATATTATCATAAACTCATATATTAGTTGTAACTAGTTAAATTGATTTTAACTCAATTAATAGAGTTAATTAATTACAACAAAATAACAATAAGCTGACCCCCCTAAGTTAGGAAGGGCTCTTCTGTGCTACTCGTGACCCTCAATTTTGAATTTATTGAGATAAATAATTATTTACAACAGTTATTGTCCAAGGTTGTTGGTCATGCTTGATGGAATTATAATTTTTACTTCCAAAATTTAATTTAGGAAAGAATTAAATCGACCTTTAATTACATCATTTCTTGTTTCCATTTATTGTAGAAAGGAATATTTAATATATTTCTCTTATTTATTGTAAATAAGACACCTCAAAGGACCTTAAATACCCCTCTTTCCCAAGTGTCCAGGTAGTCCAAAAATTTTTGTACGGAGACCAAACCAACAAAGAATTTCTTTAGATTGGCATTGCTTTCATATGTTTGTCCAGGCCATGATCTTGGGGGATTTTGTTGAAGAAAGTGACATAAAAATTCCTTTAAAAATGATAGAGAATGTTTCCTTGGTAAATGTTCTCTCTATACTACAAACAATAATGATACCTACAATCACCAAAATTAACAAGCCAATCAATGTAAGTTTGTGAGAATACTATGATGCTTGACCTATCTCATTTCCTTAGAATGTCTGTCAGTGTTGATTTTCTGAGCATAGAATAATTCCCTTAGAACTAGAAACTACATAATTACATTTCAAGGTATACTTATCCATTGTTCGTCCCTCTTTAATTGGTATTTCTTCATAGGATTCCAAAAAAGTTAGAGTTTATCGAAAGCAATTTCCAAAGTGGGTAGTACAAAATACCATACTCATAAGGGCTTGAATTCATACAACAAAATGAACTTTTGAAAGGATAATTGTTCATAAGACACCTTCATCAATCTTCTTCCCTAGCAATGAACTTCCATGCTAAATTTTCTCCTATTACTTAGTTCATAAGAATAGGTTTCTAATGTAGAGCCTAGGGATTTTTGGATACTTGACTATTTTCCAATTTATCATATTGAACTATACAATTCCCCCATTCCTAAAGGAACTGTGGTTGAAGTTGCCATCATAGAACAAACACTTTGTAGGGAAAGGAGGAAATTAATTCATGGTACAAGGGTAATTCGAAGAACTACACTTTAACACCAAGTGCATAAAACTAAGTTGATCCATTGGTCTCCAATGGGAATAAATTTAATTTTAAGTTTGATGATAAAATCTTCATGATTTCAACGAATATGATTTTAAATAAAATAAGAATCATAAATATTTAAATTCTTTTAAGTTCATTTAGAATCACATAATAAGTTCTATTTATTATTTTATTGTAGAGAGGATGAATTCATAATAAATATTGATTTTCTAAAGTTTTAGACCTCTGTGTGTTGTGTGTGTTAGATACATATATATATATATGTAATAAAAAATAAATAAATAAGTATTTATAGAACAATGACTTAAAAATTAGACTCTTGGGTAAAACCCTTTACATTACACAAATGAACAATTTATTAGGTGATTCGAATTCAAAAAACCTGTTATATGTCAGACCTGCTAGGTCACAATATAATTAAGTCATTGTAACAATAATAATTTAAAGAACACAAAAACAACAGTGGGCTTCTATAGGGCACAATAATAACAATATGAGGACTAAATAGGCACCAAAAAAATAACAATAAAGGGATACTAAAAATAACAATAAGAGAACCTGTTAATATCAAGGACATAACATTCCAGGGTGTGGGTGTTGCATAAAGAAAATTTGGTCACAATTAATTTGACAAGGAGACTGTGTATTTGTTTATCAAACCACTTGTGCTTCGTTCGCTTATGGTATACAACATTAAATACTGTTAAGAATGCTCTTTACTATTGTCCCATAGTCCTGTAATCTTGTGTGCATAGAAATTTCATGAGAATGGCGCCTCCTCATATCTCACCTTCGATCGCACTCTGTTGGCCGACCTTCCTTTTTTCTTCCGCCTCCACTTGGATTCTCTGCGATTCGTGTAAGCGATCGGCTCTGCGTGGCTGACTATCGGTCTTTGCACTACGATCACAGGGTTCAATTCTCCTACGCCTTGGCCTAGCTGTCTTCCTGCTGGTACGCACAAGTTCCTTCCTTCCCCTTTCAAGGCTCACCTTCTCATTTCATTTTATCCATTTGAAGGATGAAATACGGTGCCACCATCACGAAAATATGGTAAGGTGGAAAGCAGCAAAGGTGACCCGGAAGGCATACCGATGATGGTTCGAAATTAGCCATCTCGACCCGAAGGCAAGCCAGGATATCCAACGCCTGCTGTGATGTTGCGGTTTCGTCTTCCACGATGAGCCATGAATAAACAACGATTACTGCCAACAATCACGGTTGTGCAAGAAGGAGAGCATCTTGTGATGCAATGATCTCCCGCCGTGCGAAAGAAGGCGAGAAGTCCACCATCTTGAACAAACCTCCCGGAGTTGCTTGAAGAAATCACCCTCGATCGAAAAATAATGTACGAGGTGCCGGGAGTGATAGCTACGACTCTCCCTCATCGAAAATGATGGCTCTAGGCGCCGAAGGACTCGGACTTGAAAATTTCACCTCTCCCTCCTCATATGATTTCCTGTGGCTTGAAAACGAAAGAAATAGGCAGCGACTAGGACAAAGAAGGTTGTAGTTGCCCAATTATGGAATAAATCCACCCTAGCTATGACTAGTCTCATGAGTTCTCTTATATTTTTTTGGTGTTTTTCGGATGTTTCCAGAATTAGTGTATTGTCGACAATTTAGAATTAATGTTCTGTTACACAATGAATTCTGGTTATTGATACATGCGATTCAGAACAATGTGAGTATGTTGGTTTCCCATGTTTAGGCAACAATTTACCCAGAGTCGGTTTCACGGTCACGTCTCTTATATACATTATGAAGTTACGATACATTTTTGTATTTATCACTCCAATGTGCCCATTTTTAGCTAGACTAGTGGTGAATGCTACTTTATGTACACTATGTATCAATATGTTAAACCAACTTAGATATGGGGACCTAACACCCCTCCCCTTCAAAAAAATTTTGTCCTCAAAGAAAACTTGAGTACTTATAGATGCTTAGCTTCATGTAAATTCTAATCCTCCCATGTGAGAATCTTGATGGATCAGTTCTTCCACTTGATGAGATGCCTATAAGGGTGAGGTTAGTTTTGCTGGTGTTGAATTCTTGATTATGTGAGTGCTTCAAGTTCCAATATGATGAGATGCTCTGAAATTGATCGATTTTGTTGGTGTTGAATTCTTGCTTATGTGAGTGCTTCAGGTTCCAATATGACTTTTCTCTCCTCGTCAAGTTCTGGAAATATTGTTTGAATTGGGATCTTCTCACCTATAACCTTCTTTAAGCATGAAACATGGAAATATGGGTTCACTTGGGAAGATATAGGAGGCTCTAATTTGTGAACATAGTACCAATATTATTTGACACTTGTAAGTACCATAGTATTTCGTGATAATTCATCATCCTTCTTGTTTTCTCGAGAGAATTTGTTTGTATGGGTGTAGCTATAAAAATACCTAGTCACCTATAAGAAAACTTCTTTCACTACGATTTTTATATTCCCGTTGTTTCATTTGGTTATGTGCCAAAGTGAGGTTATTCTTTAGGACTTAGATAACTTATTTTTTATTATTGATTGTGACCTTCTACTTGTACCATAGATATTTCTCTTACGGTAATGTGATGGATGGTGGAAGATATCCTCAAGGTGCCACAAATAGGGTTATTTTTTATATGTTATGAGAAGTGTTATACAACCATTCAACCAGAGATAACCACTTGATCCATTGTGTTTTTTATATGATACAAACCATCGAAGATATCCTTCCAAAAATTTGTTCAACATATTAGGTTCCCATCGGTTGAGGATGATAGATGAAGATATGAGCTAATTGAGTAACAAGACAAAAGAAAATAATTCGATTAAAAAATTTCCGATCAAAGAAAATGGATCTATGTACTTACAATAATATTTGGGTTTCCATGTATCTTGAATTGTTTCCATAAATGAACTGAAAATGTACTAGCCTTAAATGGATGAGATAATTCTACAGTGTTCCTTAAAAGCAAGCCAATTATGTTTCTACCATGGTATTACTCTTTCCTTTAGACTTGGGTAAACCTATTATCGCGCAACTATTAAAATTGAAACCTCCTCCCAATGTTGAATTGGAATGGATAAATATGTAAAAAAACACGAGGTTTTAATTATGTCAACTTTGTTTTACATTTGAAAACAAAAACGTTACTAAAATTTCGAATATCATATTTAGTACATCCCAAAAAAAAATTCATTCTTAACCAGGTGGTAAGTTATTAAAAATTTTGAGGTTCCCTTTAAGGGAAAGTGCTTAATTCCCAAAATAATATTGTGTTTTTAGGTTAGAATTGATAAATATACTCTGGTAATATTTATACCATAATGAATCATTTTCCCAACTAAATGTGTAGGATTTATATAGGATATTTATTTGCAGCTTTTGAATGAGTGTCCACTTCTTCATCATTCTTCATTCAACCTGCATTTGGTTGTCAATCTAGTTGGATAGCCTGTCGGAAGCAGACGGTCTGCACCTAATCCTTCTGCGAGAGTGCATACATAACAATTTTTTCTTCTCTTTTTTGTAGATGATTATTTAAAAGTCATAACCCGACATCTACTGTGACCCTTTTTTGATGTATACTTCGAAATAATGTTTATTCCGAACGTATTTAAGGCTATCATGATTTTATTTTACCTTGATGTCTTCCCATTAGGTAAGGTTGTCATTTATTTTAATTGCATGTATTATTTCTAAAAATTTGTCAAATGCAATAGTTTTATGTAAATATTTTCCTTTGATTAGTTATTTTCGAAGAAATATGTCTTCCTTCACATATTAAAACCACACCAATTCCATTTCATAGGCATCACATTCCATAAAAAACATTTTTTTCAGTTTGCGTAGCTAATATCGATGCTTGGAACATTTTTCCTCTTTCATATGCTCAAATTTCATAGTTACTTTTGGGGTCCTACAAAATGTATCTTTCTTTAGTAATGTTGTTATAGGTACTCTGTTCTCATAATTATTAAAAAAGTTGCAAGCTAATACCTTGTCCAACCACAGAAATCCTTAAATATGCTTTGTAGTTGTAGGGATTTTAAAATTTCCTAATAGTTTTAATTTTGTTAGGATCTCACTTAACACCCTCATGAGATAGGTCTGTTAAATATTTCATGTGTTTGTGCTCTAAAGAAACATTTGGAGGGTTTTTGTATAATTTTTTACTCCTCTAATATAATGAGCATCGTAATATGTTGAACTTGTGATCATTTTAGGAACTTATTGTAATTAAGCCTGTCAAAAAAGCCTAACACAAATTTTCTAAGAGGTTGTGAAAATTGGTTATTAACTTTTAAATGTGAAGATGTATTGGTGAGGCCAAAGACATGAACAAAAATTCATAATTACCCTCATGATTTCTAAATGTTTTTTTGGGGTATATTCACTGTATTCATTCTAATTTGATGATATCTGATGAAGATCTAACATGGTAAAGTAAATTGCTCCATGTAATTCATCCAATAATTCTTTAATGGTAAAGATAGGATGTTAATCTTTAACGGTGATCTTCTTAGAGATACCTATAATTTGGATACATGTATGATCATACTTTTTCATCTTTCAATACTGTAGAGATGAGAAATAACTTTGACTAAGATAGTTATGTATGCTCACTTTGCTTTCTTAACGACCATTGAGTTTCAGCATCTTTGCCTGGAGGATATCTATAAGGCTGATGTTTGGAGAACACTTCCTGGGAATCAAATGAATAACATCATCATGGCCATGAATAAGCATATATCCTCTTCTTTTAGAATTTTCTTGCTCCTTTTCTTCCTCCTCTTCCAATATATGTAAAAATTATTTTTTTCTAAGCACATTTATTACCTTTAGTGTTTTCTATCATAACTATAACAAAAACTGTTTTTCTATTTTCTTGAGGAAATTTTGTGTTCAAACTTGTGGAATTGTGAAATAGAAACAATAACACTTCTGTTTATGATTGTTAAAATTAGTAGCTTATTCCATAATTATTGTTTCAATTTTTCTTTGCTAACTTTAGACCTTCTCCGATGAATGAGTTTCCCAAAGGTGAACTTGATGTTGGATATTGTCATTTAAATTTGACAAGGACATCTGTTCTCGTTCCTCTTAGAATATCATTTACCCTTATGTTCAATTTTTTTGGTCCTCAATATTGCTCCTACATTAGGCCTTTTTTTCTTGGGATTTTATCGATTGGCTAAAAGTGGTTTCTCTTTGTGTCCTCATAATGTGGTATCATTTATAAAGTAAAAATTTACAAGTAAAAATTCATTTGCAGAAAAAATCTGTGAATACCATACAAATTGATTGGGTTCTAACTATAAAGTTGCAATGAATACACTTTTGTGTGGTTTCACACATTATGGAGATAAAAATAACCTTCATCATAGTATCATATTCTTTGGATCATTTATCAGAAATTCTCATATAGATGTGAGATATTGTGAGTATTCAATCTGCTTTAGATTCTGTAAATTGTTAACATTATTTGTCATAATGAGTTTCAGCATCCTTTACTACCCATTAAAGGCTAACATTGTTAACTTTGTAAACCTTGTGACCTTATGACACACATATTCCTCTTATGAAAATTGTATCCATAGCATATATTTTAGGTTTATTAGTTTTTCATTTTATTCTTAAGAATCATTTAATTATGTTGTAACTTTATTCTGCCTGAATCCTTCAAAAATATTTTTAAAAAACAGTTGTTAAATTTTAAAAATACACACATAACTTTATAGTAGCTTGATGTTGAATCTATTTGTATATCTATAATATTTAACCTACAGGTATTAATTTTCCTATTGTGGATTATCGATCTTCTTTCAAACTCATTAGTGAGAATAAATCTTAGGTCTTCAAGAAAGATTTATACTTGAAAATCTCCATAGTGACTTAATTATGAACTGCGTTAAATTCTTGTCTCGAACTTATACAAAGAATTCCATGTATTTTTTTCTTTCTAACCAGCAAAAATTTCTGTAAAGTAAAACTATAGCCTATTAGATTTCAATACCTTTTACATAAGTTTAAAATACAATACCCTGTAATTAAATTTATAAGGGTGCATAAATGGTCTTTCCTTTCAGAATTTGAATTTGAACACTCCAAAAACCTTAAATTTTACAAATCATATAAAAATATGAAAAAAATGGAATGCGGGCGCAGTGGTGGCTCACCTAGTTTACACAGCTACATGTGGTAAAAATTTAAAGCTTCTAAACCTCATGGGACGAGGTATAAGAAAAAAACTCCGAGATGACCGTGTTTGGAAAACTTCCTAGAATCCAAAGCTCTAATACCAAATGTTCGCCAAGCCAACTACACCAAGATAAGAAGAAATAATAGATCAAGACTTAAAAAATTAACTGGAGAAGCACTCCTTTACATTATAGAAATTAAAAATTAGTATAGAACAATTAAAACGAAAAACATATATGTAAGTCTGTTGAATCCCAGCTAAGCAGAATTAAAGCTATTAATAACAATATGTTGACTGGCATAGCAGAGTTCTGTAAAGACACAATAATAACAATAACAGAGGACTGTAGACACAACAATATAATAATGGACTACACAAAAAATGAAAAATAATGGGATGAGGTAGTAATATAGGGACTATTATGCTAAATAAAATATAAAGGCAAATTTAAAAACTATGGTGGAATTATTATTACAAACCCTACAAGGAAGTGTATTAAATAATTGCAGTTCATATATATACATACAAAATAAACCTTAGGCCAAATGGTATAGTGATAGCTATAAAACCTCAACATTTTTCTAAAATATTTAATGATATTATAATAAAAAGGGGGACAGAGTGAAGTAACAATGTACAAGAATCATTAGAAGAATCATGTTTCCTTCCATTCCTAGTGACATATCCATATGATTTAATGGAGAGAAACCTAATGTATAAACCTTTCATCGAACAATTTAAAATGTAACCTAGAGTAAATGTGGCATGTAACTTCTCCAAAGAAAACAAACCATGTCATTCTTGATGATCATGCCTTGGTATCCTATTTATTAATAGAATGAATTGAGTTGTGGACTAAGATAACTAACATTGGGAAAAATTGGACTTAGTTCTTGAATGTTTTTTGGTTGGAAAATTTTGTGTTGGGACTAAAGCATTGTTTGAAATAGGGTTGTAAAAACATTCTGGCAATTATTCTGAACCTGTAAAAATAAGATGAATAGCTTCACATTGGGACAATTCTGGAAAAGATATTATTCACTCAACTACATGTGGTCTAGCATGTTTAAAATAATTGGTCAAAATCATTATACAAAATGTATTTTCATTACTCCCAAAAATTATGATAAAAATTGTGTGGAAAAATTGTCTGTTCTAAAATTTAATCTATGAATTAGTAAACATGACCTTTTTCATTGTTGGCTTTGAAATTTCCTTCATACCATTAAATTATCCTCATGAGAAATGATTTTGAGGACATGTTGTAGCACGTTTTCTACCTCAAGGTTATCAGACTATGGGTATTTGTATGTTTTAGCATAATTGTTGGGTTTACCCACTAAAATTTCAGTGTTGAAGCTTGAAAACTTAAATACTGCATTGATCACTAGTTTGATGTTATTTTTCACTTAAGTGTTCCTTTGTTTACTATAGAAAAATATTTGAATTCATGTGTACCTACCTAAAGACTATGGACTCTGGATTTAAATGTAATTATTTTTATATTCTTCAAAAAGGTTATAAAAGCCTCAAATTCTTCCTTGTGTCCCCTAAATTGGAAACCTAAATAATAATCACCATGTTGCTGAACCCTTTCTTTCAAAAACTAAGGTGAATTATATAAAAATAAGTGGAATTATGTATCCTCATCCTCATAAATTTATAGTTTGATGGGGTGGTGGTTGAAAATATTCAAGGGAGAATACATGGAGATATGTGATATTTTACATGTAAAAAATGACAAGTAGTTAGAAAGTAATCCAATATAGTATGCTGTGTCCTAAGTTGTATCTCTCTTAGTAAAATCTAGTAATCTTTTTGAAATTATTGATTGAACATCCAGCCAGGTTTATACATTGCATAGACTCACGATATTTTTTTCAATTAGGTCTCTTACTGAAATCCTTGCTATTATCTGATAATTAATTAATATTAAACCTCAAAAATAACATTAGGCAAAGAGATCTCCAAGATCTAATAAATAAGTCCACCACTTTGTTTTTATAGAAATTGAACTTTGTATAATTCTTTTAATACACCTAATTTCAAGGGTAGGTAGAATTATATTTAATACCAGCAATAGAATGCAGAAAATCGATACAATTAAAAGAATTAAGCACAAATTAATACTGTGTTGTATAAAATTCACTAGAAACCAGAAATGGCTGAGAGAAATTTGTTTGCCATAATATGTTTATATTTGAGATATCTTGATCCTACGTTTTAATCCCTTGAAATACAGAATAACTAGTGTTTTCCTATTTGTTAAATACTTTCCGCCATCTGTGATTTTTTTCCAACCTAATCATATAATTACAGAATAACCTTGTTTGTTTACTACTATTCTGATTATCAATTGTGAAAGGGGGTTGAAGTTTCCACTTCATTCTTGGTGTTCCTATATCTTTTTTGAGTTTTGGGTCGAAATATTTTGGGTGCCCAATTTGTTTTATTCATATATGTTTACATATTTAAATAGCTTGTCATAAATGTGTTGTTAAGTTCAATTCCATAAATTATTTATTCTCTATCATATTTCTCATTTTAAAAACTGAAAATATAGGACTTTAGCAAATGTTTCTAAGAGAGAGGTCTTCATCACCTGAGAATACCATCTTTGGGGTTACCTTGGGGATGAAATCATCCTCAAGAGTGACATATTCACATCTCATTCTAAGTGCATGATTCATGGGTATTAGTTTGAGTTTGGTTTCTGTCCAGGGATAGGGATTTATTTCTGGATTTCCTGGTATTCATTCTTTATCCAATATACCATGTTTATTACTTATTTCTTTCTTCCCAATAATTTGTATTACTCCCTTCTCCATTTACTAGGTTTGAATTTTGAAGTTGTCCATACCTTTGTTTCATTTGGTCAAGTTTCTAAATCATAGCAACCTTGGAACCTACTGTAAAAGAACCTTTAGAGAACCACAATCCCTCGAGCACGTGGCACCAATGAATTTCACCTTACCATGAGTATAAATAAATTCTTCATTAAATACCCATAGTTTCTTGTAAAAATATCCTGTCTGGAGTACATAGTGGAATGTAATGATATTGATATAGGACACGAATATTACTACCACTTATGATAATGCTGCATATGGTTGAAAAAACATCAACATGTACCTTAAAAAATTCTTCTGAATTGTCAACATCATATACATGATCAATTTTAATGGAAATCTACTAATATTGTATATATTGATAATATATGTAAGAAGTTATAAACTCTGCTTTAATTGACATAAATCAATGATTTGTGCTGTGGACATAGGAGAATCAAATTAATATATACAAAGCAATAATGAGATTTGCAGGGTAGAAAATAAGCGAACATGGAAAGAGTTACTATTAGCACAGCAGAAAACAAAAAAAATTAAGGGGAGGCAGGACTATAATAAATACAAGTATGAACTCACCATAATATGTTGATGGTTCCAAAATCAAAGTGTCAGTTCAACATAGTTAACATATATTTAACTTATAATGAATTAATGAAATCAGCCAGAATTATCTATGTTAGAACCTAAGTCACACCAAGGAGATAAAACTTGGCCCTCTGTATTAAAGAATTGTAACTTCTTCAGGAAGATTTTTAAAACTCAAAAAATTTGATGAATGAAATAAAAATAAAATATTAAATATTTTAACCATATATAAAAAAATTGACCACAATATCCTCATAAAAGAAAATTCAAAGCATAATGCCTACTTTTATATAAAATTAAAATATTTGAATCACTTAATCATAATCAAATAATTTGATGCATGTTTGGATATTAATTGATGCAAACTTACTTTAATCATTTCTTTTGTGTGTTAACGTTTCATGAAATTAGAAATATTAAACTATGTGGGGTATATAATTTTAGAACATATTGAAAAATATTTCTTTTTAAACAATAGTCATGTTGTAGCGAATAAAAATTATTCCAAAACTAAATATAAACAAATTAGGTACAAAAGTAAAACTAGATTAAAAGAAATGGTTAAAATAAAGAGTTTTAGACAAAATAAATCAAATATGAAGCAAAAACAACTAACAATTAAGCGAATAATTAACAAAATTATTACAAGTTTTATTTTCTACTTTTATTTTTTCAAGTTCTTGGATATTGTCATCTTTCTCCATTTCTGGTATTAAAATTTTAAATTCTACCATGTAAGCGATGACTTTTCCAAAGAGTATTCAACTTCAATCAAATGTATTTGTAAATAGTTTTCATTTTCATTTCATTATAACTGTCTTCAAGATATGTGAAAGATAAAGGAAATACTTAATCTGAAAAGAAAATTACCGAACGTTCTTAAGTGTGGCAACATACACAACAATAACATATCAAATCATAACATCTTTTAACATGTAATTAGCAAGCTAAAGCAATTTCATGAGCCAATAGAACAATATAATCTTTAGTATTCAAGAGTGACAGGTACCTTTAAATAGCATTTTAACATTCTGTTAATGAAAGTAATGCCATATTTGCCATCTTGATACTATTTCAAACCATGAAGTTTGGGAAAAATAATTGACTTTTCACAAAGACATAGCATAGTTAAATAACTTGATACATGTTTTCACCTCTATAAAGATCCATAAGCGCTAAATCGATTTGCCTGAGAATATGGTTAATAGCATCTCTAACCACAACATGTTAGAGCATAACCACTTAGAAATCCAATTGAAAATAAATTTCACGAAACGTAAAGCCAGCAACTGCATAGTTGTTCATAATGAAAAATTTGGACACGTAAATTTACCATTTTTTATGTGCTTTATGAGATGAATGATAGCCTATATTACCAAAGAAGAATCTAGGGTCATGGTGAGCCGAGAAAATTGTGAAACTGGATTTAATTTCGTGCCTCTCGGGGGATAGCAAATAGTCAAAACAAGTTTCTTCAAGTCTCATCCTGCTACTATACCAACGGAATCAGGCTCCCACATGGAGATGAACTTGGTGTGATGTTCCCTTTCTTCAATAATGCTTGAATCTTCATCTTTATTTAATAGTTCTCTAGAAAAAATCATTTATAGGTCGATCATTGAGACGATACTAAGTCGGATCAATATGGAGCACCTAATATGATAGTGTAGTGATACCATGTGATTGATGAAGAATGTCTTGTGCTCCTCCATGACCTTTTCCATGATGTTTTTGTTATGAGGTCACCAGCCAGCAGAGCCATGGCCACAAAGTGTGTTCTAAAGGATGAATCATAACGATCCCCAATAAGCAGAAATGATCTTCTTTTGAATTTCTTGAGAGTGATCAAAGATATGGTGGTACGTGGTGCTACATCTAGTATCTGTACAAATTATTTCCCAAAGCTAATAATACATGATGCGACCCTAGACTATTACACAAAATGTCACTTCCAAAGTATATGGTTTTTCTAATAATATATCAAAAAATTCAAGAGGATAAACATCACACAATATAAATGTATGAAAGGAGAAAAGAAAACTACATGTTGTAGGGAAGGTAAATTGTTGGGTGACAGAGGAATCTTGCCCTTGGTGAAGCCATCGTGGTGTAAAATTGACAGGTGCTATGGTTAGTATGCCCAACAAATTCATTACCTCGTGAAATGAGGTTCTTTTACAGGTTCTCGCTATCAAAAATGAACCGCAGCAGGGAGAGAATACCCCTTCTTCCCATTGTGAGTTGAAGGTGCTCCCCCTCTTGCTGCTCTTCGGGGCTCATTCTTGCTCTGGATATTCCATTTGAGGTACAGGGTCACCTAAAATGGGCCTCCTATTTAAGTAAATTGTGAAATAATAGTTGAAAGTAATAAGAAATAATATTATATTACATCATCAAATTTTAGAGGGAAAAAAATAGTTTTTTTCATCTGTTTTCAACTTATCTCCCTATGGAGGTTTACTCAATTTTTAGAACATTAACATTTGTTGGATGCATAATTTTGTTCCCCCATCCAAAGAGTACACATGTTTTATGCTTTATATGGACCCTCGTACATGAAAAAATGATGAACACATAAAAAGTGTGATTGTAATCTGCTTTTTCATCTATTTCTCATTTTTGTGTGTAAAAATCATGCTTTTTCATTTGTTTCTCATTTTTTGCGTAATCATGTTTTTCATGTGTTTCTCTGTAGCGAGGGTCCATTGAAAGTATGCCAAATGGATAATCCTTGGGTGAAATTAAGTGCCTAAGTCAATGAGTACGATGGATCACGGTTGAGTAAAACCTTAGATAGATAAGTTCAAAATATGAAGTTGAAAAAGTTTATTATTATTATTATTTTTAATATTTTTACATTTTTACTCAAAAAATGGTGAATGGCTCCCCCATGGTGGACATGTCATAATCATCCCCCATGGTTGCCACATCTTAGGATACGATGGTACATTGCATTGAGTTCATTATGTAGAAGCTTCTGCAGGCCGGGTCCCCTAGTGAGCCACTTGACTTCATGAGAATTCGACGTGTTTGCCTCGATATCATACAATTTGATATTCTTCATAGAAAATTTCCGTGATCTGTGTGTCATGATCAAGTCATTGTAGCATATTCCATTAGGTATGGGTTTAGTTGTATTTTTTGTATTTGTTAATAAATAGTCGCCAGTAATAATTGGAAAGTATGGCGAAAGGTGATCATTGAACACTAGGTGCAATCGAGAATTGAAATACTAAGCTTTAAATAATTTTTTTCCCCTATACTTTGAGTTGTGTTTTAAGGCACTTATCGGAGTGGGTAGATGTACGGTGGGGCAGTGAGCTCATATGCAAATGTAACTAAAATTTGTCACCCACCAGAACTTATCACTGGCACTAATGTTGATCATTGTCATTGCTTGTACTTAGTATTTGGATATGTAAAAATATGTCCACATGGTCCTGCCCAGAAATGTGTTAAAAATACAACCGAAAATTTGTAATCCTTTGTAAACTTTAGATGGTTTTGAAACAAACCAATTTGATGAACACTGGTCATTGGCCACATCAGCAGGACATAATGGTTTCGGAATCCCAACTTGCTGAAAAGGGTTTAGCAGCTGGTTGGTGTGGAGGAGCTATTGTTGTGGCTGTCTTGGACATAGCGAGATTTCATCCCATGTCCATGGATGAGATTAGTTATACATGTGCGAATGTGTCTGCGTTAACTCATATTCACGACCTCTGTTGGCTGATGTTTGGTGGTGGAAAGTTGTGGACTTAGTGGCTTGCTATCAACATCGACGAAGACTTGCCAAAATACCTTGAAAATCACCTTTGTGATATGAGATAGTGGACCTAAGATCCCAAAAGTGTGCCACACATATTCCGAAAGATATTAGTAGTGGCTTTTGTTGTGATACTCTTGTTGTGAGCCACAGAATGGAGTATTGGTGAAGAGAAGTGAAGACTTACCACAATACACTTAATAAATGACTACCCCACGATATGAGATAATGAATTTTTGTGGGATCACAAGGTGTACACACTGGTCAAGGAAGGATTAGCAATGGATTCTGTTGTGATACTCTTCTTATGAGCCACTAAGTGTGGCTAATGAGAGTGTCCAGAAATTGACAATTCTTCAACTGCGTGAGCCCCTTTCTGACAGGATTCATAAAAGTGTTTGCCTTTGTGCATACTATGAATGTTCAGCATAAATGTCAAGGCTAGAAAATGAAGAAACCTATGTTCTGAACTTGTTCTCTAATTGTTGAACTGTTTAATTCCAAATGAATGCCTCTTGGTTGGTGTGATATGCATCCCCTCTCGTCGATTATCTGCTAGCCATGAACTGAGTCATACACCAAAAGTGCATTTTCCAGATTGCTTTTCTTGGTGTGTTGTTGTAGGTACAGTGACCTATCGTGAATATGTCATAGGTACTCTTTCCAATTTCTTCATTTAAAGATTAGGATGTCATCGAATGCACCACCATGAATGAGTTCATGAAGGGTTTTGGTGTATTCCATAAGCCTCATGAAGGTTACGAAGTTGCTAACTTTAGAAAATTATGATAGCATTCCGAAAAGGCCCTCCTTGGATTTGATATCATATTGGAGGGTTCGATTAGTACATGGTGATACCAGGACTTCATCAATCTTGTTAAGTATTTTTGTCATTTTGGATTAGTGGGTAAGGTCATCAATGTGGTTTTAAACCCTATTCTAGATAATGCAGTTTTTGTTTAATTCACAGTGAGTGATGAAGGTCTTGGTCTGTTACCTTCTTCTTGCCCGCAAACACAACCGGTCTCCCATGGGGTGATGAGCTTGGCCTAATGTGCCTTCTAGAAAACAACTCACAGAATCTTCCTCTTTGTATCATTCTCCATAAGAAATATCGACAAAGTAGATCGAAGTCCATTGGGTAGCAACACACAGTGCAGTTAATGGAGTGCTTGAACTAATGGTGTAGAAATACCCTTGTGGGTGAGGTGAATATGTCCTTGTAATCATACTTGTGCTTGTCCATCACCCCAATGTCGTGTGGAGATACCTGTATCTTGGGGTCATGACACATCTTCTTCTTTCACAAGGGATGAATCATAAGGACCAAAAAGTGTCGGTCTAGGGCTGATCTCACTACATTTCTTACAATGATCAAATATGTGGTGATAGGTGGTTCTATCTCCAGTATCCTATACTGGTGTTGCCAAAAGTAATAATATTAAAGAGGCCTAGACTCATACACAGCATTTTCACTTCCTGAAGTTTGGTTCCTAATGTTACGTAAAGCCTCCAGGGGCAACATCATGGAACTGCCTCATCTGTGAAGGGCTCAGTGGCATGGGGAAGGAGGTGAAGCTGCCTGGCTGTGCGGAGAGATGTCATCCTTGGTGAAGCCACTGGTGGTGTGTGAATGTCCAGGTGTGTTATGGATTTTGGTAGGCCACGTAAATTCATGACCTCTTGTTGGAATGAAGATGCTTTGGCTCAACACAACAAACAATGAAATGTGGTGGATAATAACACCGCTGGCAGTTGTCAGGAGTGACTTTGGGCTTTGTGTAAATAAAATTATTCCCTTGTTCATTCCCCTTGGGTTTTGACTAGGAGTCTGTATGCTCAGTTTATTGAATATTGTAGTGACTACTTGGTCCTACACTCACACATGTGTTATAAGTGTAGATCTTATGGAACTCACATGAACACTGTGTCTTATTTTTTCATCATGGTGCTTTTACTTTGTTTCTGACTTTTGGCGATTTCTTGAATTTTCCACCTTGGATTTTCCATTGACCCTGCTGACTTGGGGGCGCCTTGCTGCCTTCAGCAGGTTACGGATCCAAAGTCTTGCTTCTTATTATTTTTAAATTTGTACTTGATCTTGGAATGTATCTATGAAACAGTGAGGATATGCTTTAAAGATTCCATCTCATCATGGTGTAGCATGCAGAACAAAAAGCGAAAACTTGAGTGCAGATTCCGCCGATCCTTTGATGCCCAACTTCGTGTGAAGGACTGAAAAATATTTGTGAACTACGCTTTTTGTAGTCCCTTCATTATGAAACATGATCCACTTTCTTTATTTATCTTCACACTTCAACGGGTAATACTTCCCCTTATGGTGTCTCAAAAATAATTCCAAGTGGGTGTAGTGAGAATAAAGAGTGTTCACTCTTGTCATCTTCTCGTGGTAGGTTTCACCAATACTTCGGTATGGGGGTGGATTTGAAAGTCAAAGAAATAATATTTTCAGTTGGAAAAGTCATGAATAGGTAAATATGTATAGAATATTTGTAAGGCTATCGATACTTGTCACATCTATCGCCTTCGAATATGGGGATTTCAAATTAAACTTGTGCCTTAAAAGAGTGGGACTCTAGGTAGTTTAGAAGAATATGTCCACATGGTATGCAAGGATGCGGAAAGAATTTTTCCATCATCATGTCCCTTTGTAAAGCAGGGATTATTCATGGAATATTTTGAAAGGATATCATATCCCCGTCTTTATTTTCATCTTCACATAGGGAGTGGATTAGGGTTTTCAAGGGTGGGTATTGCAAAATTTTATACAAAACATAATAAGCACGAAGAAAAATAAAGAAATGTCAGCCCTCTCTAGCAGGCTAAGTCTTGGCAAAAACATGTGAACACAAAAAAAATTAATAACGTAACCACAAATATAGATATGTTATTTAACAATAACACTTCATGTTAGGTAATATCAAAGTGAATGATGATTACAAAGAGAATGAGAAATAAGCTAAACTTGGGTAATGTTAGCTTATCTTAGGGTATCTATCTAAGAGATACAACTTTCAACTACAAAATAAATTCAGGCTACATTTTTGTTTTAAAAAAACATGTCATTTGCCTTAAAATGTCTTTGAAAGTTTATTATGCCAAAGATTAAATGTGCCCAATTAGAAATGAAAAAGAATGGAAAACAATGAGCAGGGGGTCAGCCAGGGTGGAGGGTGGACACAATATCTAACAAATTATACCACATTCTGAAACTACTAGTTGGATATGAACATCTGTAGATAAAAAAAGCATGGGTGTTATATACGCAATCCTTGATTGAGTACAACTTTCCATCATTGTTCTTTAAGAGCGCTACTATAAACTCTAGTACGGAGACAGCTTTTTCATAATGAAATGTTGCACTTCCTACGTACACATTTGGGTGTTAGTATCTGGGGGTGACATATCCACGTAATAATAGTATATTTTATAGGATACAGAATATATTTTGTGGTAATATGTTTGTCAACATAATTCCTTAAATATCATAAGCTTCAAAGATAATTTTATGAAATGAATAATATCTGGACAGTTGTTTTGTCAATTTGATATCTCAAATTTTATCATGAATTATCACGGAGTTAAATGATTGGTAAGTGAGAGTGCACTATATGTTCTTGGGTAACCTTTTCTCTTACTTAATTGTGTGTGTCTGTATTTTTCTTTTAAGTTTTGTATCTTATGTGTAAATTATTCTAAGAGAAATAGTCTTTAAGTACTGGTTAATAGTCATTTCTAAATGAATTTCAATAGTGGGAAACTAGTCTTAAGAGAAGAAAAGGAAATGTTGTTTTTTTACTTTAAAGAAAGAAATTAAAATGCAAACTATTTTTAATGTAATATGAAATCTAAAGAAGAAGAAATTTTCATTAATTAATCTAAATTGCATAAAAATGAGTCAAAAAATTTGTGAATGATTTGTGTACAAAACATATATGAAAAAATATATATCTACTTTAAAGCAGACACTATTCCACTCTAATTGCATTGAAATGACAAGATGAAATCATGTCCCTGTCTTATCCATTAGAAACTCCTAATCTTATAGAAAAAGCATAATTGCAATTTAATTCTATACCAACAATATAAATTCCTGTTCCATGGATTGAAAGCATAAATAATATTGCTAAGAATTAAATTGGAGAGTGATTCAAGTGAAAGAATAGCCAAAACATGAAACTATGGTGTTGTATGACCAAATACCCAAATACGGTCAGTTGGAAAAGCAGCCAGACAACTTTATTGGAAATGACTTAGTGAGCATGAGATTACACAACCCCTAGTGAAATTAATATGACAAAGCATTCATGAAGGTTAATCTAAAAAACGATGAAAAAATTAAACTATGAAAGCATTGTATGGTAAAATATGGAGTGATCTAATTAGAAAATGACAAGGCCACTTTCTTGAGATGACTTATGAAAGCACAAGATTACCACATTAAAGCCAAATTTAATCTAAGAAATCATTTTATGAAATTAATATTACAAAAAACGATGAGAAAATTAAACTGAATTAACGGAAATTAACTATGAAAAGTGTGAATTTTAACCATGAATTGACGAGCAGAAATAATAAATCAATGGAAGTTAAATAACGAAATTCAAACTACAAAAATATTTAAAAAACTACTTTCTGTGTAGGGGCCTACGCTGAGGAAAGACTCGGAAATATAACAAACTACGTGTGCATCAAAGGATCAACAATTAAGATATTTTAACATTATCACAAACATAGTTTCAAAGAAAATAATTTGAAAATTATCAAAATTAGGACTCTCTGCAATTACAAATCACGGTATTTTAAACATGTGTCGATTTAGCTTCATTTTGAGAATTTCCCATAGGATAACGACTAGAGGTAAGAAATTTGTAAGTATGAATAGAATAAAATTATTAATGGTCATCTAAATTTATACATGGGAGAAAATTGAGAATATTTCCCTACGGATACGCTCCTTGATGACCTTGTGCTTGAAAATTATACATTTTTTCTTTTAAGAATTCGAACGAGTGGATGGGATACGATCTATGTGTGGATCATTCTAGAGATGCCCATATGATCGTATCCTTATTTTCTTCTCAAAACCTATTAAATCTTAACATTATTTTGAGAAACAATAATTATCTACATAGTGCACACATTGCAACAGCTAGTTATGAGAAATTCATTTAAATATCAAGAAACATCATAATATAGGTAGAGATCATTAAGTGCTTTCTGTGATATGGAATATCTCTCGGACTATCATTGATTGTAGTCAGAATTTGTGAAAAGGAAGGAAGAAATGATGAAAATGGGTATGATACTTGTTTTGAGGTTCAACAACAACGATGTTTCTTAGAAGACTAGTTTGGGGCTAGTCTCCTACTAGCATGATAGTGGTTAATCCAAACACTACTATTATAAACTCTAAGAACATGTTTGCCCCTTCAGAATTCATAGGTGAATTTTGGATTTGAACAATGGACCTTCTCACACTAATCATATTCATTTAAATGGTATCGAGGCATGATTAGGCTTGATTCCCTCCAAAAAAAAAAAAGGGCCAATGGAAAATGGAAAATAAAGTAGATAGTGTGTTTTGAGAGATGTTTTTAAATTAATCCATTGTGTTTATTGTGATGATATGTGTCCCACAAGTCCATCACGAAGAGGAATATATTTCCTAATGTACAACCATGGTGTGAGTGATCTTCCATGTTGTAATAAGATAGGATATTTGACATTATGGATCTATTACATTATTCAACTATTGGTTGCATTAGTTGCTGATGTTTAGGAGTGAAAGTGTGGTTGGTGGAAGAGTTTCCTTCTTGTGGGAAGCCATTAATGGATTTGTGCATAATGTTGATTCTTCTTGATACTATAGAGCACAAGCATGCACACGAACTAATAGGTAATGTGATGAGCTTGTTGTGTAGGGTGGTGGTCGGACAGGATGACATGGGTCTAGGAAAAATAGTGTGGTTTAAAAATATGGTAGGAGTTATGGAGGAAGTTCCTAGAAGAAAAAAAAAATGTTTTAATTGCACGTGGGTGTAAATAATTTGAATTTCAAAATGAAAGCATGGAGATAGGTTGATAGGTCATGGTGAGCCTATTAATAGCTATAAGAATGTGATCAATATGGTGAAAATCGATGTTTTGGTAATGTTATAATTTATGGTAATGTATTTGAGTCATGGATGAATGGATTGAGCTTACATTGAGCTCATATAACTCAATATAAGTATGGATTATTTGTTAGAATTTGTATTTTAACAAATGACAACTAGGTATGGAGACTTCACACATAATCATGAAGATAAATATGTATGATGCAGACAACTGAGAAGAAGAAGTCATTATTCTTTTGGCTAGTGATGTTATAATAGTTTTTGTGATGTAAAATCATTATTTAGTTTGTACAAAGTGTTATAGCCACAAATGATCTCTAGCTAAGTGTTTTTTTACACTTTAATTATTTGTTTGATGGTGCACTATAAGTCATCATTGGCATGTTCATATAATGTAGAATTTAAGTTTAATGTATCCCATAACCATACTATTTTCATAGATAAGTAACTAGTAAAATGGATGGAACCCATATATGTAGATGCTAGAAGTTCCATAAGATGATCACTTCATAGTCGAGATTGATATTAGGGCCCGAAGTATAATATGTTCTTAGTTAATTTGAGGTACACAGTGGTATGTATAATTAGTGAATCAGTTCTTAGATAAATGGAGGAGCATGAATTTTTTTGGGATCAAGCTAAATATTTTAAGAGCAAGGGTGAGAGCACAAGAGGGGACAAAAAAGTCCTAGATATGGTAGACATATTTTTGGAATTTGGTACAGAGCAAGGTGAATTTTTATGGAATCACTATGATAGTAGAGGATATTAGTTATGAGGAAACAACTGAGATTGGATGATGATAAGCAAATAAAGTAAGTTTGTGTACGTTAATGATAACATACTCATGAAGATATTATTTTATATGTAGAAAATATATATGTCTGTTTTGATTTTATATATTATTCTTTGAAGAGTTGATCTTGTTCACAATATCTCAATGAGATAAGTGTATTTTCTACTCACTATGTAACATGCAAAGGGTATGTATATCATTGCAATATCGAGTGAGAATTCATACACCTTGATAGATTTATGCCTTGTATTGTGAAGTGACCTATTAGGGTGTTCTTTAACACTTGGAGTGGGCCATGTGTTGATTTGGATGCTTTGTGAGTGGACCATATTAGTTGTAGTCCTAAGAGTTGAATTTTACATTCAAGGTGTGTCCATCAAATAAGTTGAATGAACCATGCACATGAAGGGACATATTAGTAAAACTAGCAATTGTAGTGGTTAGATATGCATGCATTTCATTGGATGGTTGTTCCTTTATATGGACATCACAAATTTGGTGATGTCCTCATAATAATAATGCGAAAGGAAAAAATGAATAAATCTATAGTAGGTCATATGTTGCGGTGAAGCTAATTGATATTAAAAGAACTAGTTTTTAAGGAAGAACATTACAATATTTCCTAATGCGTTATGTGTGTGATCATATTTGATTGTTGATATGATTGATCATTAACAAAGAGTTCTTATTTACATAAAAAATATTTTCCTAGTTTGGAGTTTGTTCCTACTTGAGCTATATATGAGGGGAATTTTACAATCTAGTTAGCACCTAAATTCTTGCTTGATTGAGATATTCTTTCAACCAATATATTATGTCAAAAATAATTTTATAAATTAAAATAAATTTTCATATTTATATTTATATTATTATACTAATTAAAACAAAACCAACCATAAATAAATATACTATCCTCTTCTTTTATATATATATATATATATATATATATATATATATATATATATATATATAAACCTATTTAGTTTACAAGAAATTATATATAAATGAAAATTTAATCCATCATATTCTGTGATAATTCTATTTTTTTTTTCTTCGAGTTGTAAAAAATCGATATAGTTAGGTAGCATTTGTCGTTTCCATATTCTTGTAGCCTTTGCGTAAAGTCATCATACAAATCAAACAATCAGATGACGTGTGTATGCAAATGACACACTAAATTTGGATTTTGGTGCCCTTACGAATGTTATCGCATTTTATGCTTCGTGAGGTTAAATAACCCAAATAAAATGTATCGTAGTAAGTTCATCCATTTCTGATTTTCATCAAGACCATGCAACCGAGCCATTTCCAAAAGTAACAAAAGTCATATTTAGTAGTTGGCTTTTAATGGAGCCTCAAACAAACCATTTAACAAAACACGAGGCTGTCAAATTCAAAATCAAGGCTTGGTGTTTAAAATGGTCATGGAGAATTTATTTTCAAAGGCTTAGTGTTTAATACGGTTATAGGAGGAATTTATTTTTCAAAATATTAGAGTAAAAGAAAAAAAAATTAAATAATTTAAACGTTTAATATAGTTATAATACAAAGTTATTTAAAGTTATTTTTGTATGTGCATAGTTGACCATAGTGATAAAAGCATTTAATAAGGTGGAAACAAAGTGTATACTTGATGATAATGATGACAAACATTTAATAAAGTGTAATAAGGAGTGAAATATCAAATGAGACGTTTATAGGATGATAGGTATTATAATTATTTTAAAAATAATTTTTGTTTATTTAAATTATAATAATAATAAGAATTTATTTGATTTGTTTTTAAATTTAGGAATTTTTTTTGTTAAGAACATTTTTAGAAAATTGTTACTAAATTTTGATGAGTTAAAATGTTAAAGAGATTATTGTAACAAATATTTTTAAATTGGATATAATATGGGTATATGTGAAGAGGGATATTATAAGAGAAAGGCGTTTACATATTAAACATTTTAGTTTGCAAAGATGACAAATTATTTTAAGAACATAATGTTTTAGAAATTGTTGAAAAGCTCATTTGACTAGAAAAATCGCAAAAATTTCTTCATGAATTTAGCAATGTTAATTTTTCTTCTTTATTCTAATAAAAATAGAGATACTCTTGAACTTATAAATTAGGTTGGCCACCTCCTTATCGTAATATTTTATATTATCATTATTCTACAAGTAATCTTGAACCCCTTAATTCTCCAATCACTTAGCAAAACATGGAATTTGTATGCCCTTTTTCTTGATCTAAATGTGGTTTGGCTAAATTTTGAAGCATCTTACAAAACATTATAATGTTTTTGAACTATGATGGGATTGGGTGCCTTTACTTTAATTTAAGATATACTTATATACTGCTTGCCTATTTTCTCTATATTTCTCCTTTCCTAAAGAAATGTTGTAGCCCACAACTTCACAACCATATAAGAAAACAAGATTAGGGAGTCTTAAAATGAGTTATTATTATCCCATAACCAAGTTCCATTTTATTTACAATATTTTTGAAGCCCCTAATACTTGCCCTCTTTTGTTCTTTCTCAACGTTGTAGTTTCAATTAAATTTGTGGTCAATATCAATTATAACATATTTGGATGGTAACCTCTAAGTGTTGTTTGTATTCATGAAATCACCATAATATTTTCTGATATAGCTATCATAATCTTCTGTTTGAGGATTGAAAACCTGTTGGGGATCTAATAAGAGTAGGTTAGAATCTGGGAGGCTAATTGTCATCAAGAAAAAAAATGAAGACTAAGCCCAACATTGCTCCATTTTTGAATTAGATCCAATGGTAGCTCAATTGGACTCAATTTGAAAGGAAAGCTGAAATAAGGATATGAAAAATATAAAGGCAAATTTCCCTTTAAATTTTTCCATTGTAGCATCGAGTGGTAATTTTCCCTCTAAATTTCCTTATGTTAAGGTAGAGAATACTAAAAAGGAAAGATAATAAGGATAGGAGTAGATATGAGAAACACAAGAAGGAAAGCTCAAAGAATAAAATCTTGGTCATGAGAAGAAATTAATGAACATACTTTGAAGAAGAGTAAATATAATGATAAATATTTCAAACATTGAGGAATAGATGTTGAAATATGGTAAACCTAGCAAGTTAACTAATCAATGCTCTAAATGAATTAAATTTGCTTAGAAAAAAAATGCAAGGTTGAGTTAATGTTGAATGTGGAAGAAAATTGTTTTATGATCTATTAAGAATCAATCACTCTTGTAACAATTCAGCTAGTAGAAGAAAAAATAAATCAAGAAACTCTAATAAATCAACTAAAAGACAAACAAAGAAAGTGTGAAAGATAAAAGAGAACAATAACATTTTTAGAATGGAATTATCTAAAAATATCAGCTTTTTACTTCCCCTTATTCAAATGAAGAAACAATAGTACTTTTGAAGACGTAACTCAGCTTAAAGAATAGAAAAAACACTTGAAAACAACACAAGCGGGGAGAAATTGTGACATACTTGAACCATACTTATCTGCATGGGTTATTTAATGAATGGAACAATGTATGGGTTATTCAATGGATGGAACATTCGGTAGATGAGCTTGATTACGATTCAAAATAATTCTGCATGTAAAACATTACAATCTAAATGGAAAATTTTATGGAATGAAAGTACACTCTAAAACAGAACAAAGTTGACAAAACTAAAGACTCTAAAGAAGAGGTCATCCTTGAAGATTTTGAATATTAATAAAAGTAAAAACAACCATCTAATTTTTATCAGAATTTTCAATTAAATAGAAAAAAAAATTTAAATTAAATACTAAAAAAACCTCCAAAACTCATAAAAATTAATTTTATTAAAATTTCAACTAAATAAAAATAATAGAATTAAATGCTAAAGTACATTCAAACCAATAAAGAAAAGGCCGCATAAACTTAACCCATAAAACAAGACACGATACAGACTTAACCCCAAAAGCAAAAAAAAAAAGAATATTTGTTTGAAAAAAAAAAAAACTAAAATCAGGGATTCATAGGATAAGAATCCAGCTAAAATAATAAAATTATTATTCATGGAAATATATTTTCTTACCCATGTCTCTTTCCCATACGGATTGCACTAGTGGTGCAACATCTTGCCAAAGACCTTCACGCACTTGGACAAAAATTTGGCAGAAATTTCGATACACGTTGCAGTTGCAGAAATATTGCTGTAGGTATGGGCCGAAATCTATGGAGCTTTGGGTTATGGCATCAATGACATAGGGTTTGGAATAAACTCAAAAATTGGGAAATTATCAGAGCGCAATGACAAACAAAGCAGCAGAATAATTTTTTTTTTTTTTTTTTTTTTAGGGGGGGTATATTTTTAGCTTAATTTTGTAACAGATAAGATAAAGAGTTCTGAGAATTACATATTTGTACAAAATAATTTTGAATAATGTCAAAGAAGCATCAATGTCAACAACCTCATTTTTATGCATTTGCTAATTAATACTTTTAAATTAAAAATTTGTCTAAATACTTCATTTAATTAATTGATTTGAAAAATACAACTACAGTATGGTGATGCAGACCCGTTCAGATACTCCACCGTGTTACATCTCTATTGCAAACAGAAAACTAATACGGAACGACTACATTTATAAATAATATAGTGGTAGAACAATGCAAACCTCTTCAGAGACTCAACAGTTTTGCATTTCTACAAAAGTAAAACTAATACGTTACCACAAAATTTGATAACCGTATTCAATAAGCTAGGCCACCTTGGTGACTTTATTTGATGTTACTTAGCCCCGTGACTATCCAGTTGGATGTTAATGACATTTACAAAATTTATAGGGCGAAACTTCTCATGCTTGCAACATTGTGGTAAGTCGCGATTTTTAAAGCATTCGGGACAAGTGAGGACCAACGAAACCGAAAAGTAGGGCCACCTGCAGATTTACGTTCTTCTATTCCCTTAGGCCCCATAGTGTTCTCGATCTCAGGTTGACATGCAACTTCGTAAGCTTAGCAATTTATTGACCTTCACCTGTAATATCGATATCAATGTATTCATTTATAACTATAATTATAGTATTCAATAAATACATTCGATATACACAAAAACCTAAAGACGAAAAAACGAAATACACAAAAGCCTAAGTATAGTATTCGATAACCTAAGGCAAATACAAAAAAATACATGCAAAAAGAAATACTAACTTATTAGACAAATTAATTTACCACCTGCGGCGTTATCTTTGATATCCGCTGCTTCAGAAAGCACTGCCATAGTAAAACTTATTAGCAGGACAGTCACAATAACTGAAGACACCCAGCCATTTCAATACTATATAACAAGACACCTACCATCTAAACTAAAGTACAATACAAACTTACCATAAATAAAAAAAAATTATCCATGGTATTAAAATCCTTCACATACCATAACAAATATCAAATTATTATAAATAACACAGTTTAAAACTAACATAGCATATAAAGTCCACGAGTCTAAAATACAATCTTGTTTGTTTTACTATGAGCAGAGTTATCATTACACATATATTGAGCGATATGTTAATGTAACACATGGTTTAAATGTTCACGAAAACATACAATATAATCCACGGTACAAAGGTATGTTAGAATTTAATGATGGGAGAATTGGGATCACAGGAGATCCACGGAGGAGATCTCCTCGATTCCCAACATTGACATTACTTAAACTCTTATCACATAACAGTAATTACCACCAGCCAAATGGCTTCCTGCTCCATGCGCTCGGTACAGGTGTCAGCTTAGAGTTGTACATGTGGTTAATGGCGGGAACGGATAAGCAATCAATTCATTCATTCTCAGGTATAGGGAGGAAAGGTTCTTCGGTAAGCACAGTTTCATTTTATGGATGTTTCGCCTTCTGTTGCTCGGATCCATGGTGCGCGCATAACTGGCGCTTCTCCGGTTTAACCGACCTTCCATGCTTTAGGTGAGCTTATCTCGGACCTGCTCCAGATGACTTCTAGTTACACCCTTATATGTAACCCTCAGATACCTCTTTTTCTCGGCTCATGCATGTATCTGCGTAATGGTTAATCTTCTTCTCTAACACAGAGTTTGTTTGGGGTTCTCTCGCTCCAGGTTCGATGCATCTACCCGGTGGTTTACACCAGCTCCACCCCGCCACGGGGTTTCACCAGGTGAGTCCTTCGTTTCACATCTTACAAGCTGTTTAATGGTGATAACATCTTTTGGCTCTCGGGAATGAACGTTCTAACTCTCCTGTCGATTCTTGCAGACGGGGTTTTGTTTGGCAAGTCGAAATCCTCCTGTCAGGTGAGTTTATTTACCCGCCTCGCTTGTCCACTAGACTACTGCCCTTCGCGTTTTAATTAACAAATGTCCCTCTCGTTTGCCTTGCAGAAACAGGTGGGAGAATCCTTCGTTGAACCTTTCAATATGTTTTCGGTCTCGCCGTTTGCTGGGCCGTACAAGAGACTAAGAAACGCTTCTTTTCCACAGGTACCCCGCCAATCTTCCGAGCATGAAGCTAAGATTTGATCGACGGAGAGCATACTCTCTACATCACCGTGTTATTCAAGTTAGGGTGTAGAGAGTCTTACTAGAGTTTTATTTGTTCCCTGCCGAAGTTTGTCTCAGAAGTTTTTATTGAAAGTTCCGTAGAACAATCTGACTTTTATATCGTGAGGGCAACCTTTGTTGACTCTACTATAGCAATTTATGGTTTTAGCGAAACAACATTACACTGTCTATTCCCTTTGTATGTCATGATATACCTATCTTTCTCCTGTTGCTGACAATTTACCTTTAAGGGTTTTTATTTAAGTACTATTTGCAGGTTTAACTATATGCATATTCTACTATTTCGATAGCTGTACCATTTTGAACCATAATCTGGGTTTTATACAGGGAAGCCACTCTCGGCTTTTACCCTGGTTTTGGTATTCCGATGGTTATTTATTGTTTACGGCAGATTACTGTGTTTATGATTTTCTATTGGTTTCTCGGCCTTACTCTACAGACCGCGAATTTATTCATGACTGTTACGCTTCTAAATGCATATCCCATGGGTGATTTTAGTCTTATCTACTTCATGCAATCATACATATGTTCTCGTAGCATTAGTTTGCACTGGTTAATGGTCTTATTGTGCCTTACGGTTCCGGCTGCCGTTGTCTCGGCCGAGTATAGTTAGTTAAAAATAAAAAGGAACAGGGGGTAGGGAAGGGTTTCCACCCTGCCCAGCCCTACAAGTTCTTCCATGAATATTTCATTCGACTGTTACAGGAAAAGCATTTATATATAAGTACTAAATGTTGTGTACTTTATTATCCAGGGTTTATCATTGCTTACTACCGTTGCATGTCAATACTTATGTCTCTTTTATTATCCCGATAGTTCAATTTACTCACTACTGTAACTTGAAATTCGATTCATATATATATCTACTTCTGTTTCCTCTTAACAATAGATGCATTCTATGTTAACTCGATTCCACTGTCTACATAGATTGATTATGAAGCATTGATATTTCTGTATATTTCTTGGTCTTCAATGTTATACTATGTATTGTGCGTAAAGAACTTTCCTTTCATGTAAGATCTCTTCTTTACAGTTTAGCTGCTAATGAACTGTAGGATTACCAGCATTATAATAACAGTAATTAAACTATTGTACCTACGAGTTTTACATTACTCCTATGATAACAGAAGATCTGAAATTTCTATTCTTTTATCATTTTCTAAACATAACTAGAACATCAACAGAACATCAATACTTAAAGTCTAGGTCTGACTGTGTTACTTATCTGACAGAAGCACATTAACTCTTAAAACCGTGGTCCTCCCAACCATCAAGGGAGGCAATAACGTCCTCCACTTTCCCCCTAGCTCCAGAATGTCAATCAGTGCCACGGGAACAAAGAATAAGCTTCTGTCATGACCTCTGGATGGCCTATCTAGCCACAGACAGATCTGGTCTTATGGTTTTTCAGTGACTGCTTCTCCATTGGTCTCTCACCTACTCAGATAGAATCCCGACTACCCCTTTGGGATTAAATCCATGTAACCCCTATCCCTCTCCTGGGATTTTCTTTTATCCCTGGAGGGTAGGTAACTGTCTTCTAACTGTTCCCAACCACCCATTCTTGGATACTTTTACCAACAGTTTTAAGAAATTCTTTTTATTTATTTTCTAACTCAGTAATTCCAAGTAACATGTGTTTTTTTTTAATTTCCTATACCAAAAGTAATTTAAACAAAATAATAAAATAACAACTTGTCTTTCGCCTTATTCATGCTAATTAACTCTTACTGAGGCTGTCACATCTTCCCCCCTTGGAAGTAACACCATCCTCAATGTTTCAGCCCATCTCTGCAAAGAGGTCCAGGTATGCTTCCTGCATAAATTTTTCATCCTCCCAAGTAGCTTCGTCCAGTCCAAAGTGCTTCCACTGCACTTTCACTTGGATGAATACTCTTTTACGAAGTTCAATTTCTCTTCGATCAAGTATGTGTTGCGGTTCTTACCTGTAAATTTATCCGTTCTAATTAAAAGCACATGATTACCAATCAAAGAGATTCAATGATTTGAAGTAGTTAGGACTTATTTCCATACTATCTTCCTACCTGAATGCTTTGCCAATGAATTACATGTTTTTCATCATGCACATATCGCTTTAACAAGGACACGTGGAACACGTTGTGTACTCAAATATGACTTGGCAAAGCTAGCATATAGGCTACTGGTCCCACTCTTTCCAGAATTTGGAAGGGTCCACAGTAACGAGGGGCTAACTTGGTGCAAGCAGTCCACCTTAAGGTACTTATTTTTGGCTTAATCCTAACATATACGTGGTCACCCACTCCGAATTCGCGATAAGATCTTTTCTTATCTGCAAATATCTTTTGTCGGTCTTGCGCAACCTTCAAATTTTTCCTTATTCTTTTTACTTCAGCCTCTAGCTCAGCCAGAATTTCTGGTCCCAACATCAATTTCGTCTCTGGGCTGCTCCAGTTAATTGGGGTACGACACTGTCGTCCATACAATGCTTCAAAGGGACTCATTTTCAGAGATTCCTAGAAGCCATTGTTATATGCAAACTCCACCAGGTGGAGGTAGTCTTCCCATTTAGCTGGTTGTCGCATTACATACATGTGCAGCATGTCCTCCAACACTTGATTCACTTGCTCTGTCTGCCCATCAGTTTGAGGGTGATAGGCATTGCTGAAGTGTATTTGAGTTCCTAAACCTGAGAACAGGGTTTTCCAAAATGCAGAGGTAAACTTAAGATCCCGATCTGAAATCACGGTCTTAGGTATGCCATGCAACCTAAAGATTTCCCTCATAAATATGTCTGCAATCTGTACTGTCTTGTAAGTGGATTGCACAGGTATGAAGTGGGCAGATTTACTTAATCTGTCCACCACTACCATGATTGAATCATTTTGCTTCCTGGTTCTGGGTAAGCTTGTGATGAAATCTAAATAGATTACTTCCCATTTCCATTCAGGAATGGGTATAGGCTGTAGTAGCCCCGATGGGTGCCGGTGCTCTACCTTAACCTGCTGGCACTCTAAACACTTACTCAAATATTCCGCAATGTCTCTGCGCATACCGGGCCAATAATATATCTTTCTAATTTCCGAGAGCATCTTCTGATATCCAGGATGACCAGCGTAGTTGCTGTGATGGTACTCATCCAGGATTAACCCCTTGAGACTTGCACGATTAGGAACATAAGTCCTTCCGCGAAACATTAGCATTTGATCCTCATTGCTTCCATACTCGGATGGCTTACCTAGCTTCTGATCCTCTTCCATCTGCTGCCATAAAAAATGATATTTTGGGTCCTTCTGGGCCTCTTCCCTTATTTGTTCTATTAGCTGGCTCACAGGTTGGCTGTAATACATTGCATAGATCCCATGCAATTTCCTACTCAGGGCATCTGCAACTCGGTTCTCTTTACCTTTAACATGTTGTATGTCCATGTCAAATTCGCTCAAGAAGGCATTCCACCTTGCTTGCCTAGAGTTTAAATCTGCCTGCTTAAAGTAGTTAGTCAAACTGCTGTGATCTGTTTTGAGTATGAACCTTTTGCCAAGTAGATAATGTCTCCACACTCGGAGAGCATGTACTACGGCTATGAGTTCTAGATCATAGGCAGAGTAATTTTGTTCGTGTTCTCTCAATTTCCTGGACTCATAGGCTACTACCTTGCCTTCTTGCGTTAACACCGCACCCACTCCTTCCTTGCTGGCATCAGTACACACTACATAATCTTTGCTGGGGTCAGCAACTTTCAGCACTGGTGCTGTGGTTAAAAGTTGTTTCAGCTTCTCAAAGCTGTTCTGACATTCATTCGTCCATTTGAAAGATCTGCCTTTCTTTTGTAAGGATGTAATAGGGTAGGCGATCTTAGAAAATCCTTCGATGAATCGTCGGTAATATCCTGCCAGCCCCATGAATGACCTGATATCTGCCACATTCTGTGGTACTCGCCATTCCATGATAGTTTTAATCTTTTCGGGATCCACCGCTATTCCTTCAGCTGTAACCACATGACCCAAATACTGAATTTCTGCTTTAAAGAAATCGCACTTACTGAATTTAGCGTATAGCTGATGCTTCCTTAGTATCTCCAATACCATTCTCAGATGCTCCTTATGCTCTTATTCGCTCTTGGAGTAGATCAGTATGTCATCTATGAAGACTAGTACAAAGTGATCTAAAAATTGATGAAAAATGCCATTCATCAACCTCATAAAGGTTGTTGGTGCATTTGTCAACCCAAAAGGTAACACTACGAACTCATAATGTCCATACCTGGTGCAGAATGCTGTCTTGCAAACTTCCTCATCCTTGATTCGAATCTGATGATATCCCGACCGCAAATCCATTTTAGAAAACACCTTGGCACCTCTCACCTGGTCGAATAAATCATCGATTCTGGGTAAGGGATACTTATTCTTAACTGTCAACTTATTGAGTTGTCGGTAGTCCATACACATGCGCAAAGTTCCATCCTTCTTTTTTACAAAAAGGAATGGCGCTCCCCAAGGTGATACACTTGGCCTGATATACCCTTTATCTAACAACTCCTGCAACTGCATTTTTAATTCTGTTAATTCAGGTATACTCATCCTGTAAGGTGCTCTTGACACAGGAGAGGCTCCGGGGAGTAATTCAATAGTGAAGTCAATATCCCTTTTAGGTGGCAGTCCTGGAATGTTTTCTGGAAATACATCCAGGTACTCCTGTACCACAGGAATATCTTTTATATCTACAGCCTTTCCTTCAGATCCGGCATACCCTACCTAAATTGCATACAGCTGACATCCCTTCCGAATACACTTGCTCATTTGAGAGGCTGTTATGGGGCGTAATTGTACAGGCTTTTTAATTCCTTTAATCTCCTTACGCGTACCATCCTGCGCTCTATAATAGATTATATTTTCCTTACAATCCACCAAGGTCCAGTGTTTCTCCAACCAGTCCATTCCTAACAATACATCATATGATCCCAATGGTAGAATATTTAAATCTACCTGCAGCTGATGTTCTGCAACTTCCAAAGTGCAATTTGCAATTTTCACAGTCACTTTGCGTTTAGCTCCGGTGGCTAGTTGAACTAACCAAGGGTTTTTAAATTTCTGTTCTTTTAAATTGCACATTTCCACTAGTTTAGGACTTACATAACTTAAACTAGAGCCAGGATCTATTAAAATCGAGACAGGTTTAGATAACATAGTACCTTCCAGTTAAATCATTGTGGGCTGGAAATCAGCCTGTCGATCCTCCAAAGCTGCGTTTATACGTGGTATGTTTCGTCCCACGTCCCCCACAGTCGATGCCTCCTGTAAATTTGCCACATTTTCACTCCTTCTTCTTTGTGGACAGTTCTTATAATAGTGCGCTTCCCCACAGCCCCAACATTGTAAGGGAGGTTTTGAGTTTTTCCCTTGCTCCGGTTTGCTTGATGCCTCTGTGGGTTTTTCTTCAGCTGGCCACTTGATTCTTTGATGGTTCCTGTTAAACTGTTTGCTACCAGCGTTCCGACCTATCCCTTTAAAGTGGCTGCCCTTACTGCTTTTAAAAGTAGAGGAATTCTTTTGGTTTTTCTTGGGCTGCCAACCTTTTCCACCATCCCCTTTGATCTTATACTACTGATAACACATGCGTGCTTTTCAAATAGCTTCATCCATCATTTGAGGGTTAACAAATTCTATTCTTTCCCTCATAGGGGCAGGCAAACTACTCAGAAATCTTTGTACCTTGGCCTTTTCCTCTCTAAGGTAAGGTACGTAGCGTAACAAAGATGTAAATTTCGTTACGTACTCGTCCATGGTCATTTGGCCCAGCCTAAGATCATGGAATTCTTTGGCCTTATCATCGTAAAATCTTTCTGTCAGATATTTATCTTTGAAGTACTATTGGAACAACTCCCATGTAATGTCTCGCTCGTCAATGCTGCGAACATTCTTTACCTCCTCCCACCACAGGGTGGCTTTCTCACGCAGCTGGTATATAGCCAATCGAGCCTTCAGATTGCTGCTGTACTCATAAACCTGAAAATATTTATTAATGTTAATTAACCATGCTTCAACTGCCTCTTCTGCCTCGCCATCAAACATTTGTGGCTTAATCTTACGGAATTCCCCCTGCAGTTCATTCCTCTGCCTCTTGTGATCCTGCTGATCGGATGGATTTCCTGATTCTGCCTCGTTATAATTATGGTTTTTACTCCTGTGAGAGATACTCTTTTCTGTTCTACCGGTGGTGTTGTTTCTGGTTTGCTGGTCTCCTGACTCCGTTGATGATTCTCTTTCTGCACTAGGCTGCCGCATTTCCTGATTCTGTTTATCAGATATGCTCTTCAGGATCCTTTCCTGGTCTAGCAACAGTCTTTCATTGTCCTTTCGAACTCTAATCATCTCCTCTTGTAACTGCTGGACTGTATTTAGCAAAGAGGTAGTTTGCTGCTGCTGTTCTTCCAGCATTTTACTTGTCTTTTGGTGCTGTTCCACAGTTAGTTGAACCCACATTTCCGGGTTCATAACTGTTGGGCCTTGATTCTCGTTTGGTTGTGACTGAGATGCCATGTCTTCCCTCAAATCTTTTTACCTCTTCTCAGTGCACTAATATACACACAGCTTTGTTAGTAAGCCCTTAGGTTGCCAGTGTAGTAACCGACTCTGATACCACTTGTCACATCTAAACTAAAAATTACCAATTCAAACTTACCATAAATTAAAAAAATTTATCCATGGTACTGAAATCTTTACATACCATAACAAATATCAAATTATTATAAATAACACAGTTTAAAACTAACATAGCATATAAAGTCCACGAGTCTAAAATACAATCTTGTTTGTTTTACTATGAGCAGAGTTATCATTACACATATATTGAGCGATATGTTAATGTAACACATGGTTTAAATGTTCACGAAAACATACAATATAATCCACGGTACAAAGGTATGTTAGAATTTAATGATGGGAGAATTGGGATCACAGGAGATCCACGGAGGAGATCTCCTCGATTCCCAACATTGACATTACTTAAACTCTTATCACATAACAGTAATTACCACCAGCCAAATGGCTTCTGGCTCCATGCGCTGGGTACAGGTGTCAGCTTAGAGTTTTACTGTTGTACATGTGGTTAATGGCAGGAACGGATAAGCAATCAATTCATTCATTCTCGGGTATAGGGAGGAAAGGTTCTTCGGTAAGCACAGTTTCATTTTATGGATGTTTCGCCTTCTGTTGCTCGGATCCATGGCGCGCGCATAACTGGCGCTTCTCCGGTTTAACCGACCTTCCATGCTTTAGGTGAGCTTATCTCAGACCTGCTCCAGATGACTTCCAGTTACACCCTTATATGTAACCCTCAGATACCTCTTTTTCTCGGCTCATGCATGTCTCTGCGTAATGGTTAATCTTCTTCTCTAACACAGAGTTTGTTTGGGGTTCTCTCGCAGGCTTCTCTCTTCCAGGTTCGATGCATCTACCCGGTGGTTTACACCAGCTCCACCCCGCCACGGGGTTTCACCAGGTGAGTCCTTCGTTTCACATCTTACAAGCTGTTTAATGGTGATAACATCTTTTGGCTCTCGGGAATGAACGTTCTAACTCTCCTGTCAATTCTTGCAGACGTGGTTTTGTTTGGCAAGTCGAAATCCGCCTGTCAGGTGAGTTTATTTACCCACCTCGCTTGTCCACTAGACTACTGCCCTTCGCGTTTTAATTAACAAATTTCCCTCTCGTTTGCCTTGCAGAAACAGGTGGGAGAATCCTTCGTTGAACCTTTCAATATGTTGTCGGTCTCGCCGTTTGCTGGGCCGTAGAAGAGACTAAGAAACGCTTCTTTTCCACAGGTACCCCGCCAATCTTCCGGGCATGACGCTAAGATTTGATCGACGGAGAGCATACTCTCTGCATCACCGTGTTATTCAAGTTAGGGTGTAGAGAGTCTTACTAGAGTTTTATTTGTTCCCTGTCGAAGTTTGTCTCAGAAGTTTTTATTGAAAGTTCCGTAGAACAATCTGAATTTTATATCGTGAGAGCAACCTCTGTTGACTCTACTATAGCAATTTATGGTTTTACCGGAACAACATTACGCTGTCTATTCCATTTTTATGTCATGATATACCTATCTTTCTCCTGTTGCTGACAATTTACCTTTAAGGGTTTTTATTTAAGTACTATTTGCAGGTTTAACTATATGCATATTCTGCTATTTCGATAGCTGTACCATTTTGAACCATAATCTGGGTTTTATACAGGGAAGCCACTCTTGGCTTTTACCCTGGTTTTGGTATTTCGATGGTTATTTATTGTTTACAGCAGATTACTGTGTTTATGATTTTATATTGGTTTCTCGGCCTTACTATACAGACTGCGAATTTATTCATGACTGTTACGCTTCTAAATGCATATCCCATGGGTGATTTTAGTCTTATCTACTTCATGCAATCATACATATGTTCTCGTAGCATTAGTTTGCACTGGTTAATGGTCTTATTGTGCCTTACGGTTCCGGCTGCCGTTGTCTCGGCCGAGTATAGTTAGTTAAAAATAAAAAGGAACAGGGGGTAGGGAAGGGTTTCCACCCTGCCCAGCCCTACAAGTTCTTCCATGAATATTTCATTCGACTGTTACAGGAAAGGAATTTATATATAAGTACTAAATGTTGTGTACTTTCTTAGCCGGGGTTTATCATTGCTTACTACCGTTGCATGTCAATACCTATGTCTCTTTTATTATCCCGATAGTTCGATTTACTCACTACTGTAACTTGAAATTCGATTCATATATATATCTACTTCTGTTTCCTCTTAACAATAGATGCATTCTATGTTAACTCGATTCCACTGTCTACATAGATTGATTATGAAGCATTGATATTTCTGTATATTTCTTGGTCTTCAATGTTATACTATGTACTGTGCATAAAGAACATTTCTTTCATGTAAGTTTTCGCCTTTCCAGTTTAGCTGTTATTTAACTGTAGGATTACCAGCATTATAATAACTGTAACTAAACCATTGTACCTACGAGATTTCCATTACTTCTAAGATAACAGAAGATCTGAAATTTATTTTCTTTTATCATTTGCTAAACATAACCAGAACATCAATACTTAAAGTCTAGGTCTGACTGTGTTACTTATCTGACAGGAGCACATTAACTCTTAAAACCGTGGTCCTCCCAACCATCTAGGGAGGCAATAACGTCCTCCACTTGCCCCCTAGCTCCAGAATGTCAATCAGTGCCACGGGAACAAAGAATAAGCTTCTGTCGTGACCTCTGGATGGCCTATCCAGCCACAGACAGATCTGGTCTTATGGTTTCTTAGTGACTGCTTCTCCACTGGTCTTTCACCCAGCTCTAGAGAATCCTGCACTTACCTTTTTTTCTAGAAACTTACAGAACCCCTATCCCTCTCCTGGGATTTTCTTTTATCCCTGGAGGGTAGGTAACTCTCTTCTAACTGTTCCCAACCACCCATTCTTGGATACTTTTACCAACAGTTTAAGAGATTCTTTTTCTTTATTTTCTAACTCAGTAATTCCAAGTAACATGGTGTTTTTTGAATTTCTTATACCAAAAGTAATTTAAACAAAATAATAAAATAAACAACTTGTCTTTCAGTTTATTCATGCTAATTAACTCTTAATGAGGCTGTCACAT